>ML791504.1:261287-280915 GCA_009831015.1 Picea engelmannii | reverse complement strand
CCTTCTAGAAGCGGAAGCTTCTATTAGGTCTTCTTACATCCGCCTTATTCTATTTTATTGAAAGGTCTTATTAATATTGACCTTTATTACATCCGAATACATTGATCTACCTATGTGCGGGTTAGGACCTTAACATATGTCTTAAAAGTTCAAGTGTATCATTAATATTTTCATGGTGAATAGAAAATAAAGGTGATTAGGCCTAAGGTAATCCTAGCTTCCTAAGTCAAAAGGTGGTGTTACATAGACCCAACCTTCGAGAAACATATTCTCGAGGTGGTAAAAAAAAATGGGATAATCTCGTCGTAATATCTCGGAATCCTCCCAAGTAGCAGATCCTAGACTAAACTTGTCCCACTGGACATTAACTTGGTCTACCAGACAGTTCCCAAGTTGTCGAACTCTATGGTCCAATATGCGTAACGATTCTACCGTGAGGGTTCCTGCATCAGATACCTATAATTCATTCCAATTAGCTTATGTGATTCATCATGTGATCTTCTAACCTTTCCCAACTCAACGTTGTTCTGCATGGCCTTCCATACAAAACTTCATAGGGTGGCATTCCGATGGAGCTATGAAAACTGTTATTGTAGGCGAACTCTACCAAAGGTAGGTACTTCTCCCAATGGGTTTGGTTATCCATAACATACATCCTAAGCATGTCTTCCATGACTTGATTTACTCTCTCAGTTTTCCCATCTATTTCTGGATGATAAGTTGTTCTTAAGTTCAACCGCGTCCCCAATTCTAACTGCAAACTCATCCAAAACCTCGAAGTGAATCTGGAGTCCCTATATGAAATGATCTTCTTGGGTATCTCGTGAAAATGGATGACCTCACTTAAAAACACGTGTGCCACATCAATGACATCGTAAGTGTCTCTAACTGGAATAAAATGAGCACTCTTGGTTAACTTATCAACTATCACAAGAATGGAATTGTGTCTATGAGATGTGAGCGGAAACCCCACAACAAAATCCATAGAAATGACTTCCCACTTGGACATAGGAACATCATGTGGTTGTAGGAGTCCTATCGGGTGATGGTGGTCAGCTTTCACTTGTTGACACTCTAGGCACTTGGCGATGAAATGGACTACATCGCGCTTCATGTCTATCCATAAGAGGAGATTCCTCATGTCTGCGTAAATTTTCTTCACATCCGGATGTGCACAATAAAGTGATCTATGGGATTCCTTTAGTATGATACTTCGAATATCCCCACCTTCGGGGATGTACATCCTTCCTCAATATCTCAATAATCCATATGCTTCCAGGTTATATCCATCATAATTTGGATCCAATTGCCTCCCACTATGGAGGTTTGAAGTAACCTTTAGATACGAACTGTCTCCACGTAGTTGCGTCATCACACGTTCCCTCATATTGAGTTTTAAGGATACCAAGGAGAAGACACGTGGTCTCCTACTGAAGGCTTCTACGACTACATTTTGTTTTCCCTTGATGTACGAAATACCAAAATCATACTCACTCATAAACTCACTCCATCGCCTCTTCCTGGCATTAAGATCCCTTTGCATGAAGAGATGTTTTAAACTTTCATGGTCCATTTTGAGCTCAAAGTTTCACCCCACTAGACAGTGCCTCCAAATTTTTAGAGCTAGCATTATAGCTGCCAACTCTAAATCATGATTAGCGTAAAGCTCCTTGTGTTTCTTCAACTTCCTTGATGCATAATCTATCACTCCTCCATCTTGCATTAGCATGGCCCCCAACCCTTTCTTCGAGGCATCTGTGCATACTGTGAATTCCTTTTCCATATCCGACACTCGTAGAATTGGTGCACTAGTTAGTAACCTCTTAAGCTCGATGAATGCACTATCACATTCTTCTGTCCATTCATACCTGACTCCCTTTTGCTGCAAAGTGGTGATGGTTTTTTCTCTTTTAGAGAACCCTTCCACAAATATCTGATAATAACCTTCTAGCCCCATGAAGCTTCTTACCTCATGAGCATTTTTTGGCACGGGCCACTCCATAATGGTCTTTACCTTTTCTGGGTCCACAAATATTCCTTCAATGGAAATGATATGACCTAAATAGTGAATTTATTTCTGGAAGAAGGAACACTTTGACAACTTCCCATACAATTTGTTCTCTCTAAGGTAGGACAACACCACTCGCAAGTGTTCCTCATGTTCTCTTTTGTTTTTGGAATAGATGAGGATATCATCTAGAAAGACTTGTACAAAATGGTCTAATTACTTCCGAAATACACTGTTCATGAGGCTCATGAATACTACTGGTGCATTAGTCAATCTGAAAGGTACTACAACGAACTCATAATTCCCAAACTAAGTTTGAAAGGCAGTTTTAGGAATATCTCCCTCCTTAATCCTTAACTGATGATACCATGATCACAAATCAATTTTTGAGAATACTGTTGCTCCTTTCATCTGATCAAAGAGATCATCTATTCATGGAAATGGGTACCTATTTTTCACTGTAGCATGGTTCAAGTCCCTGTAATTTATACACAGTCATAAGGAACCATCCTTCTTCTTTATAAAAATTACTGGTGCACCCCAAGGTGAGATGTTGGGCCTTATTAGCCCTAAGTCAAGTAGATCTTTCAAATGCATCCGCAAATCACAAAGTTTTGGCATTTTCATCCTATACAGAGTCTTGGAAATTGGTTTTGCACCAATTTTTAGCTCAATAGTAAAATCAAGCTCCCTCTCAGGAGGTAACCCTGGCAACTCATTCGGAAAAACATCCTTAAATTATGACAACAGAGGGTATTGATCTGAGGGTCCTTTCCTTTCATTCACTACTTCCACTACATAAAGTTGACACCCTTGCCTCATGCACCGCTTAGCCTTCATAGTTGAGATAAAACATAGATAAACCTTTCTCTGTACACCATGGATCTCTACTGGCCTTCTTTCATCGTCAACACAAAGAACCCTTTTCATGAAACAATCTACCATAGATCAACGAGATTCTAACCAATCCATTTCAATGATTAGGCCATACATCCCGAGAGCAATGATGTATACCTTCAACCTGGTAGTACACACTCCCAGGTCTACTAGACAATTATCAATGCTAGGTCCTACTACTTGTTTTTTCCCTGAAGCCATCTCGACTTTTTTAAGGTGATCATGCTCATAGGCTTCAAACCCACTCTTTTCTAATGCATATGGTGAAATGAAACTATCTGTAGCACCATAATCAAATAAAATTTTAACATTGATATGATTTAGCATACCTGATGACTCCACCACCATGGATTGATGTTCTTCCTGGCGATTATTAACTGTTGCATAAATCTAGTGGTTGTCATTTTCTCTCCCCATCGAGGCCTTATCTTATATATGCACAAATCTTTCGTGTAACTCTGGGCAGTCTTGCTGGTAATGGGGTCCTCCAAATCCCCAACATGTAACATGAGATTGAACTTTTTCACTACTCTGTGACGGTATTTGAAATGATTTCCTTCCCCTGGAACCCCTGCCCCTACTAGTTGCTCCCTGAGAAGTTCGTGGACCTGCCTGCATCGTTTGTGATGAACAGGATGTTTCACTCACTGCCATTGAAATACATATGGAAACTATCCTTGGCATGACTCTATTACCATAAGGAGGTGGCCTAGAGCTCCCTCCCCTGGGAAAGGTCCTAGGGGCCCTCCCCACGAATCCAAGATGTTGTGGAAAGGTCGATCGCATACCTCCATTTAAGCTCATGTTTTCCTCAACATAACGTGCATTTTCCACTGCTTCTGCTACTGAAGACAGTTTCCACATCCACACCATGGCCCTTATCTTAGGGTTTAACCCATAGACAAAGTGTTCTACCTGTCGTTGATCATTATCCATGTACGAAACATATTTTACCAATTCCATGAACCTGATCTCGTACTCTTCCACAGTCATGTTTCCCTGTACTAGAGCATGAAATTATCCCACCTATTGTTCCTCGTAGTAAGCTGGTAGATATTTCCTTTGGAAACTTTCCTCAAAAAGTTCCCAAGAGATGGCGTCTGGGGTAAGGTGAAACTGCCTCTCTAGGTTTCCCCACCAATTCAAGGCACTGTCCCTTAACTAAAATATTTTTATCTTCACCTTTGATGTGGAATCATAGTCTCTTAAGGAGAAACATCGTGTCATTCCTTCCAACCATGCCTCTGCACGTTCACTGGCATGACCCCCGATGAACTCTGGAAGTTTTATCTTCTGTAATTCTCTAGTGATGTCCTCGGGTGGAGGCCCTCCCCCTGAATCCCTCGATGTTTCAGGATTACCCATTCCAGATGGTGGGGGATCCACTTCAATCCCTATTGGTTGATGCCCCTTTAAAGTCTCATTTATGACCTCCAAAGAGCATAGAATGAGAGTTAATTCAGGTAACAGTGGTGGTGGCGTTGGCGGTCCCTACAACGATGCCCCTCTGCCTCGATTTCTTTGTGTCCTAACCATCCTGTATAATTGAATCTGCATCAATCAAAATTTTGTCAGGAAGATTCTAAGGCAATTCACATTTGCGCAACTTAAACTTGAAAACATAGGGTTAGGCGTAAGTTTTTTTTTACTTGTCTGTAAACAGACGTTACTCTCTTTAGGGGAAGTGAATAGGTAAGGGTTAACGCATCTAAGCTCGATGTCTTCGCCTAAGAAAACTATTGAATGCCTTTCTTGATAGCTACGCTAGCACTGTACCACACTCGCCAATTCCTCTAACTTACCTTCCTAGTGCGCATGAAGCCCCCCCCTCTTATCATGGTCTAAGTCCTTAAACTTTTCATTGAAAACTAATTAATTAGTCACTTTAATTAATTTAATTACATGAATTTTCTTGTTTTATTATAAATAATTAAAATTTTAACTAATTTAAAAGAATAATTATTAAACTAGTTTAATTATTTAAAAGATTAAATGAAAAAAATAAAAATATATAAAAATAAAAAATATATATAAACTAAAATAATCAAAATACATTTTAAATAATAATAAAAAAAATTAAAACAAAAATAAAGTGGGTACGCATGAATCCCACGTGCCCCCCCCCCTCGGTCTCTCATCCACCAAAACCCTACATGCACTCTTTGGGCTCTCTATCCCCAAATCCTACACGCACTCTGTTCCTACACTCCCACCCGGGCCGCCTCCTCCAGTCTTCAACTTCAAATCCAGAGGCCTACGTTCTACGACTTGGATTACATTTGGTGGTTGGTTCTAACTGTGTTGTTGTGGCAGGTGTTCTACTTTAGTGTAACGTTTGGTGGTAGGTGAGGTACGGGTTAAAGTTTCACATTGGAATGATATGGGTAAAGACCCATAATAATTTTTGTTTACCATTGCGCAATACGCACTCCCTTGTGTTTAAAGATTGATGTTTGATGCTTGATGTGTTGTGTTGCAGGTGCTTGGCTCGACGTTTGCACTTGGATTTGGTGATTTATGTGTTGACTGCGCTTGATATGTGGACTTTGAGTTTGATAATACATACCCTCCTTACTGCTCCTCCTCTATTTCTTTGGTGTCAGTATTGCTTGGGCCCGTGGGATTGATCCCTGATGTGCTCTATAAACAAGTCGGGGTTTCGAGTCCCATGAGCACGAAAATGTGGCTTTTGGGTTACCCTCTTGGGTTTGGAGCTAGATTTTAGTGACTTATATGTGTTTCATGCTGAACCTTGGTTTGTGTGTTGATGCAGGTACTCGTGCTTGATTGTTGTTAATTGGAGATTGGCACTTGGCCAATATTTTCTTCCCCTCTTGGCATCTTTTCTACAAGGGTTTTAATGACAAAAGAAATATGGAAGAATATGGGGGAGGATAGGGGCCGATAGCCTCCCGAAGGCCCAGTTCTATGCAGCAATAAGTGTGGGTTCTTTGGCAGCTCTGCCACCATGAATATGTGTTTGAAATGCTACATAGACCATTTTTTTTGGCCTAGATGGAGGTATCTGGCATTAAATCCATGGTCGAGAAATCCCTGTCACTCGACATTGACAATAGAAAGGCCCTGAGATTCAATGTGTCCTGGGTTTGAAACCCTGCAGAAGTTGTTGGGTCATCTTTAGATGATGGGAATTATGTTTCCTCCGAAGAGTCGTCGAGGGTTTCAAACTAATGCCAATCATGCAGGAAGCATGTGAGATTGGTGGTTTCAAGTGTTGGTGCAGTTATGTTTTGTATTATTTGCACCGTTATTCAGACAAACATAGATGCTCATTTGATTACAAGGAGGTCAGGTGTCAGGAGATCAAAAGAGCTAATCCTGTGGTGAAGGCTGAAAAAATTTCAGAAGATTTAGAGATCAGATTAGGGTTATGGGTTAGGGTTTGGAGAAGTTATCCTCCAATATCTTGCATAATGTTGGTTTTCTTAACCGCTGCATTCTCACTATTATTATATCGCGATATTCTATCTGGGTTATGGTGATGTTTGTACATTTTTTTTTTGGAATTTTAATTTACTTCCTCTGGATTCAGGTTATATTTCAATATGTTGAATCTGTGATTTTGAAATGGGTACAGGTTAGTGGATTTTGGTTCATGGCACTAGTGTGGCTCTTTAATGTCTTTTGATACTTACCTGGTCTACAATTTTTTTTTTCTCTTTTTAAAATCAAAATTGGTATTTGAAGTTAATCAAAATAGATTAACAATGTCATTTTTTTTTTATGGTTTCATTTCTGTAAGTGAATAATTTGGTAATGTAATTTTCTAGATTATTTTGATTTTAGTGGGCCAAAATCTTCTGGAAAGAATTACAGTTACAATTATTTATCTATTTATTTCTAATGATCTATTTATTCCTAATGGGTCATGGTAGGGTGGGCGTTATAGAATAAATTGTTGTCTCCATCAGGCAACTTGATTTTCACTTTTCATACATTATGAGCTCACTGGGAAACAAATTCTATCTAGTTTCATCTTTGATCATTTTGAAAATCCAATTTCAAAAAGTAGTAGATTATACCTGTAAATTCTATTTATATTATTTTTAGAATGGAATACATAATTTGATTTGGAACAAAGTTGTAATTCAAGTATATGCTGGTGAATTAAATGAATTCGATATTCGTCAAGGTCAATCTGTCAGTCAGAAGGTTGATATTTTTTTTTTTTATAGTCTGTAAAGGCAGACAATGCTTCTTGCTTTTATTTTTATGGGACTGAAGGACCAGGCTAGAAGGAATTTTGTATATGGGTTATATATGCTACTCTTTTTTACAGTAATATAACATTATGATTGTAACAACCCAAATTGGATTGCAAACGAAGACCATGTTGGCACAAAGACAAAATCTCAATATTGTGAGTGGTCAAGCCCAGGTTTCTGTTTTGAAACCGGCCTCTGATACCATATGTAAGGTCTCTCGAATAGAGCCTTAAAAACATAAATTTAAATATATAGAAATGTTATCCTAAATTCTTTACAATTTATTATTCAACATATAACCATTCATTATTCAAAATATAACCTTGTTCAACAAAATTAAAATTTATGAGCAGCATGATAATAAACCACATATTCAACATAGTTGTTATGAATAATATATAAATAATGAACATGAAAATCATAACATAATGAACACATCATAATAATGAAAATACCTCAAACTGATGTTGTTCTCCAACTCTGTCCCCAAGCTGAAGCTCTGCCCAAAACTGACTAACCTCCCAGCTAGCTAGGAACAACCTATCTGGTTCCCTAGCTCCAAGATTCCTTACGGTTTCCTGGCCCCTGAGCCCAAAATTCCCAGCAACAGGTGCCCCCTGTGAAAGTCCTCAAGCAAGATCCTTAAGAAAGCTTCCAATAAATTTAGACATACAGATCCAATCCAAAAACTCCCTTTGTTCACCTTCTCCTTTTCTCATATCAAAATCTTACCCAAAAACCAAAGAAGACCCCTTCCCGAGTGTTCCCCCATTGTCATATCCTTCCTTCCCCATTATTCACTGCCTTATCCACCCCATTAAGTCTCAACCACCTTATCCCTCCATTAAGTCTCAACCACCTCATCCCCTTTTTCATTAATGGGTCCATCTATCGATACAATAAGTCTCAAAAATGAAAATTATTAGTTTATTAAACCAATATTCCTTAAACAAATATTTAATCATGATAATTAATTAATTAATTAATTAAACTAATATACATTCAAAAAATATTTAATAAGGATAATTATTTAATTAATTAATTAAACTAATATACATTAAACAAATATTTAATTATGACAATTATTTAATTAATTAGGGTTGTTACAGATGCAATCTTTCCATACATGTATCAATATCAATGATAAGAACCCAAAAGATCAAATGCCATAATGCAAAATGTATTATTTTTTTATTTTCAATATAAAGAAATGAAAATGAAAGGGTTGAAAAGAAACTTGATATATAAGCCCTATTGTAAGCAAAAAGAGACAAACCCAACAAGATATCAAGAAGAAAACACTCAACCCAAGATGCAAGGAAAACTAATGAAAAAGAAGATAAGAAAGAAAAATTGTCTGAAAATTCAACCAAAGAAAGGTTTCCTATCACTCTGCAAGCACTTAACAGTCATGATAGAGACCCAAGAAGACTAAAAAACCATCAAAACTTACCCAACAAACACCAAACTCAACAATTAAGGAAACAAGGATGATGTACGTGATTGTTTAAGAACAAATTGTGTATGTACGCGCCCTATAGAACGATAGCTCGCGTATGTACACGTATGTCAAGGGAAAACCCACGTCTATGTATTGAAACATTGCTAGGTTAAGTATAGGGACAAGAAAATAAGATTCAAAATGAAAATAGGTTGTCAAGCAATCAAACGACAAGAAAACTCAAGCTAACCGAGAGAAATCAAAGGAGAAAAACACTCCAAACCCAGAAAAGAAGATTCCCTTCCCAATATGGTTGCTAATTCTGTTACAAGGAAAATCAGTCTATGGCATGGGGTAATCCACAACAGATGAAAATGACTGCATAAATCAACTCTAATATCAAGTATGCTATATAAACAAACATGCTAACACAACAAAATAAAGAGCCTACCTCGTCTAGATGTTCAACGAAGTTGACCATTGAGCACTTGACTCAAAGCTATACACCTACAACTTGTCCTCAACAACCAAGATAGACAAGCATATGGTGATAATATATAAATTTAGCACATATAATAACATAATCTATCAATATTCATAACAAATACGCCCATGGAATAATAATTCAAATATTTACACGACATTAATTGGACAAGAAAAGAGTATTTCTATTAGAATATAATCAATAGAAGTGTGTGAATGCCAAACTTCTATGTTGGCATGTTCAGAACTGAGAAACTAAGTCCCTTCCAGTTGGGCCTCCACCACTTCAATCCTCCACCAAAGGAAAGATAATATAAGAGAGATAATGAGGTTCTCCATCAAATCAGGAAGAGCTTGGGGGATGAACAATGTTTTCATACCTAAAAGGACAAAGGGATACATACTCAATATGAAGTGAATAATTTCTCTAGAGTAAATTTTCTCTCAAAGTTGAATTCTTCTGTCCTCTCCACATCTTGGATATGGCCCATTTATATCCTTCAAATGGAACTAAAAGGCCAATTCGAAACATTTCGAGTATATGGAAAGTCAAGGATCATGGATCTCATGATGTGACATGGAAACATAACACCATTTTTTAATTTTGGGCAAAAAACCCAATGTACGTGGGTTGTAATGGTGAAACTTGCATATACGCATGTTGTATAGTTGTTAGGGAACGTATATGGGGAAAAATATGTTTTTTAGATATGGGAATTGCAAAATGGGACTTCAAGTGATCTGCATAGAGAAATGGAAAAGGCCTTCTGAGAAAGTTGCGTGGGGTGAGAGAAATATTGTTATAACATATTCCCCCTAATGTGTGAGGTTAGAGGAGTATCTGAGATGGACGTAATAAATTATAATTCCTAGAAGTGGAATAATGGATACCCAATTGGATGTGTAGAAATTTCAATACAAATTAATGTATTCCTGCGATTCTCCTGATCTAGCAATTTCCGCCACTTGTTAAATACAAAATAGCTTCTACTATTATCATTGTGGAAGCAATTGAACCACGATCACAACCACAATGCACAAAGTGTAATATCAATAACACACAACACATAAGTTTTAATGGGAAAGCGTAAAGCTAAAAACCCCACTATCATATATTATGTATATCATGAATCATGAAACAATATGATACAAAACTCTAATCCAAGAGCTCTTAGTACAGTACAATCGTCTCACACTGTCATACACAAATTAGCAAATAGATGTGCCAATTTCCGTGTCCAGACAACCTGCCTCCTCTGTACAATCTCTGCAATCCGAATTCTCACAATGAATCGAATGAATACAATTGCTTCGTTTGCACATGCTCATAATCATATTCACTGCATGTGTGAACAAATCACAATTGATAGCCAAACTATCCCTTTCGCCTGTTATATCAACTAGATCTCCATTGGAACTGACATGCATGTAGTTAACCATGGCGAATCTTCAGTTGCATGTGAGTTCACTGATTAACTGAACTCTCACTAGTGCATGCTTAGTTACAACTAGTACAACTGATATTAACTCACTTAACTACACTTATAATTCTGTTACAATTCCAAATCACTCAGTTATGAATGAGATAATAGATTAATATTTATTGTCTAATTTAATTAAGGGAAAAGTAAATTAGACACATGTTTCTTGTTGACTTTTCAACAGGATGAACTAGTTGCTCATAAGAATATTACAATCCATAATGAATTTTTGCACGTGGCTGTCAATTTGAATTACACTACAGATCCATGTGGAAATACACCAAATAGTTATTCATGGCCATGAATAGGAAATACATGCTAGAGGCTGTCATAGTCACGAACAAGGTCCAATTAAAACTAGTCTCAAAATCAATATGAAGATATCTGTATACAATGGGGTAAAATATGATCTCCCATGATCACTTAAGCCATATAGGTATTGGTCAAATGAATGATAGAAACAAGTTAGGAAATATGAGACTATGAACTGATGTCTTCAAGTCTTCTACACAATCCGCTAAAGCTGCAAGTCTAGATCATTTTAATAAAGGAGTTGAGGTCGAACACAATGATACTTCGTTTGATTATTGGTCATTAAGGTATATCGTTAACAAACCTGAGACAAACTACCGATAATGAAAGTAGGTACCAAGTCATCGATTACATTCTTACAAGTGTGAATAAAGGATTTGAGGTAGAACACTTGAAGAATCCATCGATCAGGAGACATTGATGTATTCCCAACTATCGACGGCGAGAGAACCTGCCAATGATGATTGCAAGCCTCTAGGTACTCATAGGACTCTAGGTATCATTTGTAGAATAGATGACATGAATTCGATGGAAGGAGACCTGCTGAAAGGAAAGAATTAAGGAATATCTCATTAGTAAACATGAGGTAAAAAGCATGAGCTTAATGATTTGGAGGAACTTGGATGAAGAACATGTTCATGAAACAATGACCCTATGCATATTTCACATGCACCAGATGCAAGAACTACACGGAAAAGACCCTCTGAATAGCAACCAATAAGGAAATTTTCCAATAAAGGCAATGAAACCACCAATAAGGCTAATGGAATCCAATACACTACACAGATCCCAATGTGTGAATAGATTAATTATTTTTGAACACAAGGGAACCCCCCCAGTCAACGACCAATGAGGATATGTCATTTTTGGGTTCAAGGTTACCTACCTATAAGGAAAGTAGGACCACGGTTTGTTGTAGGAAAACAACTTCACGTAACTCTGAGACACACTGAGGGTATGGCTGACATGCAAGGTCAATAGTTTTGAAAAATTGTGGACATAGGCTTAAATATATCCTTTGAACTAGAGCATGAGATATATGGACGACTCTAATAGCATATAATTGATAATGAAACTTTGTGATGTAGGAGGAACCAATCAAACTCTCCATAGGGACTAGAAGAGTAACAAGTCGAAGGAGTAAACTCTACGTCATGAGTTCAACGTCCTAAGGTCATGCTAAACCCAAAATTTTGATGACAAGTGGACTCAAAAGTTTGTTCTCTGCTCAAAGGAGACACGATTGTTGCCAACATGAGATAATATTATTTTCCCACCCCCATTTTTTTGTTTTTTCATAGATAAATGAATTCTATGATAGAGAGGAGTAAATTAGTGTCTCGAGTAAGAAAATAGTTCGAGTAGTGGAACATACCTATGCTCAATGAAAGGAGGTGCATGCACGATATGGATACTCAGGTGAATGTTTCCTCTTAGTGTACAAGGTTTCAATATGTAAAGGATATAAAGAAGGCTTTTCTTGGATGATGATGCAAACTGCTGAGCTAATAGTCTTATAATGCAAAAGAGGGAACTGGAAATAGGCTCAATACTACAAGTGAAAGGATGAGATGCAATTACAACTTAACTCCAAAGAATGTCATGTTTTTAAAATTTAGTCCTCTAGGCCTCAAAAAGTATAAACAAATACCTAGGAGAACTCTTCTATCCACTAGTGACTAGAGTGTTCCTTTTTCTAAATTAGTCTACTTGGTCCAAAAAAGGGTTAAACTTGCACCAAATAGAAGTCCTTTCAAATTCAATTAATGAGTGTGAAATAGACAAGTTCACTTGACAATCTTTTCTCTTCTTGAAAGAGTCGTAAAAGATCATAAACAAGACACACGGATTGTTGGTCACTATAGTTGCTTAATTGATTTTAAACAATCAAGTGATACATAAATTATCAACCTAGGGAAGTCTTTTATTTCAAATATAACCATGCACTATATATGCTCAATTCCAAAAGCGACTCAGTGTTGTAGTAAAGAAACTTATACTAATCATACTTGCTTAAATAAACTGAAGCTCTGAATTAAATCACAGGAAAGTAATTCCCCTATTGCAAATCTTTAAAGTTCAATCTAAGAATCCTGGACTACAATAAATTAACACTGCAATGGGAAAGAACAACTATTCTATAATCAGAGAACAGGACCCTTACTCTCAACAGAGACTTCAGCACTAACACTCTTTCATGAAAACCGTAATGCAGAAAACAATTAACTCTATCTAACAGAGAACAAAGCCACCTAGCTCCTTTCTTTCTAAGCAGGACCCTTGAGCCTTATTTCTGTTCTAGCACACTTGTGAGGTTGAGGATAATAGAGAACAGGGAAGTCTGATCCCTTCCTTTCTGAGCAGGGATCCCTAGCCCAGTTTCTGGCTAGCACCAATGAAAGTCTACAGAGAACAGGATGTTTTGGTTCTTTCCTTTCTGAGTAGGAACCCTTAACCCAATCCCTGGCTAACACACTTGTAGAGGTAAATGAAATCTATAGAAGACAAGGTGTTGTAATTCCTTCATGTCTGAGCAGGAACCCTTTAACCAAATCTCTGGCTAGCACACTTGCAGCAGTAAATGAAATCTACAGAAGACAAGGTGTTGTAATTCCTTCCTGTCTGAGCAGGAACCCTTTAACCAAATCTTTGGCTAGCACACTTGCAGCATTAAATGAAATCTACAGAAGACAAGGTGTTTTGATCCCTTCCTATTTGAGCATGAACCTTTCACCAAACCTCTGGCTAGAACACTTGCAGCGGTAAACGAAATCTACAGAGGGTAGGGTATTCCGATTCCTTCCTGTCTGAGTAGGAACCTTTAACCAAATCTCTGCTAGCCTTAAGAAATCATCACACAATATTGCTGATAAAAAGAATTACAAATCCCATTCAATAAACTAAGATAGAGTCAGTAGTGTTTTAGCAAAGCGGAATCCATTAAAAACAGTGTTTCAGCAAACGACAATTAAACAAATCATGAATAGAAATTATACTAACATACTTCTAACTAATGGGTGAATCTTGTGAAGAAGGTGGGCCCTCCCTTCTCACAAGATTCCCCTGAACTAAAAGATAGAGAAGGATACTCAAAGTAGTCTTATATTCATCTGTCAAAATATCACATTACAATTTGGAAAGAATAGAATACGTCCCGCTTCTCTGGAGTTGCTTCAATACATCCAAACTTCGATATCTCGAATGGTGATTTCCTCTTATTTAAAGAGAAAAACCTTTCGATACAATCATTACAATGCATATCTGAATCCTATCCTAAATCGGATCTTCTTTCTAAATCAGCATAGGATGTCCTAGTCTTGCGCAACCGAATGCTAATACAAGAACTGAACGAGGTATTGTTGTTACAGCTGGTGTAACAGCTTCTTCTCATCGTTGCTGATGTTGTTTCAACATCGCAATTCGCGGGTTGTTTCAGCCACGTGAATTGCGCTCCGACTGCGTTGACCGCTGACTGTGGCAACTTCCTTGTGTTTCAGCATCGTCGGTTCTGGCGGTTTCCTCTGTGTTTCAGCATCTGCGACTCTGGAATGTGTAACAACTCCATGTTTCAGCATCTGCATCCTTGAACTCTAAGGCGGCTCCGTGTTTCAGCATTTGCAACCTCGGACTGTGTAGTAGCTCTGTGTTTGAGCATCTGCGACCTTGGATAGTTCTGTGTTTTAGCAATAGGCCTTCGATGCAAATCTGCAGTCTTGGACACCTATGCATTTCTAATCAATGGTTAAGTACGAGAGTGATGTTAAAATATTATGCAAAACAAATTAAACATATAGTAATGAGAAGGGATGTTGTATACCTTTGAGATGATCAGATAAAGTGATCGTATGAGTCTAAATGTAGGTGATAAAGAGTATAATGGTGGCAAAAAGTATAGGCAAAAAGGTACATTGTGTGGTCCTAACATCCCCCCCAACTCAAGGTGTTGCATGTCCTCAGGCAACTCACTCTGAATCAGAGTCTGGATACCTACTCTGATCATGTAAGTTACTCAAGCTGTAACTCTGGGAGGTATTGTCTATTAGTGTTCTGAACCCTTGCACTTCTTGCAATCTTTTCCATGCTTCTATTTCTGCCTTCTTAGGTAGCTTATAACTGACTTGATACCTTTCTATTGGCACCCAGAGAATGGGAAAATAAAATTGGTACCCTATCCAATTTTCAGCACAATGTCTATCAGACTGGATGTAGTTGGGTACCCTGGAAATTGCTACTTCTAAGTTGGCAGGACCAAAAGGATTGTGATGTTGTCTCTTCTCCGAGGATTGCTGCCAAAACAGGTTATTGGCCTGGAGGGCAGGAACCTCTATAGCTCTGATGATGCATTCACAATCCTGAAGCACTTCTGATTGTAGCTGCTGAACATGTTCAGTCACCCCTGGTTGCTTTAAGAACTCATAATAATGTGAGATGAAGGTAGCTGCCCTTTGTGGTTCTGGTCTAATCCAGAGGAGGCGGTTATCTTCATTGTTCTTGGCAGCCGAAAATTCACCTTGCCAAATGATTTGATTGAGGAGAAAGGAAGTAAATGCTCGAAGTTGAACGTCCCCAACAAGAGGATTTATGTTCAGCAACCTGTTTTCTGGAATAGCCTCATTATGGAAGTATGTCTCACAGAGGAGGTGATGATCCCTGGTAGAGGCAGCTACAAACGTTTTGATAAAATCTGCTGATTGGATGACTTCATGGGGTTTTCCTTCTATAATGGACTTGATCTGAAACCATATGATTCTCTCCATCAGGAATAAGGAGTAGTTGCAAGATGGCTTCCCTGTGGCTAGTAGCTTCTGCATCAAATCAAATGCCATGACCAATCTGTCTTTCAAGTCTTTGTTTTTTTTCTTAAGCTCACGAACTACCTGGCGTTCCTGGTCCAATGCTTCCCAATTTGAGAAAGTTTGATTTATCCAGATCTGTTTGTGCACTTGCAGGTTTTTGGCCTGTGTTTCAGCATACTCCTTCTTCCATTTCTGTATTTTTGCGTGCTCATCCCATAGCTTAATCTGTGTTTCAGCGTGGGAAGTAGTGGGATGAGGCAAGGTTTGAGTAGATTGTTCCCTGGAAGTGGAGAGATTGGTATGGTTAGGAGGTGTAATTTCCTCCATGGGCATTGTTTGCACAACCTTGTTGACAACAGTAGGGGATTCTTTTGCTGTAATGCAAGACTCAGTCTTAAGCTTGAGAGGGCCTGCTGGTTCTTGTGTTACAGTAGGTTTAGTCTTGGGCTTGCTAGGGCCTGTTGGTTCTTGTGTTGCAGCAAGTTCAGTTTTGGGCTTGCTAGAGCCTGCTGGTTCTTGTGTTGCAACAGGTTTTTCCTTGACAAAAGGTGAAGGAGTAGAGGCTGCCCCCGACACTGGGACTTGAATCACCTTATAGCCTGCCTGATGGTAAATATCGCCACATTGGCAACACATGTATTCTTTACATATGCTCTATATGGTCTCTTTTGTCAAATTTGTTGTTCGGGCTAAGGTGTACAGATTTAGTTCTTTTTCATATGCTTCCCTTGCCCTGACTAATTCTTGCTGATATGCTTCCAATTGAGACTTCAAAAATTTATTTTCTTCCAAGACATCGGCCATTGTTTATTCAGATTTAGAGGTGACTGGTTCTTTTGTGGCAGTCATGGCCTCATGAGCTGATGCTTGTGGAGCAGCAACAGGAATGGCAACTGATGCTTGTGTTTCAGCCTCCTGGTGTAAGGAGAGTAGTGTTTCAGCACCCTCAACCTCTGATTCCTGAATCTCAATGTCAATATTAGTGGTTGGTTCTTGTGTTTCAGCCACTGGGTGTTGTGTTGCAGCATTCGGGGTCTCAATTTCCTCAATTTCAAAATCAATGGATGGTTCTTGTGTTTCAGCCACTGGATGTTGTGTTGCAGCAATCAGGGTCTCAATTTCCTCAATTTCAAAATTAGTGGTTGGTTCTTGTGTTGCAGCCGTCGGGGTCTCAATTTCCTCAATTTCAAAATTAGTGGCTGGTTCTTGTGTTGCAGCCACTGGATGGGTAGCTAATTGTGTTTCAACTACTTCAAAAACAAATGATGTCTAGGCCTCTAATTCCTGCAACTCAATATCGGTGGCTGGTTCTTGTGTTGCAGCCACCGAGGTCGGAATAGGCAAAGATCCCAGGGTTTGGGAAGTTGAAGATGTACGACGTATCAGTCGAATAGGTGGGGGATCTAAGGTAGTGGTCATCTAGGGTGGCCTCATTGAGGCTCTCGTTCACTTTTTGCGCAGGAAAGGTTGAAAGGGGGCAATCTGTTTTCATTTTCATGGAGGTCTTTCCTGAATGATAGGGCAGGGGACATTTTCTGGTTCAGAGTCATCACTGAGAATATGAAGGGCGGGAGTGGATGACTCTGGTAGGGTATGTGGTGGATTAGGTGGGGTAGGGGAAATGACTGGGCTGGTTGGTTCTGTGGGCGAGATATTGGGTACTTCGGGGACGTCTGGGGGGTTTTGCTGGTGTTGCTCCTGGGGAATTTCAACAGTTGGTTGAGGGTTTATGGGCGGGTTATTTAGTGGACGGTTTTGTTGTTCAAAACCCCTGTTGATGAGTAATTGAACAAGACGATGGTGGGTAAGTGATTGGGTTGGATATTTTGCCTTTCGACAGTAATGTGCCATATTCTTTAAACAGGCCAGCAAATAATAGGGAAGATTGATCCGTCTGTTATGTCTTAAATGAGAAAGAAAAAGGAAGTCATGTTGATAGACTACCTGATAGCGACCTTCACATGTCAGGTAGTGCTTGATGAATCTGGCGACCTCCGGCCACGGGGGTGGTAGTGAACTGAGTTGAACGCCTCTGCCCTTTAATACAATTATTTCCTCAGCCAGGAAGAAGCTCTGCTGGACATCCCCGATGATATGCTTCTGGCTGAACTGTCGAGTGCCATCAATGGGGAGGCCTGAGACCTCTGATATGTCTTGCTCTGTTACAGAGATTCGGATGCCTGCGACGACAGAATGGTTATCCTGAAGACTTCGGGCGAAATGTAGTACTTGCCATTCATTATATCCTTGAAGCCTGCAGAAGTAATTAAGCCAGCCTGCTTGCTCGAAGATTTGATATGCTGCTGGATAGTGTTCGAGAAGCGTTGTGGTGGCGGGTTCTTTGCGGATGAAAGCTCCTCCCATGGCTACTAGCTTAGTAAGATACGGCGTCGAGAGTTTGTGTATCAGCTCTGGCACAGAGTAAGTTTTCTGAGGGGTTATATGCAGGAATAGTGGTTAAATGTGCAAAAAAAAGGTGATGAAATGGGGATGGCGGCGATAAAATTGGAGGAAATGATGGTATCGCGGATTTGACGTGTACTTCCCCTTCCGTTAAGTGCGATTAGTAATAATGACACTTAAATGGTTTTAATGGCTTAAAATATTTCTCATTAACTACAGTCTAATATGAATTACATAGTATTTACATACCTCGCCTTACCATTTGGTTCGTTCAGCCAATCAGATATCATGTTTGTCCGTGGTGGTCATGTTGTGGTGGCGATTTTTTATTGTGTCGAGGGTCTGTTGTTTAGAAGGTCAAATTATAATCTGAGGGCGTAAAAGCTTGCTGACGGACGATGGTGAAAGATGGGTGTTTCAGCAATAGAGAAGAACGAAACAATTGTTGTAGATGAAGAACTGCTGATGACTGGTGTTTTAGTATCGGAAGAAAGTCAAAAAGTGTTGAACGGTGGTGTTTCAGCATCGAAGAAATTCGAAAGTGTTGAACAGTGGTGTTTCAGCATCGGGAAGAAGTCGAACATGTTGAACAGTGGTGTTTCAGCATCATGAAATAAAGTCAAACGTGCTGAACAGTGGTGTTTCAGCATCGTGAAAAAATGATGAAGGCTTGTTGACAATGGTGTTTCAGCAACGGAAAAAAAGGCGAAACAATTGCTGGACAGAATTGTTTCGTCAATGATGGAGGGTGAGGAAATGGTGGACTGTAGTGTTCTGGGAGTGGGAAGAAAAAGTGCTGAACAATGGTGTTTCAGCATCCGGAAAAAGTTGACAGTGTTGAGCAATGGTGTTACAGCATCAGAAAGGGAAAAGCAAAACAATTACTGGATGGAGTTGTTTCGTCAATGAAGGATGATGAGGAAGTAAAAAGGTTGTCGAGTCATGGTGGGGGAAAGAAGGTGTGAGTTTGGTGTTTCAGTAATGGAGAAGAAGGGCGGATTTCTGACAGTGGTGTTCCGGCAACAGAGAAAAGTAGAAAGTGGAGAATGGTGGTTGTTCGGCCTCAGAAGCAAGTCAAGTGGGTTGACCAGTGGTGTTTCAGCAACATGAAGGTCATCGGTGCTGAACAACGATGTTTCAGCGTAGTGAAAGTTAACAGTGCTGAACAACGGTGTTTCAGCATCGTGAAGGCTCGTCTCTCTAAAGTGGAATCGTCCTCTTCTGGTGGCTGTGCTTTGATCGGGAATCTCCAAAACAGCTGTAGCATGGTATTTCTTCACAGGGATTATTTAGAAAACGAAATCTAATCTAATCTAACGCTAAAGAAAATCAATCTTGAAAGAATTAATTGCTATTAGGGGTAGAAACCCCCTCAACGAAGAGAAAATGAGCGTCTGCCATGTATGTGGCCTTAAAATCTTCTTTAGAAATAGGTTTATGGTACAGACGGAGCCGATGACCATTTACAAGTAACGGAGTTCTGGAGTCATCAATTGTGAGGAGCCTTACTGTTCCATTAGGGAAAACTGTGTCTACTTCGTAAGGTCCTAACCATCTTGTGCGCAGTTTCCCTTGAAATTC
>ML791504.1:194275-248571 GCA_009831015.1 Picea engelmannii | reverse complement strand
TATTGCATTTGATTGTAAGGGGGGTAACTCATTTGATTGAAAGCAGAGTAATTATTCCAACGATTAGGAGATGCAAATGGTACGTTAGAATTCATACCTTGTCCTCGTGGTTGCCATTGTCTCCTTTGTGTCATTAGATAGACGGCTTCAGCTTCTTCATCCGTTGGTTGCAATGCTGCTTTAATCCCTAGTAAAGATGGAAAATTTTGGGTATCATGATCTTTGTCACAAATAGTGCAGATAGGTTTCCTGTCCAGTGTACATTCTCTTTTTGGGTGCTTATCTCTGCATTGAGGACAAAAGAAAGACAAGGCTGCTTCTGCTTCTACTTGCTTTTTCTTAATCTGTAGGGTATCCATTTGTGAGGCAAAAGATCTTAGCATTTCGGTTTTAAAATCTTCAAGTAGATTACCTATCTCAGCTCTCGTTTCTCCCCCACTGGCTGATTTTTGGACTCTTGAAAATGTAGTGTCCCTGCTGTTCAATCTGTTTCTTGAAGCTCCCCTTGAACATCTTTTGCATAAATTGACAATTTCATCATATGATTCCTTGGATATGTCCCATTTCCCAAGCATGTTCAGCATATCCAGAGAGTCATCCCTTACTCCTTTTAATAAAATATTTTTGAGAATATCCTTACTTACATTGGGATGACTGGATCTTTGTAGATTGTATTGAAGCCTCTCTACAAAGTCTTCTACATTCTCGTCTTCTTTCTGCATCATTTTAAATAGCTCCTCCATTTTTTCTCTCGTTCTGCAGTAGTCCTGGTACTTGTTCAGAAATTTCTGCTTCATTTGGTCCCATGTTGTGATTACATGGCCTCCAAGGCTCATAAACCATCTTAGTGCATTCCCTTTTAGTGTTGCTGGAAATAACTTCAGTTTCTGAGCATTAGAAACATAATCACAACTTCTACATAATATATCAAACTCAAACAGAAATTCATCAGGATCCTCTGAAGATAACCCATGAAAATTTGGCAATGATGAGAGTGGGATGTTTTTCATCGGGGTTGCTCCTCTAGGGAGATCGCCAATAGGAAATCCTAATGTAGAAAAAGAGTTTTCATCTTTTACCTCTCCTTCAAGATCTACCTGTTCTTCATGATGCAATCACTCATTGTACTCATCCATGTTTTCCTCTGTCTGTTCACTTGCTCTATCCTCAATGTCTCCTACTGGCTTCTGGACTGTCTCTGAACTCTAAACTTCTTTCCCTGTTCCAAAAATTGCTCGAAATGAAGGCTGTGAATTCTGTTTTTGAAGATTTGGTCGTTGAGCATCAGATTTAGACTTGGATGCAATGTCGTCAATGAAAGTCTTTCTTCCTCCTTTTCCTTTTCCCTTGCCACCTGTAGGGTTAGTGTATTTTGGGTCTTTCATGCATTCTTTTTATCTAAAGAAAAGAAATCACAAGTGCTTTTGAAATCTATAGCTATCTTCCCTGGCAACGGTGCCAAAATGGTGGTCACTATAATTGCTTAATTGATTTTAAACAATCAAGTGATACATAAATTATCAACCCAGGGAAGTCTTTTATTTCAAAGATAACCACGCACTATATATGCTCAATTCCAAAAGCGACTCAGTGTTGTAGTAAAGAAACTTATACTAATCATACTTGCTTAAATAAACTGAAGCTATGAATTAAATCACAGGAAAGTAATTCCCCTATTGCAAATCTTTAAAGTTCAATCTAAGAATCCTGGATTACATTAAATTAACACTGCAATGGGAAAGAACAACTATTCTGCAATCAGAGAATAGGACCCTTACTTTCAACAGAGACTTCAGCACTAACACTCTTTCATGAAAACAGTAATGCAGAAAACAATTAACTCTATCTAACAGAGAACAAAGCCACCTAGTTCCTTTCTTTCTAAGCAGGAGCCTTGAGCCTTATTTCTGTTCTAGCACACTTGTGAGGTTGAGGTTTACAGAGAACAGGGTAGTTTGATCCCTTCCTTTCTGAGAAGGGATCCCTAACCCAGTTTCTAGCTAGCACCAATGAAAGTCTACAGAGAACAAGATGTTTTGGTTCTTTCCTTTCTGAGCAGGAACCCTTAACCCAATCCCTGGCTAACACACTTGTAGAGGTAAATGAAATCTACAGAAGACAAGGTGTTGTAATTCCTTCCTGTCTGAGCAGGAACACTTTAACCAAATCTCTGGCTAGCACACTTGCAGCAGTAAATGAAATCTATAGAAGACAAGGTGTTGTAATTCCTTCCTGTCTGAGCAGGAACCCTTTAACCAAATCTCTGGCTAGCACACTTGCAGCAGTAAATGAAATCTATAGAAGACAAGGTGTTTTGATCCCTTCCTGTCTGAGCAGGAACCTTTCACCAAACCTCTGGCTAGCACACTTGCAGCGGTAAATGAAATCTACAGAGGGTAGGATATTTCGATTCCTTCCTATATGAGTAGGAACCTTTAACCAAATCTCTGCTAGCCTTAAGAAATCATCACACAAGATTGCTGATAAAAAGAATTACAAATCCCATTCAATAAACTAAGACAGAGTCAGTAGTGTTTCAACAAAGTGGAATCCATTAAAAACAGTGTTTCAGCAAATGACAATTAAACAAATCATGAACAAAAATTATACTAACATACTTCTAACTAATGGGTGAATCTTGTAAAGAAGGTGGGCCCTCCCTTCTCACAAGATTCCCCTGAACGGAAAGCTAGAGAAGGATACTCAAAGCAATCTTATATTCATCTGTCAAAATATCACATTACAATTTGGAAAGAATAGAATACGTCCCGCTTCTCTGGAGTTGCTTCAATACATCCAAACTTCGATATCTCGAATGGTGATTTCCTCTGATTTAAAGAGAAAATCCTTTCGATACAATCATTACAATGAATATCTGAATCCTATCCTAAATCGGATCTTCTTTCTAAATCAGCATAGGATGTCCTAGTCTTGTGCAACCGAATGCTAATACAGGAACTGAATGAGGTATTGCTGTTACGGCTGGTCTAACAACTTATTCTCATCGTTGCTGATGTTGTTTCAGCATCGCAATTCGTGGGCTGTTTCATCCATGTGAATTGCACTCTGACTGCGTTGACCGCTGACTGTGGCAGCTTTCTTCTGTTTCAGCATCGTCGGTTCTGGCGGTTTCCTCTGTGTTTCAACATCTACGACTCTGGAATGTGTAACAACTCTGTGTTTCAGCATCTGCATCCTTGAACTCTAAGGCGGCTCTGTGTTTCAGCATCTGCGACCTTGGACTGTGTAGCAGCTCTGTGTTTCAGCATCTGCGACCTTGGACAGTTCTGTGTTTCAGCAATAGGCCTTCGATGCAAATCTACAGTCTTGGACACTTATGCATTTCTAATCAATGGTTAAGTACGAGAGTGATGTTAAAATATTATGCAAAACAGATTAAACATATAGTAATGAGAAGGGACGTTGTATACATTTGAGATGATCAGATAAAGTGATAGTATGAGTCTAAATGTAGGTGATCAAGAGTATAATGGTGGCAAAAAGTATAGGCAAAAAGGTTCATTGTGTGGTCCTAACAGGGATGTTGATCTAAGAAACATAACATGGGGAAGGCCAAGGCTCTCGTGCAGGACTTCTGTCAAAAGTCAGCAAGTCATAGATAGATCACACAAGCTTGGGAAAAACCAAATATTTCCAAGTCGAGGAGGTTAAAATACTTGCATAGGTTACCTTATCTACAATATATCGAAGAATTCCCATTATCCGAAAGGGTGTAGAAGAAGGAAGTCGATGTTCCACAAGGTCATTCCAGTCAAAAGCAAATTCCCTAGACTTTGAAGGGATCATAATTGAAGAGAGTAGAATAATTCATTGTTCAGAAGGTACAAGACTAGAAATGATAAGCACATGGTCAAAGGATGCATCAACCTCCAAAAGAAGAGTGGGATTGAACGAATATTGCATCTGCAATGTCACTTCCTTAGACTTTTCAATATCCAAGAGAGGAGTGGGATCAACCAAATATTACATCGATGTGACCACTTCTTCAACCATTGGCTGAAAAGGATGTAAGACAACAAGGTCAAGAGATGCATCACCCCCCAAAACAAGAGTGGTGTCTGTTGGCATAGGGGCAGACCCAAGGTTCAACGCTACAACAACACACCAACAAAGCCCTAACTACTGGCCCTTTCGACAACACCTGCAAAGCAGATGAAGTCTCACCTAAGGTAGAGGCAGGGGTGTTTGCAAGACTCAGGTGTCTGCAACCTTAGCTGGGACACAGATCTGTGATTATAATAATTAATAAATAACTTAGCACCATCAGTTCCTCAATATATAGTCAATAATCACTTCATTGATAAAACAGAGCTTTGCAACATTCACACTGATATAACACATTTAAGCACTTAGCATCAATAGATAGGTCAGATATAGCAGATCAAGCACTCAACACATTCATATAGATCAGATCTAATATTCTTATACATCATTAGCACTAATCATAATCATATCTATCTAATCATATCTAAGAACTTGGAAAAAGAAGATATAAACACATTCAGACAAGCACAAATCAAGACAACACAGTGTTTACATGGTTCACACCCACCCTGGGGCTATGTCCACCAAATCTTCTTCTTTATTGTCTTCAGTCAATCGGTTACAAGCGCAAAGGCATCAAAACCCTTACTCAACATAGGACAAAATATTTGCACAACTCGCTAGATCCTTCTTCCTTGAATTATATCACTCAGCCTTCCACAATCTGTTACAAGTATGTACACTTAGCTCTGCAAGTCTCTTACAGTCATGCAAAAAGTTCTTACAGACTCTTCTTGCAATTAGCATACATTCACATCACATAGATGCACTATTCAACTACTTCTTACATTGCCTAGCCTTCTATTTATACATACAAAATAGGCCTAAACATGGGTAAACCCATGGGCCGACATACCATTCCCGTTACATACTCCCAAAAACCCAAAAATGATCCAAAAGTGGGCTGAGATCCCATGATCTCTACTTTGTCTTGGGATCCTCTTTCGACAGGATGTCAAAGTCCCAAAATAGGTCAATAGGACCAAGAATATCCCAAAACTTGGTCGAGGGACAACAGGCCCCCAACACTCACCTGTGACTCATCCCGAGTCAGTCTGATATGACCAGATCTGCTTTGAAGGCCTCGAGCTTGGCTCGAGTTGCTTCGACCTGCTGCTGTGATGACAAAATGTTCTAGCTCTTCTCATTGACTTTCAACCTCTGTGAATAATTGGCATGACTTATCTTGTATTGGTTGAATCCATTGAGTAACTTCCATCACTCTTCTTTGAATCGTATGGATCTGCTACTAGGTGGTGCATTTCTCATGAGACCGCTTCATTCTTTCCATGGCCAACAAGGCCTTCAGCTGCACCTGTAGTGTGTCTGTGTGCTTCTTTGCTTCCTTGAGATGCGACTCTAATGCCTGTAACTCTAGATTCTTGGTGAGGTTCTCATATGTTTGGGCATTGCGGTTACTCAGATTCTTGCACTCCAAGGAAATATATTTTAGTCTGTCAACTGCACTGTGGGAAATTGCTTCCCTTTGGTCTCTTACATCTTGAGGGTTCTTGGGCATAGTGCGGAGCTCCAAGTCTTCTATGCATTGTTGGAGCTACTGGATTACTTCTTCAAGCTCTGGAACTCGCTCTTCGGTCTTTACTTATACGACTATCACAGAGCGAAGTTCTCTGTGAACTATTTCCTTTACTTTGAGTTTCTTTGTGAGCAACTGTTCCTTGCTTTTCTTTAGTTTTTCTTTTTCTTCATCCCACTTTGCTTGGAGAGAAAGATTTTCCCATTTTGCAGCACTGCGTTGTTATACAAGGTCTCCCTGTACTTGTGCCAAATCCTGGGTAGGTTGCGTTGTTTCTTCCTGAGCTTTTCGAAGGCGAGCTTCGACTATATCAGCGATGCGGTGGTGTTGAGATGGCTCATATCCTAGTTTTGATGTTCCTGCTGACAGAGGCATAGTGGAGACTGTGTGGCTAGATTGTAGTGCCTGCTGTATTCCTTGGATCTCATCCTTAATCTGATGGAACACTTCCTCCTTCTTAGCTTCTTGCTTCTATGTTATCTCCAGCGAAGCATCATTCAGGGCTGCTATGATGAAATCGAAGTCATCGTAGGTGAGGATGGTCCGCATTTTGGTCATGGTTTCTTTCACTTTCTTCCGAGAGGAAAGTTTCAGTAGGGAAACCTTCCTTTTCTTTGAGAGATCCTCCATATCTCTAGGCGGTGTAACCTCCCCTTTCTTCTATTCAACTTTTGTGCCATCTATCTCTCCACCATCTCCTCCTTGCTCTGGTGAGATGGAAGCAGTATTCACAGATGCACTGTCTAAATCATGGGTGTATCCAATGCAGTTTTTGGACCTTCTAAATTGGATATCTCCGCAAGGTTTTCTAGAATGAGGAGGTTTGCCGACCAGTCCTTGGTGATTTCTTCTAAGTCCTCCTCTGCCATATTTTAGTAATATTTAATTTGTTTCTTGTGCTCGTCGGCACGCATTGTAATATAAATGAAATGGTCTTCCGCATTGAATTTCATTAAAGGCCAAAACCTGTGGAGAGTATTTGGCATGATGCGAGGTTGGTACTAGATATCTAACTTTAGTTTATTGTAATATGTGTGTAATACAACATTTGGCTTCCATTGCTTGTTCATGTCACTAGAATACCACAATTTACTAAACTTCATGGCAAGAGTTTCAAAGGGTTCGATGTCCGGGAAGATCACACCTTCTAGTATATCCCATGCGATGAAAGCAATTATGATTAGAATCCAACTGAAGTGGAACTCATATCCTTGATCTTGCACTTCCTTGCAGTCCAGTTCCAACTGGTTCACGAGGTACTTCAGCCAATTCATTTGTAGGCCCTCCACGCACTTTCCTGCGAGGTTGAATACGAAACCACTCACATGGGTGGGTCGGTTCTTGCGGACTAACTTTCCCGTGATCAATTGACAGGCTAGGTGCACTGTGTTGCTTTGGATAGAAACTAACTTGTAGCCTCGCATGCCTTTCTCGACATCTTCATAGGTGTCTTTGATCCTTTGTACAAGAGTGTGATCCATTGTTTTTTAGGGGTAAAAATCCTATGGGTCAAGTCCTTGTAGACTCAGCCTTGCGATCCGATTGATAAATGTTAGATCCACTGTGATATGGTAGTTAAACCACAATTATCCACCATGGTGATAGGACAACAACAACTTGATGCATGCATTCACTTCTTGGTGTCTTCCGAAGTGAGGAATGTTCATGACGTTGAGTAGTGTGGAATTCGTGAGGTTATGGGTCCATGACTGAGGAATTATCTTTGAATTCTTTCCTTTTGTCTTGGTCAGGTACTTATGTGGGGTGAGCATGTTGTAGACTTTCCTGTCGCTGAGGTTGAAGTCACTAAACTTCAACACTACTATCTTTTCTTGATCTGCACGAACTGGATGTATCCCCTTTAGGAGGTACGTAGTGACCAATTTGTACTCAAAGTCTCTGGTCACACTGTCTCGATTTATTGTGCCTCTCAGAGGTGGTAGATAGGCGGGTAAAATGATCAGAATCAACTTAGCATTTGTGATATCATCTCTGTGCTTGGTTCTCTTCTCATTTGCGGGCCGTGATGGTCTGTCTCGAGAAGTGGATAGAGAGGCCAATAGTCCTCTCGTTGATGATTCTTCTAGACCGGTAGAAAATCCTCTCTTCTACATGACTCTTTCAATCATCAAGTCGAGGAGTACTTTTGTTACTGATTCTTCAACTACAGTGAGCTCGTCGGAGATACATGCTCAGGATTAATAATATCACATTGACAATTAAGTCAGATACTGCACTAGAATAAACAACAAGAGGGAAATGATCACTATATTTCACTTGGTCTGAGGGCTCAAATTCGTGGTTAGCAAAACTATTCTCCATGCATGGCACAATGGGATAAATAGGAAACTTTACAATGGATCGCTTGTAATGGGTATGAAGCCTCATTAACTCTTGTTTTGTCTGTTATGGAACATTCCAATGGTCTGGTGTTGAGATATTAATGTTTTTCAACACGTTTAGAGCGACAGTCGAACAAATATATCAGTCCCAATGGCTATATTGCCTCACCATGGCGAAGTGCCATGTGTCATTGTTCTGATATCCCGAAGAAGCTCCTATTCTACAAATTTTTTGTCTGTGAAGTTCCCTCTGGAACCTTCTGGAACTTTTCAAACTTAGCTCTCTTCTTACTTAGCTTCCTAGCCTTCCTCCCAATGAGATTCATCTCAGTAGTCCTTTTTCCATCTTGATTCTTATCGTCTTTAGACATAGTCACTTCGCATTGTTGCGATTATTTCCTAGGACTCAAGGGTAACACCTCTTCTTTATCTGAGATAGGTACTTCAGTCTCCTTTGAGTCTTCTAATGTTCTTGCAGCTTCGACATATGGGTCTCTAGTTTTAAGTAGCTTTGACCTATTCTCATGTTCTTCAATCAAGTATGTGATCCTTCTAGTCATGAAATATTTTAAGTCTTGTCTCTTCTGCTCCAAAAATTCTTCTTCTTCTTTTCATCTAGCTTGATCTCTTTCAATCCAAGGTTTCCCTAGTAACATGGTAAATGGGGCATTGTCCTCAATAAATTGAATAATCTCAAAATCTTCTTCTATCAAAGTTCCATTTACATTCATAGGTATCTGAGTGAGCCTCCCACATAGGTTTACTAGTTTTCCTCTGAATAACACTATTCCTCCTAATGAAGGAATCATAACAGGCCTTCCTATAGCTTCCCAAGTTCTCTCTGTCATGATATTCACCTGTGTATCCTCATCTATCACACAGTCAATGTCGAAGTCTCCTATTCTTTCTTCAAGGTATTCCTTGTATTTAAAGATCTCTGATAATCTAACATGTCGGTGATCATTCAAGGTTTCTTTCATCTATAGTAATACCTTCTTTAATTCTTTCTGGGGTTCTTCTATAGCCTTAGTTTCTGGATATTCCTTAGGGTTTTCTTGTCTTATGTTCATACTTTCAAGCTTAGAAATCATTCTAGGGAAATCCAACACTTCATGGTCCATATCTTTGCAACAAAGACAACTAGGTCTTTTCCCAGGGCATGCCTTAGCAAGGTGTCCCAGTTTTCTGCAGTTGTAACACAGGGTTAATCCTCTCTTTCTTTTAAATGATCCCCAGCTTCTCATGTACTACGTGCTAGGATCATAGGATCTAACCTGCAATAAATTCTTTCTATAATCATGCATCCATTTGTTAGTCCAAACATTCTTTCTATGCATAGGTATAACATATCTTTCACTATTCTTATCAGATCAACTCATATTAAATATTCTTTCATATATTAATACACTAGTTTTCAAACTAGGATAGACTTTATTAAACATACCTAGATCCATACTCTAGAAACAAAAATTTCCACTTATCTTACTTCTACAGGTCATAAAGCTTCCAGATATAAAACTTTTAACTATTCTTACCTTTATCAGAGCACAGAGCTTGTAGATCTTACCTCTTTTCTTCATATCAGACTTATTTTCCTTAGCACAGAGCTTCTTAGGTCAAGTAGAATGATGCACACTAGGGAAATAGATATATGCTCAATGCTTTCTCAATTTTAGGATGGATCTTTGCACAAAGCTTCTTCTTTCTGAGTTCCCAACAATCACATTTTTAGGTCCCAACAATGGAACCATTTGTTGGCATAGGGGTAGACCCATGGTTCAATGCTACAACAATGCACCAACAAATCCCTAACTACCAACGCTTTCAGCAACACCTGCGAAGCAGATGAAGTCTCACTCGAGGTAGAGGTAGGGGTGGTTTCAAGACTTAGGCATCTGCAACCTTAGTTGGGACACACATCTGTGATTATAATACTTAATATATCACTTAGCACCGTAGGTTCCTCAATATACAATCAATTATCACTTCATTGATAAAACAGGGCTTCACAACATTCACACTGATATAACGTATTTAAGCACTTAACATCAATAGATAGATCAGATCTAGCAGATCAAGCACTCAACACATTCATTTAGATCAGATCTAATATTCTTATATATCATTAGCACTAAGCATAAGTGTATCTATCTAATCATCTCTAAGAACTTAGCAAAGGAAGATATAAACATTTTTAGACAAGCACAAAGCAACACAACACAGTGTTTACGTGGTTCAACCCCACCCTGGGGCTATGTCCACCAACTCTTCTTTTTTATTGTCTTCAGTCAATCAGTTACAAGCATAAATCCATCAAAACCCTTACTCCACACAGGACAAAAGATCTGTGCAGCTCGCTAGACCCTTCTTCCTTGCGTTACGACACTCAGCCTTTCACAATTTGTTACAAGTACCTGCACTTAGCTTTGCAAGTCTCTTACAGTCTTGCACAAAGCACTTAAAGACTCTTCTTTCACTTAGCATACATTCACATCACATAGATGCACTATTCAACTACTTATTACATTGCCTATCCTTCTATTTATACATACAAAATAGGCCTAAACATGGGTAAACCCATGGGCCGACATCCCATTCCCATTACATATTCCCAAAAACCCAAAAATGATCCAAAAGTGGGTCGAGATCCTGTGATATCCGCTTCATCTTGTGCTCTTCTTTCAACAGGCTATCGAAGTCCCAAAATAGGCCAATATGACCAAGAATCTCCCAAAACTTGGTCAAGGGCCAATAGTGTCGGTCGAAGATTACTTCGACATGACCACTAGTTGAATAGGATGAGAGAGAAAAAGGTCAAGAGACACATCACCCCCTAGAGAAAGAGGGGTGTCAGCTGAATATTGCATCGGCATGACCGTTGTATCAACCAAAGAAGGACTAGAATGTTAAGAAATGAAAGAAGACTCAGAACCTGAAGGGACCGCAGGAAAGGACCATGCTTCTTGTACCACAACAATAGTAGGGCACAAACAACTAAGGTGATATCCTTTTCAAAGCATACAAGGGAACTTGGGATTACATATTACATGTCTAGGATTCTCAATCTAATGAATTCCCCAAGCATGACTTGAAACGAATGGTGACATGCTCCCAGAATGACTTGCAGAGGCTAGTAGAAAATCTCCAACATGACTTGCAGAGGTTGGTGATGAATTCCCAACATGACTAGCATAGGTTGGTGAAGAACCTTCAACATGACTAGCAGAGGTTGATGATGAACCCCCAACATGAGTAGTAGAGTTTCATGATGTATCCCCAACATGACTAGTAGAAGTTGGTGATGTATGTGCAGTGTGACTAGCAGTGACTAGATTTGTTCCCCCAACATGACTTGCAGGGGTTAGTTTCTAGTCTTCAACATGGCTTGTAGAGGTTGTCGACCAATCTCCACCATGAATAGCATAGGTTGGTGATATAATGTCAGTATGACTTGCGTGACTGGACTGACAGCAGTTGGTTGCAACATTTGAGACCAAGGTTTCAGAAAATAATGGTTTTGAGAAATTGTGAACCAAGAAGGGTTCTGGTATACACCATGGCCCTATTCGGTAGGAAAGTATCCTCCTCCAAACCTAATCATAAAGGGTTGTAAGGGAATCATCATCAAAGAAGCCTCTTGCAAAGAGAATGGGACATGAAAACGGTTACTCAGGTGAGGATATATGTTCCCCCGTACGAAGGAAATTTGTAAAGGGGGTTTCCCATACTATAAAACTGAATCCCCTTAGATGAAACACCAGAGGATAGATGAAGGTCTTCCATGGGAAAACAATTTGTAGAAACTGACATAGTGGAAGAAGGATAGATGGATGGGATGTAATAAGTAGAATGACTAACCATTTGAGCACTTGCTCCTATAAAAGTGAAGCTAGAATTGGATCCATAGGAAGGAATATTCCAACCTCCTACCGCAATAGTCCGTTGAGGGATATGACTCCCACAAAATGAAAATGGAGAATAAGGAGGCATCATGCCCCCAGACCCAAAACTAGAATTCACATAAGACGATGAGACAAAGGATGGGAAGTGTGAAGACATTTCTGGCATACCATGAGAAAAATGATTAGAGGACCAAGGTATTGTTTGAGTATCATGATTTGATGTAATACTCATAAAAACAAAAGTTTCCATCCCCATGGAATGAGAAAATACGACGGGCTGGGTAGCGCTAACTGAGGGAGTCATGGGGGCTCCACTAACCATAGAAATTAAAACTCACGACACAATAAAAAATCCTAAGGCCAACTAATAATCAGAGAGAACACCAAAGTAAAGAAAAAAGGTCAATACACACAAACATGATATAGTGGCTGAAAAGGGGCCTCCATCACTAGAGTAGGTATGTCTTTCCCAAGAGGGGTCCGAGACTCCCTTCAAAAGATGGGCGGTATAAGACTCAGTTATAATTTCCCTCTTGTGCTTAACAATGCATTGGGTCAGATCCCCCTGGAGAGGTAATACTCCATAAATTTTGTGTGCTATCCGACTCTTATCTAATTCAATGTACTTGCAGAATAACCCCGGCAAGTAACCTATGTGGCTACCTATGTCAGGCAACTAAGCCACCACGATATAACAATATCATAAGAAAAAAATCACAAGTCAAGTCCATTGTATGGGTAGGGTAACAAAGCCTGAAATATAGAAAGCACTTCCTCTCACATAGTTAAAGGTACTATCAAGAAATCCATATACGAGTAGATCCACACAAATATCTCTGATGCTAAGAAGGTATTGGAGGGATATCTCCTCAACCAACCTTGTGCGACCTCGTACTTAACTCTTGTGTGAGTAGAGCCTCATGAAGTCACCAATTATACAATGGATTTCACAACTCCCTTAGTCATACACATATGTTGATTTTAATAACCTTGGAGAAGTTTAATCACAAAATCAAATTCCAAGGCTCTAAATCTTAAGCTAGTTTGTGGACCGTGAAAAATAAAATTGTTTTTAATCAATTTTAAATTAATCAACGTTACTTTTAGTGGCTTTGTTTACTCAAAATATGTGTTTGTGAAACTAATGATGTTATGACTCAGCAAGTAAACTAAATGAATATGAATATAATGCAAAGTCCTAACTTCAATTCTCAACAAATGATACGTTTTTCAAAATGAAACTTTCAATTCAACTCTGCAATTTCAAATAAGATGCAATCTTTCCATACATGTATCAAGATGAATGATAAGAACCCAAAAGATCAAATGCCATAATGAAAAATGTATTATTTCTATATTTTCAATATAAAGAAACAAAAATGCAAGGGATGAACAACAACTTGATATATAAACTCTACTGTAAGAAAAAAGAGACAAAACAATCAAGATATCAAGAAGCAAACACCCAACCCAATATGCAAAGAAAACTAATGAAAAAGATGATGAGAAAGAAAAATTGCCTAAATATTCAACCAAAGAAAGGTTTCCTATCACTCCGCAAGCAATTAACAATCATGATAGATACCCAAGAAGACTCAGTAACCATAAAAAATTACCCAACAAACAACAAACTAAATAATTAAGGAAACAAGGATAATGTACATGAATGTTTAAGAAAAAACTACGTATGTGCATGCCCTATAGAATGACAGCTCACGTATGTACACGTCTATCAAAGGAAAACACACGTATATGTATTGAAACACTACCAGGGTAAGGATAGGGCCAAGAAACTTAGACTCAAAATGAAAATAGGTTGTCAATAAATCACATAACAAGAAAATTGAAGCTAACTGAGAGAAACCAAAGGAGAAAAACACTCCAAACCTACAAAAGAATATTCACTCCCCAGTATGGTCTCCAATTTTGTTACGAGGAAAATCACTCTATGGCATGGGGTAAACCACAACAGATGGAAATGACTGCAGAAATCAACTCTAATCTCAATTATGCTATATAAACAATCATGCTAACAAGACAAGATAAAGAACCTACCTTGTCCAGATGTTCGATGAAGTCCATCGTTGAACACTTGACTCAAAGCTATACACCTGCAACTTGTCCTCAACAACCAGGATATGCAATCATATGGTGATAACATATAAAGTTACCACATGTAATAGCATAATTCATCAATATTCATAACAAATACGCCCATGGAATAATAATTCAAATATTTTCAAGACATTAATTGGACAAGAAAATAGTAGTTCTATTAGAATGTAATTAAAATAAGTGTATGAATGAAAAAATTATGTGTCAGCATGTTCGGAACTGAGAAACTAAGTCCCTTCTTGTAGGGCCTCCACCACTTCAATCCTCCACCAAAGGAAAACTCATATAAGAGAGACAATGAGGTTCTCCATCAAATAGGGAAGAACTTCGGGGATGAACAATGTGTTCAAACTTAAAAGGACAAAGAGATGAAAACTCAATATGAAGTGAATAATTTCTCCAGAGTAACTTTTCTCTCAAAGTTGAATTATTTTCTCCTCTCCACATCTTGGATATGGCCCATTTAAAGCATTAAAATGGAACTGAAGGGTCGATTCATAACGTTTCCAGTATATGGAAGGTCAAGGATCATGGATCTCATCATGTGACATGGAAACCCGACACCATTTTTTTAATTTTGGACACAAAACCTGATGTACAAAGGATGTAATGGTGCAACCTATGTATACGCATGTTGTATAGCTGTTAGGGAACGTATATGTGGAAAAGCATGTTTTTTATCTCTAGAATTGCAAAAAGGGACTTCAACTCTGCATAGGGAAATGGAAAAGGCCTTCTAAGCAAATTTCATGGGGTGAGGAAAATATTGCTATAACATGCCCCAATACCAATTGTTTGTAAAGTAGAAAAAGTTAAAGTTGATTTTGAATCAAAACCTGACATCCCATATGTGAAAGGAGTGCCAGACATAGTCTATATTGAATATGTATGAATAATGGTCGAAGTCATGGAAGATACTGTACCACTACCAAAAGTGGTCGATGTCTAATTAGATGCATTCCTTGTAAGTGAAGGTGGAGGAGGAGGTGCAACCCCCACTCCACCTGCGGTCAGGATGGAAGTATGAGGACTCCTAGTAGAAGTAGTATTACTCACTTCCATATCCAATCACCTTACAATATGAATATCAAGAGAAGTCACCTCAGGAGGGACTACCTGAACAAGGATTGGTGCTGAAATATCACTGATCATAGGGTTTTCAAGCTTGAAATTTTCAACTTTGAGGTAAAAAATTCTAGTCTCCTTCGTTGCAAGAATGTATTCTCTAGGAATAGGCTCGGGTACAGTTTATTGTGGCCCAGTATCTTCAAAAGAACCTTCTGGATCTAACCTTTGCCTCAATGGTGGTGGCGTTGGCTCCAAAGTTACTGGCAGAAGGCCCTAGAGCCTACACTAATGGTTTAGTTCTTGATCTTCCACTTTGAGAAATGATCAACCGACACTTTAACGTAAATCTAGGGAGAAGCAAAAAACACATGCTAGAAAGTCCCTAAAGGTAAATCAAGCAATTAACAGAATGACATGAAGAATAGTTATGCCAATCAATACTATAGAAACTTACCGGTGCAAGTGTAACTCAAACACGAAAACACCATATGTGTATACTCTGAAAAGCATGTACGTGCTCTGCCTATGAAATAGGTCAAGTATACCATACAAAAGCTTGTTTTTTGAGAAGAAATCTAGAAAAAAGTGTTGACATATGTGTGAATAAGTAGGCCAACATCATAAATGCATAGTAGTAAGAATAAATTCACAATGTAAGAGATATTGTAAGTGTCTTTGCGATCAATTAAAGTACGTTCCATTTACAAATAAATAGTTATTTTGGAAATAAAAAAATAATGGAACAATATATATATATATATATATATATATATATATATATATATATATATATTTGTGTATGCATGTATATCCATTACTATACACAAAATATTCTAATGCATAAGAAATGTTCATTCAAGAAAAATAGTTTAATTTTTTTTTTTAATCCTTCATTTTACTCAATAACAATATATAAGGAAAAATAAAAAATTCATTTCTTGTTGACAGAAAGAAATTAACAATTTTATATCACCCAATCAAGAATCATGAATTAAAACAAAATTTACGGATATAAATCTAGAAAACCAAATGAAATCCATAAGCAAATTGTAATTTCAGATATCTATGGTTGAGTCAAGACTCTCCTTGGATATCTGTGGTTGATCTCTCCCATTGTGCAAAATTCAAGAGGGAAATGATACCATATTCCCTCTTGTTTCTATCAATTAAGTGAAAACCTCAACAACAATAGAATCAAAACCCTTTTTCTCTATCTCTTCTACCACAATGGCATGGATCTGCCCTCTTGTGACCTATTTCCCTTGTGACGATGAGCTATCAAAACCACGATAGCATAGGCTCTTTCTTCTCCCCTTGCTCTGTACTATCGAACTCATACTATTTTTATATGCAATTAAAATCAAACTATGACCAAAAAACCCTACACACAATCTTTCTTCATGTTCCAACCTTTAATTCGATTTGATCTCTATCTCATTTTACATACCAAAAAACCTCTATTTGGTGGTCTCTTAAGTCATCAAGTTCATTGTGGAAATCTTATTGCGATCTCTTTTCCATATACCTGTACACTCTTCAATCGAATAATCCCTTTCTTCATAGGCCCTTCTGCACTAAGACTAAGATGTGTTTTTGTGATCTTTGGCATGACATTCACCTAGGTATTTTTTATAATGACTATGTACCAAATCTTTGGTGTTTCCCTCCTAAAAGTCATGTGTGATACTAGCTAGACTTTACGTTTTCTTGTTGTGTAAACATTATTCTTTTTCTCCTTTTTAACAAGATGATTCCATACCCTCTGATCCCTATTTATTCACAATCTGGAGAAATATCTACACCACACTTTGGTGAAATGACCTCTCCTCTAATAACATATTTTATGGTGGTCCTCTCTCTCGATTTAGTTCTCATCCTTATTGTTTTGGTTGCATTGTTTACCTCTTTTGCATGGCATATTATTGTCTTGCTTCATGAAATAAACCCTTCCAAATTACAAATTGTGATGTACAAGGTAGATGTTTGAAAAGGGATTGAGATAAACATTCAACCACCTAAATGATGTATGTGTGCATATCTACTCAACAATCTCATTCTCATTCTATGCAATTTGATGTTATCTTCAGTGATATTGTACTTACCTATGATTTGGTTGCATGTCAATAAGAGTGATCTCATAACATTGTGTATATCTATAACCAACTCCTTATAACCTATAGTTTGGTTTCATTGTTTACCAATTGCCAGTGATTTCTACAATCTGGGACTAGCAATCTTCAAGCAATCATGCATCAATCATGTAAAAAATTCAGCAATCATGTCCAAAGTCCCTACACAAACATGTATTGATATTAACATCATAATACATTGAATATGTTGTACATGAGAGAGAATTATCTTTAATAAGTAATAAAAAGAATCATTTCAAGTGATCGTGAAGTAAATATGATGATAGCAAGAGCCTCTCAAAACTGTAGCAATTCGTACTACTTGTTCAATGCTTTGTATATCGCCAAATTGTAAAGAACTTTAGATGTTTGTGAACATTTACTTGATAACCTAATGTTTGTGAGCCCTTCAAAAGTCCATTCAATTTTAATTATATAAATGGGTTTCTCTAACTTTGTGAGTATAGAGGCCAATTGATATTTCAAAAATTGCATACATAGTTAAAAATGGGATGGTGTTGTGAAATTTCAACCATCATGTAATGAACCTCGTCATTACGAAAACATGTGACGCAAAACAGGAGAAATTTTTATTTTTTATTTTTAAGAAGGAAGATAATAGAGACAACTGTCGATCAACACAACTCGACGACGAACACAATACATGCAATTCAAACAACATGCAAATTAATGACCCGACACACTAGTGTGTTATGCCACTGGATGTAACATACATAAATCAAATAGAAAAATAAAAACGACTACCCACCCGTACTACCCTGCAAGGTTAGGACCTCCAAGACACATAAATACCATCAATCAATCCAACACAACAACTTCCATGATAAGTAGCTAGAACCCTCCCAGCGAACAATTGACCACTGTTAAACATTACAATTAGGGACAACCTCAAAGAAAAAACAACAACATCCACATCGGAAAGCACATGAACCTAAGCCAGTTTTCATATGCGCTATCGATCAACGCGCACAATGATCCCAACTTAAGGATTCATTTTTCCAAGGTGTGACAAGTGCACAAGAATCCCAAGGGAAATCGACATCTAACACGTTAACGATGACCATTGCATCGGTGTACCAACTTAAACTGTTAGTGGTCCTAAATACTAAATAACATGATCATTGATAGTAACGTAATATGGAATTGAATAACATATAATATAATGTAGTTTCATTTATGAAGTCTTATAAAATCTTGGAAAACTCCAAGAACTATTTATTGAAACCCTACTTTATTGAATCACTACTTGAAGATCAATTTACATTCCTAGTAATAAACCTAAGTGTATGTCTTTGATAAACCATATTGTTCGTGTTAGATGATCCCATTGTATCACATAACTATAAACATCTAGATTCCTTGAAATGATTGTATAGAAATGTTTTTCCTAGAATTAATCTTGTGGATAAATAAAACAATATTAATTGATGTATACCTTTGTAGAATTCCTAAGGTTCTTAAATCAATTTTGTAGACAAATGAACAATAATAACTCAAATGAAATTTTGCATAAATCCTAGAATTGTTAAATCGATTGTGCAGACAATAAAACAATATTGACTCAAATAACTTTTGCAGAATTCCTAAAATTCTTAAATCAATTGTGTAGACTATAGCACAATAATAACTCAATAAAATTTTGTAGAATTCCTAAAATTATTAATCGGTCCACGATGAAGTATTTCTCTTCTTTGATACAAAAGAAAATATTTTCTCAATGCAAACATTGAACAAAGATCCTCTACGTTGCTAAAAATGCGTGAGCCTTAAATTTTACAAAGTCTCCATCTATTACGTGCTCATCTATTACTTCCAAAATTTCAAAGAGTAAGCGCACTAACATTATAAATGAGAAAGATTTTAACTACAATAATATTATCAAGATTGTAAACTTTATTTTTATACGAAATAATATCTATATTATCATTTGGGAAGTGTACTTGTTTTCATGCATTATCTTAACATTCAAAGCATTATCATTTTAAAAGATCATTTCAATAAATCAATAGCCCATAATGTAAACATCCAATGCACAAGTCGCTAAGCAAAGGTTAATGAATCAATTATAAAGTTAAATCCACATACTCAACCATTACATTAAAATTGCATATGCTAATTGTGGGAAATTATCAATTCTTCTAAAAAATAAGCAAATGAAGTCATCAAACATATGTCAGCCCCTTGTAACTTTGTCCAATATATCAGATTGATGTGTAAGTTAGAGCGATTCGAGATCATTTTAAATGCTGTGAAATTCAGTTATTATAACCAACACCAGTCCAAAGATATGATTAATGCTTGAATCACTTCAGGTTTATCGATATGCCCGGTGGGATGATAAAAGTATGTGATAAATAAGCCTAGATGACCTTGGATAGGATGGAGAAACCCTTAATTTGAGAAAAGAATGCCCCAAAGATTCATTTGTACCTATGAACACATCAATTCAATCTAGTTATGCAGTTCAAAATTCATAGAAACCCTGCAATCTGTCATGGAATTGCGATGACGAGATTCCAATCGATTTAGATCAGACAAATAAAGATTAGGCAGATCTGAAATGTTACCTAACAACAAAAAAAATATCAACCCTTTGACAAGTCCCATGTTTTACTCTCGGACACGATGAAGTGCAGATAAAAAAAATTGTAACATTGCAAAACCATATATTTAGAAATGCAGACGGAAAAGATATGAACCTGAACGCTCTATTTTATGCTTCATTGTACCAATTTGTGAGAGTATGCATACGAGGGTATGTGCCGGCATCGAGTGATGTGGTTTAGGTTTACAATATAAATTCCAAGAAAACAAAGAGTCATTGTGTCGATTTTAAAACAGAATAATTGTGGGGATAGTGTTAAACGATAAACCATACAAAGATTCCTCAAAATAATGCACGATTTCATATCTAGATCTTGAAACCCTTGCAAAATAAACAGTTTGCATATACTAAATCATAGTAATCGTAGAGAATAAAGAAGTGTTTTTGATGTACACAATAAAGAATTTGTTGGGCAATCACAATGAAATTGGCTAAATAAAGAAACAAGAATCGCAGAGCAATAAATAAGTATTTGCGTTGTACACAAAAATAATTTGTTGGGTAGATAATTTATCCTTCACTTGTTATCCATGTACAGGAACAAAAGGCATTTGAATATAAATCATTAACACTGGAGTGAAAGACAGTCGATTCATCTCTTGGCCGACTGCTCAGGCACAGACTAATAACTTAAACAATAAAGGAACATAAGACAAAAACACAATTTCTTTGTATTAAAAAACAATAGAAACACAAAGTAAAATAAAATAATGGCCCGATACCCAAATGCAATCTTCCTGGGTAATAATACAATGCAGTAATAATTCCAACTAGAACCAGAAACTACAATAAAACGTGGTAATAAAACAAAGCTTAGAAACAAAAATTTTGTGACCCTTTTGCAAATTCACATGGCTCACTATCGCCTAGATAGAAATTCATATGCATAACTAAACAAGTCTTTTTCTTTTAGCATATCTACGCAAGTGAGACTTCAACAATAAATAAATGTATGAACATGAATTTGAGATATTATTTAATACAAATTATGCACAGGTGTACCATAGCCAAATGCGAAGAACCGGAAGTGACTATATCGTGCTCGCACTCCGTCCAATTCCAACTTGCCAACCGATGAGACATCACTGGTACCTCCCAGCCAATGCTAGGGGTACTCTTCTTCTCGCTGATCCCCCTGAGCCACAAAGGGGCCATGCACGTGATAAAAGAGAATGATAGCACCCAACTCACTTCGCAAGGTCGAGCTACTACTCGTTACCCGAGCTTGGTATTCCAACTCCCACAAGAGTAAGTTCAGTCAAGATGAAATTTCAGCAACGTAACGTTATGCAAACCAAATGTCATCCAAAATCCTCCTTCCTCATCTATTTTATAGAGTTTCTTATTCATTAGCTTCCCAAACCCTCATTAGATTCCTTTTTCATTTATTTAATTAGGAAAAACCTCCCCTATACACATGTCGCCCGATCCCCTAGCTGCACCAGAAAATCAATTTTATTATTTAATTAAATTTGCCTATTTCCCTCACCCACATAAAAGCATTCCTAAAAATGTTCCTCGGTGTCCCATTATTCCCTTACAATTCTTAAATGAATTATTCCTTACTTAATTCCTAGTTGAGTTCATAAATAGAAAATTCCATAGGATAGATTCCTTACTAAGTTGGGCATTCCCCTTTTTCTTTAAGTTTCCCCTTTTCTTTAATTTTCCTTTTCTTTTAAGCTTCCCCCTTTTTCCTTTTTAACTAAAAATCAATTTACCAAGAGTAGATAAAAACAACCATTTACCCTTTTAATAAATTTAATCCTCCATTATAATTTTTACTTTAATAATTAAATTTTGAATTTCTTACCCCCCTTCTTGTTACATGTTTAATTAGGTTTTTTTTAATCCACATGTTCTACTTAGACCTAGGTTTTAAATTCACTAGGCTTGGCGACAATTTTTAAGGGAATTTTTTTTTATTAAACTTTACTTATCACGTCATTCATTTAGGCTGACCAGGTCCTAAAGAAGCATAATTTTCTAGACACTAGGTTTATCAACTTAGCAGTTAAAATCCTGACTTGGCCTTCAGGATGCACCACGTGCTCCAAGGGTGCCACTCGCCTCTTTCTTTTTTATTTGTGCGACGTGCCCTTCAAGATGCACTACGTGCTCCAATGGTGCCACTCACCTGTTGACTGAATTTGGTAGATGTCAAATACCTAGAGTCGATACTCTGCTAGGTGATCTTTTGGGAGACTAAGGGCCACTAAGGAATAAGGACCCTACCTTATTGTGTTCCCCTTAGAATCATCATGAATGACTGTCACAGTCTGCCCTCACGACATCACGGGTATCTCGAACTAAGTAATTGTTAACCTACAGTTTGAGACACTGCGAGAGTGCTAGTAGGTTGTGGAAGGGTTGCTGCCACACCTCTCCCTCAATGTCTATGGTTGTCATGCGTGACCCCTTTTCTCCAAATGTGAGTCTGGTCGACAAGATATCATCAGCCTGCATCCATCAACAAATCATGTCAGCAAAAACAATCAACATCATAATATCTAATTATATATACATATGTCACATCAACACCATTTACACCCCAACAATCCACTCCCTGAATCGATACGGAGTCCAAGAGGTTTCATTGATGCCTCAACATCCTCAACGTCTAGAGTCCTACACACTCAGGAGAACCCAATCAATAGCACCTGTCTATGTAAATACAAAAAAATAACATATCATCAAATCCACAATATCTCATAATCATAATCAAACAACCAATAGTATAATGACCCGGATCACTTGCACGTAAGTGTCCTCAAAGAATAAGTTCACTCAGTGTGTGAAAGAGAGGGATGTTACATACACCCCCTCTTGTTTTAAACTTCGTCCTGAATTTTCACAGTATGTAAGTGTCGAAGTAAAGTGTATCACAGTATCATAAGTCTATCTATCAAACAAAAATGGAAACTGCAAATAGATATCATATGCGTCCTCCCAGGTCGTCGAGTGTGGACTATAGTTGTCCCACTGGACCTTGAAATGATCTACTATTCAATTCCATAGTTATCGAATGCGATGGTCCAGGATGCGTATTGGCTCCATTGTGAGCACACCCTCATCCGATACCTGAAAGGAACTCATGTCAATAACATCTGTAGGATCACTAACATAATGTCTCAAAACAGATATGTGAGAAAAATCGTGCATACACCTCAAAGAATCAGGCAAGGCTAGTCGATAGGCCACATGCCCCTTCTCTTCCATAATATCGAAAGGTCCCATGAACCTAGGAGATATTTTATCCCCCTTTCCAAACTTTATCGAACTCTTATGCGGTTTCACCCGCAAGAAGACTCAATCGTCAACTTTGTAACTACGGTCGACATGATGCGCATTGACATAACTCTTCTGCCGATCCTATGCTTCTTTGATCCTTTGTCTTATTGTTTGAATTTGATCTTCCATTTCTTGGATCAATTCTGGTCCCACCAGGACCCTGTCCTGAATTCGATACCAACTCAAAGGTGTATGACACGGTCACCCATAAAGAAACTCGAAAGGCACCATATTAATGGTGTTTTGATAACTGTTGTTATATGAAAATTCTACCAGTGGAAAGGATTCTTTCCAACTCTTCTATTGGTCCATCACATATGCAACATATCCTCCAACATTTTTTTTGTTCACTCGGTTTGCCCGTCTTTTTCTGGGTGATTCACAATACTAAAGTTAATTTGGGTTCCCAAGACCTCTTGGAAAGTAGTCCAAAATCATCCTGTAGACATCGATCCTCTATCATATATAATCCTCTTAGGCATGCCATGTAGCCTCAAAATCTCGCTGATGAAAACTCTAGCTATGTCAGGTTGTAACATCCTTCTCTTGCGTGCACTAAGAGAACTTATTCTTTGAGGACACTTGCATGCAAGTGATTCGAGTTATTATACTATTGGTTGTTTTGATTATAATTATGAGATATTGTGGATTTGATGATATGGTATTTTGTTGTATTTACATAGAGAGATGCTATTGACTGGGTTCTCCTAAGTGTGAAGGACTTTGGACATTGAGGATGTAGATGCATCAATGAAACCCCTTGGACTCTGGATCGAGTCATGGAGTGTACTGTTGTGTTTGAATCTTGTTGGTGTGACATATGTACATATGATTAGATATTACAATGATTGATTATTATTGCTGACATGATGTGTTGATGGATGTAGGATGACGATAGCTTGTCGAACAGACTCACATTTGGAGTAGAGGGGTTATGCACAACAACCAGAGACTTTGAGGGAGAGGTGTGGCAGCAGCCCTGCCAGAGCCTACTAGCACTCCTGTCGTGGCTTGAACTATAGGTTAACGATTACTTAGCTCGAGAATACCCATGACGCTGTGAGGGAATACTGTGGTAGTCGCTCACGATGATTCTAAAGGGTGCACAATAAGGAAGGGGCCTTATTCCTTAGAGGCACTTAGTCTCCCACAAGATCACCTGGAGGAGTATTGACAACAGGGATTTGACGTCTACCAAATTAATTCAAGAGGCGAGTGGCACCCTTGGAGCATCTAGTGCATATTGAAGGGAACGTTGTGTAAGGAAAACAAAAAGAGGCGAGTGGCACCCTTGGAGCACATAGAGCATCCTGAAGGGCAAGTTGTGATTTTAACTGGTAAGTGAATAAACCTAGTCACCCTTAAAATGAATGATGTGATAAGTAAAGTTTAATGAATAATTTTTCCCTTAAGAACTGTCGCCAAACCTATTGAACTAAAAACTTAGGTCCGACAAGAACCTTAGAACCAAAAAAAAAAAAAAAAAAACTAATTAGACGTATAACCGATTAAAGTGAAAATTTTAATTCCCTAAGGTTCTTTGTATAAAATTTTAATTCACTAAGGTTCTTTTATAAAATTTTGAATTCATTAAGATTCTTTTTATAAAATTTCAATTCACTAAAGGTTCTTTTATAATTCATAAGAGAAATTTGAACTTTAATTATTAAAGAAAAAAAAAAAAAAATCTATAATGGAAGATTAAACTCATAAAAAGAGTAAATGGTTGTTTATCTAAACTAATAATTCTGAACTTAGTTATAAAAAGGGGAAACTTAAAATAAAAGGAAACTTAAAAGAAAAGGAACTTAAAGAAAAAGTGAAACTTAAAAAAAGGGGAAACTGAAAGAAAAAGTTGAATGTCTAACTTAGTAAGGAATCTAGCCTTTGGAAATTTTTATTTATAAACTCAACTAGGAATTAAGTAAGGCATCAGTCATTTAAGAATTGTAAGGGAATATTGGGATACTGAGGACCTTTTTAAGGAATGTTCTTGGTGGGTGAGGGAAATAGGAGTATTAAATTAATTAATAAAATTATTTTATGGTGCAACTAGAGGATCAAGCAACATGTGTACGGGGGAGGTTTTTCGAAATTAATTAAATGAAAAAGGAATTTAATGAGAATTTGGGAAAATAATTAGTGGAAAAATCTATAAAAAGGATGGAGGAGGAGTATGGATCTCTCTTTTTGTGTAACATTACACTGCTGAAATTTTATCTTGACTGAACTTTCTCTTGTGGCAGTTGGGATACCCAGCTCGAGTAACGAGTGGTATCTTGACCTTGCAATGTGAGATGGGTGTAATCATTCTCTGGTATTTTGTGTGTGGCCCCTTTGCGGCTCGGGGTGCTCAGGGGGAAGAATAATACCCCTAGTTATCGCTGGGAGGTACCGGTGTGGTCACATCGTTCGATAAGCAGGAGTTGGATGGAGCGCATGCGTGACAACAACTTCAGAGCTTTCACATTTGGCTACAGTATGCATGTATATATTTGTATTGAATGGTAGTTTAAATATTTTTCATGTGCCTTCAATAATGTACTTCTACTATTTTAAATTTTATGTTTAATAAACGTAACACTATCCAGAGATTTCATTTTATCTCTTAGTAATTTATCTTGATGAGCCCAGATTTTTATGATCATAGAACTTAAAGTCATCCCAGCCTTATGATCGTTGTATTTTTAATTGATTTCCCATGGAGAACCAAAACACTGATTTCAATGACTTCTGTGTGTTTGTTTTTATTGATTTAATATGAAGATTTTTTTTTTTTATTATTCTTTTGTCCCTTATCCTTAAGTTATTAGTCTGTGTCTGAGCAGTCGTCCAGGAGCCTAATTGATTGTCTTCACTCCGATGTTTAATATTGATATTTAAATGCCCTTCTTTCCTATGCATGGATAATAAGTGAAGGATAAATTTTCTCCCAGCTATATATCCCTTACTTATCTCTGTGTTTTTCTTTCATGCATAATCCCTACGTCCTTCCAAGAATTGTATCTCTATGTTTCCTTGATTGATAAATCCCAGAGTTTTGGATGACAAATCTCTGCATATTGAATGATAAATTTTTGTGTTTCTATTTGAATGACTCTCTTCATTTTGTCCGTTTTTGTTCTGTGTCTGTTGTCCTAACGTCCAATGTCTTACCTTTCTCACTGAGTGATTTTATTCCAGTGATAACTTTATTCCAGCGATTTCATCCAAACAATTTATTATGGCGATTTTATTACAGTGATAAATTTATTATGGCAATTTAATTACAAGTGATAATTCTATTACAGATTTTATCACAGTGATAAATTTATTCCAACTATTTTATTCCAATGATTTCATTCTAGCGATTTATTATGGCGATTTTATTACAGTGATAAATTTATTATGGCGATTTTATTACAAGTGATAATTCTATTACATATTTTATTACAATGATAATTTTATTCCAACGATTTTATTCCAGTGATAAATTTATTCCAACGATTTCATTCCAATGATTTATTATGGCGATTTTATAACAGTGATAAATTTATTATGGCGATTTTATTACAAGTGATAATGTTATTCCAACGATGTTATTATACCACTATCCTTGCAACCAATTATTAATAGATAGGGACTTCTATTATCTGGTTAGATAGTGATTTCTATTATCTTTTTAGATAGCCAATTTGTCTGGAAAGATGTAATTTTCATAGAGTTTTTAATTCCCTTTTAAAGGTAACTACACAACCTTTTTCCCAGTTCTTAGAAAGTGATTTCTCCCAGTGATTACACAACATTCAATCATGTTTTTCTTGGCATTTTACACAGTACCCACTCAACGATTTGGGGCTTGATTCTCTATGTTTTTGTTGAATGATTAATATTTGCATTCAATTTATATCTCTGTCAATTTAACTCTGCATTCAATTTATTGCTGCACTTAAACAAACCCAGACATAAAATTTGTGATTTCCATTTATTAGACAACGATATAATGGTGGTATAGCGATATATTTGTTATCATCTTTTCTCTGATTCAAATTTTGTCATTTATATCATTTTCTTATTAGATCATTTTATTTAATATAGATCAAGGGTTTATTTAATATATTATATATAGACCTATTTAAGCGCGTAGTGGAATGCCCTTGTGATATCCTCTCTCTTGACATGGCCTTACACTTGGTGTTGGGTGCATGTGCTTTGACTTGGTGCTCGTTCATTGGTGTGTTGATTAGAATTTGGGTTGCGTGTTGGCTTGTAGACTTGGAATAAAATGCTTCTTGGAGATAAGGCATAAAACAAAGATTTGGATATTGGGCCTTGGTCCAATAATTTTCATCAATTTACCAAGCCTATACCTCCACTTAAAACTAAAAACATTGTCTGAGACTATTGTTTCCTCCTGAAAGCATCGATATATTTGATAGGTTGATTTAAAGACCTAAATTACTATGTTCAGATTATTAATGTTGATTAGGGAAATCTATTCTTGTAAAGATAGAGAATATCAAATCACAAAGTCTATACTTCTTTCACTGCAAAACAAAAAAAATGAATTGAAACTATAGTTTCTTCACCGTAGGAAGGCATTAGTAGATTTATAGATTTGATTTCAACACCCTAATCACTATTTTAATGTTAATTATAAAATTTGTTACAATATCGTACTTAAGCCTGCTCAGTTTTTAATTCCTAATGGCTTATGCTCTTACTCAATTGCTTGATGATTGATGGATTAATTAAATGGTTGAATGGATTAAGGAGAGATACCTAACAAAATTATGGTGTTAAATTAATAGATTGTTAAGAATATTGATCTTATTGGGTTTTAAATAAATGTGTAACCTTATCCTTCTGGTGCCATGGTATAATGTGGTTGTATAGATGATTAAGTGATTAGTCCTTGTGCCATGCAGTAAATTGATGTTTCTCTTACGCCTTGAATTTAATATTGACATATTATTGATCATGTAATTAGCTCACTACTGCGCCATTAAATAATTGATGTCATTGGTTTATAATTTATTATTCATGTGCCATGATTTTAGGATAGTGAGATTGATTGTTGACCTTCTCACCATGCAGGATAGGTTGGGCAGGCAGTTATTGTAATTTTCAGTGTCTGGTTGATCATAATTGTTTTATGCTTTAGTTGGTTGCAATGTGCCAAACTGCATCGTTATTTATGTTTTGTGTTGAACATGTGGCATTGTTATACAATTAATGTGATGGCCTGGTATCGTTGTTTATTTAGATGAAGTGTAGATGGTAATGCCTTTTTATGTTGTTCTGTTGATTTGAGTTGTTATAATCATGTCATGATGATTCCATTGTCCTAACAATAAACCAAAAAAAAAATGTGTACCTACTTTGTTGTCTTAACGGAGGGGCGTTACATATGGTATCAAAGTAGGTTCAACCATGCAACTCTGGATCACCATGCTTTCCACTACAGTAAAACCTTGAGTAATAACCTAGCGTTAATTAAAACTTTAAACGTGTCCATGCAATGATCTCGATTAGAGGATTCCACAGAGGTTGAAAACGTGGTGTCATTGAAGGAGGCGCAACGCCTCCAGAAGTGCTTGTTCCCTCAGAGTCTAAACCCTAGGGAGACAAACAGGTTGTCGGGTAGGAACAAATAGTTGTGGGTGATGTGGTTGGGCTGATGAGGTCCTTTCAATGGATGTCTAAGGAATTGATCATTCATTTGGATAGAGATGAGGCCAGGGCACCGACACCCCCTGAGGGTCCACCGTGCACTCCGTTCGGTACTAGTAGTTTTCACTGCGAACTCGAGAAGGTCAAATTTCCTGAGTTCTTTGGTGGCCCAAAAGGTGCAGCCGCCAAGGCATGGTCAGAGAATATGGTGATGTACTTGCACTTTGTGACTATACCTCCAACATGAAGTTCTGCATGATAGTCTTTCAAGTGAAGGGGAGAGTGTTTCGATTGTGGAAGACACTCCTGTCGTATTTGAACATGGTCGTCGAAGACATGTCATGGGAATTGTTCAAGGAATGGTTCCAAGAGAGGTATCTATCAGAGGAATTCATTGAGAGTCAACTCAAAGAGTTCAACGCCTTGTGACAGAGCATCCACATGTTGCTCGAGTACGAGGCCCATTTTATGGAGCTGCTTCGGTATGCTCTGCACTTGAATACCTAGAAACTTAAGGTCAACGGGTTCTTGTTTGGCCTTAATTTTAGCATTCTTGCAAAGGGTAGGATTCTAATGCCTCAAATCTTGCATGATGTCATCCATAAGGCCCTCATAGCAGAGGAGGAGCTTATCAGTGGGTTTCAGAGTAAGACTCTAGCGAGATCAGCAAGGCAGGTGTCATCTAGTGCGCAACAACGTCAAACACTAGCTAGACACTCACCAGGATATCATGGCTTCCAAAGAGGACCCACTTTCACTACACCTCGATGACCAACACCTCAGCAGCGGAATCCTTACCGTGGAACACAACACCAACAACAACATTGACTGCAACATCAAGAGTTTAGTCCTGTTCAACATAACAGACTAGGGTTCTAGGCCGGTGGGCCATCAACTTCTACTCCGGGTACCAGGAGTATTGGACCGAAGGGATGTCAACCCCAGAGTTACAGGAGGTGAAAATGAAACTGAAGGAGTTATTGGACCTAAGACTTATACGTCCAAGTGTGTCATCGTGGGGTGCACCTTTTATCTTCATACGGAAGAAGTATGGGTCATGGAGACTCTGCATCGACTATCATCAATTGAACAAGGTAATGATAAAGAATCAATATCCATTGCCAAGGATTGATGGTCTATTTGATCAGATGAAGGGTGCGAAAGTGTTTTCAAATATCAACTTGAGATCAGGGTATCACCAGTTACAGATCAATGAGGATGACATCCCTAAGACCGCCTGTAAGATGAGGTTTGGACATTACAAGTTTCATGTTTTACCTTTTGGACTGACCAACGCCCCAGGTTTGTTTATGAGTTTTATGAATGGGGTGTTCCACGAATACTTGGACAAGTTCATCCGAGTATTCATTAACGATATTTTGATTTACTCCCCGCTGATGGAGGAGCACGACGATAAATTTTTCTTGGTACTACAGTGTCTGTGAGAGAAAACATTGTATGGGAAATTGTCTAAATGCTCATTTTATCAATCGAAGATTCACTACTTAGGGCATGTCATCTTTGACAAAGGTATCGTCGTGGATCCAAGAAAGGTCGAGGCCATTATGGAATGGCCTGTGGCAACGAATTTCCTTGAAGTGAATAGCTTCATGGGTTTAGTGGGATACTATCAATGGTTCATCGAGGGTTTTTCAAAGATATCAAATCCGATCACAAAATTGCAGAAGAAGAACAAGAATTTTGTTTGGACGGAGAAATGCGTGGAAAAATTTCAAAGGCTCAAGGAGTTGTTTACAACAAAACTGATACTAAAGGTCCCTGACATGGATGAAAAATTATTGGTATGCACTGATGCATCCAAGGAAGGCTTAGGCAGAGTCTTGATGAAATACGATTGAGTGATCACTTACATCTCGAGAAAGTTGAGAAGCCATGAGGAGAACTATGTGATGCATGATTTGGAGTTGTTAGCCATTGTTTATTCCTTGAGATTCTGAAGACACTACCTTATTGGAGAAAAATTCGAACAAAAAATGGACCACTATGGAGTTCAACACATCTTTATGCAAAGCGAATTGAACGTGCGAAAATGACGTTGGTCAGAATTTCTTAGCGAGTACGATTTTGTGATTACTTACATAAAGGGAACAATGAACAGAGTGGTGAACTCGCTGCGTCGGAGACCACAAATATTTTTGGTGATGCCTCTTCAGATGAATCTACACAAAAATATTCTTACTTTACATCACGAGGATGACTGGTACAAAGAGGTCAAGGATTTCATGAGAAGAAACAGAATGATGGTACCAAAATTTCAAGAATTTACTATGGACAATGACGGAATATTGAGATTTGAAATTGGAATTTACATACCACCCAATGGCAAGTTCAGGAGTTGATCCTAAACGAGGCTCACCGAGCAGTGTACATGGTTCACCTGGGAGTCACGAAGATGAGGGCATATCTTAAACCCTTATTCTTCTGGAAAAGAATGAAAGAAGACTTTGTCAACTATGTGGCAAGATGTCTAGAATGTCAGTAGGTGAAGGTTGAACATAGACATCCAATAGGATTACTAAATCCACACGTAATTCTAGAATCGAAATGGTAGGTCATTTCGATGGATTTCATTGTTGGATTGCCACTGATGTGAAGGAGACACGACTCGATTTTTGTGGTAGTCAGCACTCTTACGAAGAGTGCTCATTTAATTACTGTGCATACGACGTATCAGGCACCTGAGATAGCTAGAGTTTTCATCAGTGAGATTGTGAGGTTGAATGGCATGCCTAAGAGGATTATATATGATAGAGGATTGGTGTTTATCAGATGATTTTGGAATAGTTCCCAAGAGGCCCTGGGAACCCAACTTAACTTTAGTGCCGCGTATCACCCATAGATAGATGGGAAGACCAAAAGAACAAACCAAATCTTGGAGGACATGTTGTGTATGTATGTGATGGACCTATAGAAGCGTTGGGAATAATTCTTTCCACTCATAGAATTTGCATATAACAATAGTTATCAAAGCACCATTGAGATGGAACCTTTCAAGTTTCTTTACGGGAGACCATGTTAGACACCTTTGATTTTGCGATCGGCTTGAGGATAAGGTCCTGGTGGGTCCTGAAGTGATCCAAGAAATGGAAGACCAAATGAAAACCCTAAGACAAAGGATAAAGGAAGTGCAAGATCGGAAAAAGAGTTATGTCGATGCATGTCTTATCGATTGTAGTTATGAACTTGATGATCGAGTCTTCTTGCGGGTGAAACCACATAAGAGTTCAATAAAGTTTGGAAAGGGTGATAAAATCTATCCTAGGTTCATGGGATCCTACGAGATTGTGGAAAAGAGAGGGCTTGTGGCCTATCGACTAGACTTGCTTGATTCTTTGAGGCATATGCATGATGTTTTTCACGTATCTGTTTTGAGACATGATAGTAGTGATCCTACACATGTTATTGACATGAGTTTCTTCCAGGTATCTGACGAGGGTGCGCTCATGGATGAGACCATCCGCATCCTGGACCATTGCATTCAACAACTACGATGACGAATGGTAGATTAGGTCAAGGTCCAATGGGAAAAATATAGTCCACACTAGGCGACCTGGGAGGATGCATATGATATGCGCCAACAGTTTCCATTTTTGTTTGATAGATAGACTTATGATATTGTGATACACTTTATTTCAGCACTTATATAATGTGAAACTTCAGGACAAATTTTAAACCAAGAGGGGGTGTATGTAACATCCCGCTCTTGTGAGCACTGAGTGAACTTATCCTTTGAGGACACTTTCATGCAAGTGATTCAGGTTATTATACTATTGGTCGTTTTGATTATAATTATGAGATATTATGGGTTTGATGATATGCTATTTTGTTGTATTTACATAGACAGGTGTTATTGACTGGGTTCTCTTGTGTGTGTAGGACTTTAGACATTGAGCATGAAGAGGCATTGATGAAACCCCTTGGAATCTGGATCGAGTCAGGGAGTGGACTGTTCGGTTTGAATGTTGTTGATGTGACATATGTACATATGATTAGATGTTACGATTATTGATTATTATTGATGACATGCTTCATTGATGGATGCAGGTTGATGATATCTTGCTGACCAGACTCACATTTGGAGTAGAGGGGTCATGCATGACAACCAAAGACTTTGAGGGAGAGGTGTGGTAGAATCCCTACCACAACCTACTAGCACTCCCACTGTGGCTCGAATTGTAGTTTAACAATTACCTAGCTCAATAAGACCCACGATGTCATCAGGGCAGACTATGACAGTCACTCACGATAATTCTAAGGGGCACACAATAAGGCAGGGGAATTATTCCTTAGAGGCCCTTAGGCTCCCACAAGATCACCTAGAGGAGTATTGACTCTAGGGGTTTGATGTCTACCAAATTCAGTCAAGAGGTGAGTGGCACCCTTGGAGAACGTAGTGCTTCTTGAAGGTCACACCGCACAAGTAAAATGAAAAGAGGCGAGTGGCACCCTTGGAACACGTAGTGCGTCCTGAAGGGCACGTCGTGATTTTAACTTGTAAGTGAATAAACCTAGTCGGCCTTAAAATGAATGATGTGATAAGTAAATTTTAATGACTAATTTTTCAGTTAAAAAATGTCGCCAAACCTAGTGAATTAAAAACCTAGGTCTTAGTAGAACCTTAGGAAAAATAATAATAATAATAATAATTAGACATATAACCATATTAAATTGGAATTTTTAATTCCCTAAGGTTCTTTGTATAAAATTTTGATTCACTAAGGTTCTTTTATAAAATTTTAATTCACTAAGATTCATTTTATAAAATTTCAATTCACTAAAGGTTCTTTTATAACTAATAAGAGAAATTCAAACTTTAATTATTAAATAAAAAAAAAAGGAATTTATAATGGAGGATTAAATTCCTAAAAAGAGTAAATGGTTGTTTATCTAAACTACTAATTCTGAGCTTAGTTATAAAAAGGGGAAACTTAAAAGAAAAGGAAACTTACAGAAAAAGTGAAACTTAAAAAAAGTGGAAACTTAAAGAAAAAGATGAATGTCTAACTTAGTAAGGAATCTATCCTTTGGAACTTTCTATTTATGAACTCAACTAGGAATTAAGTAAGGCGTAAGTCATTTAATAATTGTAAGGGAATATTGGGACACCGAGGAGCATTTTTAGGAATGTTCTTGGTGGGTGAGGGATATGGGAGTATTTAATTAATTAATAAAATTGATTTTTTTGTGCAACTAGGGTATCAAGCGACATGTGTATGGGGGAGGTTTTTCGAAATTAATTAAATGAAAAAGGAATTTAATGAGAATTTGGGAAACTAATTATTGGAAAACTCTATAAAAAGGATGGAGGAGGAGGAGTATGGGTCTCTCTTTTTGTGTAACATTACGCTGCTGAAATTTGATCTTGACTAAACTTTCTTTTGTGGGAGTTGGGATACCTAGCTCGGGTAACGAGTGGTAGCTCTACCTTGCAAGGCGATATGGGCACCAACATTATCTGGTATTGTGTGCATGGCCCCTTTGTGGCTCGGGGGGCTGAAGGGGAAGAAGATTACCGCAATAATTGGCTGGGAGGTACCGGTGAGGTCACATCGGTCGGCAAGTGGGAGTTGGATGGAGCGCACACGAGACAACGACTTTGGAGCTTTCTCATTTGGATACAGTATGCATGTGTATATTTTTATTGAATGGTAGTTTAAATATTGTTCCTGCACCTTCATTAATGTACTTATACTATGTTAAAGTTTATGTTTAATCAACGTAACACTATCCAGAGATTTCACTTTATCTTTCAACAATTTGTCTTGATGAGCTCAACATTTTATGATCAGAGAACTCCAAGTCATCCCGGCCTTATGCTCACTGTATTTTGAATTGATTTCCCACGGTGAACCCAAAATGTGATTGCAATGACTTCTCTGCGTTTGTTTTTATTGATTTAATATAAAGAAAAAATAATTTTTTATCTTATGTCCCTTATCCTTAAGTTATTAGTCTATTCCTAAGCAGTCGGCCAGGATCCTAATCGACTGTCTTCACTCTGGTGTTTAAGACAAATATTTAAATTCTCTTCTTTCTTGTGCATGGATAATAGGTGAAGGATAAATTTTCTCCCAACTATCTATCCCTCACTTATCTCTACATTTTTCTTTTATGCATAATCCCTACATCTTCCCATAATTTTATCTCTGTAATGGAGGGGCGTTACACATGTTCTTTATATGTTGTACGCACAGGAATAAAATGAGCACTCTTCATCAGAGTGTCGAGTACCACAAAAATCAATTCATGTCTCCTTGTCGTGAGTGTAAATCCAACAATTAAATCCATCGAAATGACCTCCCATTTCGATTATGGAATAGTGTGTGGTTGTAGTAATCCCGCGGGATGTCTATGTTAATCCTTCACCTACTGACATTCTAGAAATCTTGCCACATAGTTGACTATGTCTTCCTTCATTCCTTTTCAGAAGAATAAGGGTTTAAGGTCTTCTCTCATCTTCGTGACTCCAGGATGAGACATATACACTACTCTATGAGCCTCATTTAGTATCAAACTCCTCAACTCCTCATTGGGTTGTACGTAAATTCGATTTTTAAATCTCAATAATCCAACGTCATCCAATGTAAATCCTTCAAATCTTGGTACCATCATTGTGTTTTGTCCAGTAAAATCCTTGATCCCTTTATACCAGTCATCGTCATGCTATAAATTTAGGATCTTTCCACCTATATTCATTTGAAGAGGAATCACTGAAAATATACATGGTCTCTGACTCAATGCATCAGCCACTTTGTTCATTGTTCTCTTTATGTAAGTATTCTCGAAATCATATTCGCTAATCAATTCCGACCAATTTTGTTGTTGTGCGTTCAAGTCTATTTTCCTAAAGATTTGTTTTAGTCCAAAGTGGTTCGTTTTTAGTTCAAATTTTCATCCAATCAAGTAATGTCTCCAAACTCTCAAGGCATATAGAATGGCTAACAACTCCAAATCATGAATCGCATAGTTCTCCTCATGCCTTCTCAACTTTCTCGATATGTACGCAATCACTCGACCATCTTGGATCAAGACTCTGCTTAAGCCTTCCTTGGATGCGTTAGTGCATACCAAGAGGTTCTCATCCATGTCAGGTACCTTTAGTATCAGTGTTGTCGTCAACAATTCCTCAAGCCTCTGAAATGCCTCTATTGATTTCTCGGTCCAAAAAAAATTCTTGTTCTTCTTCTACAATTTCGTGATCGTATTTTCTATCTTCGAAAAACCCTCGACAAATCGTCGATAGTATCCCACTAAACCCATGAAGCTATGCACTTCTGGGACATTCGTCGATGTAGGAAATTCCATAATAGACTTGAACTTTGTTGGATCCACAATGATACCTTCGTCGAGGATGACATGCCCTAAGTAATGAATATTTGATTGATAAAACGAGAATTTGGAGAACTTCCCATACAATTTGTTCTCTCGTAGACACTGTAGTACCATGCACAAGTGCTCATCATTCTCCTCCATCATCCGAGAGTAAATAAAAATATCGTCAATGAATACTTGGACAAACTTCTCCAAGTATTCACAAAACACCCCGTTCATCAAACTCATAAATACCCTTGGGGAATTCATCAGTCCAAATGGTAAAAATGTAAAATCGTAATGTCAAAACCTTGTTTTAAAGGTGGTATTAGGGATTTCTTCCTCTATGATCTATAACTAGTGATACCCTGATCTCAAGTAAATCTCTGAAAACACCTTCGCACCTTTCATATGATCAAACAGATCATCAATCCTTGGAAACAGATACTGATTCTTGATCGTTTCTTTGCTCAATTGACGATAGTCAATGCAAAGTCTCCACAACCCATCCTTCTTCCATATGAAGATAACATGCACACCCCATGGTGACACACTTGGACATATGAGTCCTAGGTCCAACAACTCCTTTAGTTTCATTTTCAACTCCTGTAATTCTAAGGTCGACATACGATAAGGCATTCTTGCTATCGGTTCAGTTCTCAATTTTAGGTCGATGGTAAATTCCAATTCCCTCTTTGGTGGCATCCTAGGTAACTCCTCAGAGAAGACATCCACAAACTCTCACACCACCGGAAGGTTTTCTAGACCTTCTGCTACTCCCTTCTCGTTTAACGCCAAGATCACAAAAAGCTTACATCCCTTGTGCATGCTCTTCTATAGCTTCAAGGAAGAGATGAAACTCAGGGAAACTCCCTAGTTCCAACCTACAATCATGCATCTCTATCCCTCATCATCGACCAAGATCAACCATTTCATCTTAAATTCGAGTATCGCATCATGCGATTCCAACCAATCCATACCGATCATGACCTCATAATACCCTAAGGTTGTGACGTACATGTTGTCCCTAGTAAAAAACTCTCCCAGGTTAAGGCTACAACCCGTAACCTTCCCACCAAACTTTTATTTGGCTCTCGAAGCCATTTATACAAAGATAAACTTGTCCTGTTCGACTACCTTTACCTTAATTATTTTTAGCGCTGCCCCAGAAATGAAACTCTCAGTAGCACCTAGATCTATCAAAATACTAAGGGTCTTGTCAACGACGGTACCTAACGTCTTGAGCACAATCGACTAGTGCTCTGCTTGGCAGTTGTTCATCGCTACATGAATCTAATGGGCCTTTCCCAAATCTCCCATGGTAGTGGATTCGACTGATACATATGCTCTAGTCCTCTCCACTAAGCAGTCACACTGGTAATGTGGTTCCCCACATGTATAATACCCTTTCTTCGGTCCAGTACTCTTGGTACTCGAAGTAGAAAATGACGGCCCACCAGCCTGGAACCCTGGTTTGCTCTGCTAAACATGCCTAAATTGTTGTTGCTGCAATTGAAGCTGTTGGTGGTGTTGTGGTCCTCGGTAAGGAGTCTGTTGCTGAGGCATTGGTCACCGAGGTGTAGTCAAAGTGGATCCTCTCTGGAAGACATGATATCCTGGTGAATGTCTAGCTGGTGTCTGATGTTGCTGTGCACTAGAAGATGCATGTCCCGCTGGTATCGCTCGAGTCCTACTCTGACCCTCACTGATAAAATCCTCCTCTACTATGAGGGCCTTCTGAACAACATCATGCAAGGTTTGAGGGATCAAAATCCTAACCTTTTCATGCATTCTAACATTAAGGCCAAACAAGAACTTGTTGACCTTAAGTTTCTCAGTATTCAGGTGGGGAGCATACCAAAGAAGCTCCATGAAATGGGCCTCGTACTCGGGCACCGTTTGACTTCCCTATCTCAAGGCATTGAACTCTTTGAGATAAATTTCAATGAATTCCTCTGATAGATACCTCTCCCGGAACCGTTCCCATGACATGTCTTCGACGACCATGTTCAATTATGGCAAGAGTGTCTTCCACCATAGAAGAGTGCTCCCCTTTAGTTGAAATATAGCGATGCAGACCTTCATGTTGGAGGTATATTCATGAAGTGAAAAGAACATCGCCATATTCTTCACCCATGCCTTAGTGGAAGCACCATATGGGGAACCAAAGAACTTAGGAAATTTGACTTTCTCAAGTTCGCGGTGAATTCTACCAGTATCGACCAGAGTGCGTGGTGGACCCTCAGGGGGTGTTGACACCCCGTCGTCATCTATATCCAAATGGCTGATCAATGCCTAAAACATACATTGAAAGGAAATCATCATCACAACCACATCACCCACAGTTACCTATTCCTGGGGGTTAGACCCCTCGAGCATGGATTCTATTGGGGGCGTCGTGCCTCCTCCCCTAGTACCTTGTCTTTAGCCTCCACGGTGCCCTCTAATGATTATTACTTGCATGAATACAGGTCAACTTAATTAGCAACATTATAATCAAATATCAAATCAAAGGAAGTCGTAGGGATCCCAAGTCACAGGTTGAACCCTCTCTAATACCATATGTAACGACCCCCGTCATTATGACAACATGCGACGCAAAACAAGAGTATTTTTTTTTAAGCAGTAAGGTAACAATGACAATTGTCGATCAACACAAGTTGACGATGAACACAACGCACACAATTCAGGCAACAGACAAATTAACAACCCAAAACACTAGCGTGTTATGTCCCTGGATGTAACATACAAAAATCAAATAGAAAAATAAAAATGACTACCCGCCTGCCCTACCCTACAAGGTTAGGACCTCTAGGAAACATAAGAAACATCAATCAGTCCAACACAAAAACTTCCACAATAAGTAGCTAGAACCCTCCCGACGAACGAGAGACCGTTATTAACGTTACAATCATGTACAACCTCAAAGAAAAAACAACAAAATCCACATGGGAAGGCACATGACCCTAAGCTAGGTTTCATATGCGTTATCGATCAATGCATGCAATGATCCCAACATAAGGATTCATGTTGCCAAGGTGTGACAAGTGCACAAGAATCCCAAGCATAATCGACATCTAACCCTTTAATGACGACCATTGCGTCAGGGTACCAACTTAAACTGTCATTGGTCCTAAATACTAAATAACTTGATCATTGATAGTAACATAATATGTAATTGAATAACATCTAAGATACTGTATTTTCATTTACGAAATCTTATAAAATCTTGGAAAACTCCAAGAACTATTTATTGAAACCCTACTTTATTGAATCACTACTTGAAGATCAACTTACATTCCTAGTACTAAACCTAACAAAGTATATGTATTTGATAAACCACATTGTTCGTGTTATATGCTCCCATTGTATCACATAACTATAAACATCTAGATTCCTTGAAATGATTCTATAGAAAATAAATTCCTAGAATTAATCTTGTGGACAAATAAAACAATATTAACTAATGTATACCTTTGTAGAATTCCTAAGGTTCTTAAATCAATTTTGTAGACAAATAAACAATAATAACTTAAATGAACTTTTGCAAAAATCCTAAAATTCTTAAAACGATTGTGTGGACAATAAAACAATATTAACTCAAATAACTTTTGTAGAATTCCTAAAATTCTTAAATCAATTGCGTAGACAATAGAACAATAATAACTCAATAAAATTTTGCAGAATTCCTAAAATTCTTAATAGGTCGACGGTGAAGTATTTGTATTCTTTGATATATAATAAAATATTTTCTCAATGCAAACATTGAACAGAGATCCTCTATGCTGCTAAAAATGCGCGAGCCTTAAATTTTACAAAGTCTGCATCTATTATGTGTTCATCTATTAATTCCAAAATTTCAAAGAGTAAGCGCACTAACATTATAAATGAGAAAGATTTTAACTACAATAATATTATCAGGATTGTAAACTTTATTTTTATAAGAAATAATATCTATATTATCATTTGGGAAATGTACTTATTTTCATGCATTATCTTAGCATTCAATTCATTATCCTTTTAAAAGAGCATTTCAATAAATCAATAGCCCATACTGTAAACATCCAATGCACTAGTAGCTAATCAAAGGTTAATGCATCGATTATAAAGTTAAATCCACATACTCAACCATTATCATTAAAATTGCATATGATAATTGTGGGAAATAATCAAGTCTTCTAGTAAATAAGCAAATGAAGTTGTCAAACGTATGTTAGACTCTTGTAACTCTGTCTAATATATCAGATCGATGTGTAAGTCAGAGCGATTTGAGATTGTTTTAAATGGTGTGAACTTCAATTATTATAACCAACACCAGTCCAAAGTTATTATTAATGTTTGGATCACTTCAGGTTTATTGATGCAGGAGCATCGCCAACAAATCAAGCACAAGTGGATGACAATTGGATATACACCAATGCGCATTTTGAAGATATTTTGAATTTCAAAGAATGGGAAATTAATGTAATATCTAAAAAGATATATTCTCTTTTAATTTTTTGGGAATTGCAATGCAAATCTTGAGTGTTCACTCTCATCTGTCGGTTGTGGACATTTATTGTAAGAAATGTAAAGTAGTTGTAGTCTTTAATTTCGATAAGATATCTTAAGATTGTAGAAGGGAAAAACTCAAGAAGACTCCCTCATAGATGCATTGTATTATGATTCTCATTGCAAGAGAGAATAAGAGCATAGGAGAGTAGAGAATAACATAGATTGTAGAAGTTGTTTAAGCATATAGTCGTTTCTATAGAAACCATGTACAGAAGCACTTGAATCAATATAAGAATGCTTTGATCTAATTTCATGGTGTTTTATGGTTACTATGTGTATCTATTGAATGGTATGTTTGTAGTTTCCTTATATACTTTGTTATGCATTTGTTTCAATGCTATGTATGCATGTGATTTCATGTTGAATGTATGAAGTCCATGAGAAGAGTATGAGTTTCAATTGTCTCTCTTCCTGAGAATTCCTGCAAGGAGTGTAGTGAAATTCCGCAAGGAATGCATCGACATGATTATGTGTTTTATCTCAGAAAGCTCATGAGAGATAATGTAAACTTATACCAGTAGGAGTCAAAGTATAGCACAGACTCATGCAAGGTGTGTGTAGGCTGAGGAGAGTCTTAGATTTTTGCAATACAAGTGAGCATTTGAATATCCTCTACCATAAGGAGTCCAAAACGTTGGATTTGTCGAATAACCAGAGGTTATTGTGGAAGCTACAAAGAGTGCGTGCAAGATTCCTTAGAATCCAAGAGTTTGCAGTGAGAATCCAAGCTCAGGAAGGATAGAGACTTGGATAAGTTCAGAGGAAAGACAAGGGTTGAATTCACCTCGTGGAAACAATCTTAGGAGGGTGGACGCTGAGTCATTTTACGAGGAGTCATTGAGAACCTGAACGGACGGTGGAAAATCTTGAAGGGAGGAGCATAGATTTATGTGGATTGTTGGATCTAGTAGATCTGTGGGAAGGATAAGGGCGAGAGCCTTTCAACACTTGCAAGCTCCAGAGAGATAGCAGTCGTTAGATCTGAAGGGGCGAGAGATTTCGATTTGGTGCTTTGAATATCATCATTTCGGGAGTCATAAGAGTGTGGAGGAAGCTATAACTCAGAGGTTGCGAAATGCTAAATTCGAACACTATATGGACCATCGGATCATGGAGGAATCTGGACCGTTGATCTGAGGTGAGGAAGTCATGAGTTCAGATATTGGGAAAAGGGAGAAAAGTCACATCATGAGTTCTTGATACATGAAATCCTGACACGCTAGAAGGTGGACCCTAAGGTTTGACTGGAGGTCATATGGTAGAATAATAAGGGAGGAGTTAGGGACCGTTATCCCTACTTCGGGGTTTCAGGAATCGAAGAAGCTGAGGCAACTCAAAACATAAGTCTTGAAATCGTGAAACGTGAAGCACCTTTATTTAGGCTCGTGGTCACTATCGATTTTCACATGGGTGGAGCTCATGCCTAGTGCTTTCTCGCACAGGCGGGGTTCGTAAAATGATACCTATGAATTTCTTTTCATGAAGGTTCCAGGATGGACCAAGGAGCCATTTTTGCTCAGAGGAGTTGAATATCCATAGATCGGGAGGTCAGAAGATGCTATTGAGGTAGGGTCACTACATCAGGTGGTATCATATCTTACAACTATTGTTTTCTATAATCAAGAGAAGACAAAGGATAGTTGTGGTTTGAATTCTACAAGGACAAATTGAAACAATGTCATCAAGGAGACGTCTAGAAAGAACATTACCGGATCCAGCCATGGAGAGGGAAATGAGAGAACTTCATGCTTGGTTAGATGATATGGATACAACACAGAGACGAACACCTGATACTGGAGATATTAGTGAAGATGGAAGCGAGAACGAAGAAGGAGAAGAAGAAGTTATAGCCGAATATTTTTCATAGGAACGTCTATTTAAAGTTGTTACAAGAATAGGTTCCAGAGAAAAGTTGGACATCCTGATGTATGAAGACAACTTGGACATTGAGGAGATGCTATATTGGTTTAGAGCTCTAGATAAATACTTCGACTATGAGGATATCGAAGAAGACAAGAAATTTAAGCACACTGTCACAAGATTGAAAGGGCATGCAACACTGTGATGGGATGAACTGCAGGCTGACAGGCTTTGCAAAGGAAAACAAATAATTAAAAGCTGGGATAGAATAGTAGAAAATATGAAAGCCAAGTTCATACCCAACAATTACCAAATCAATTTGTTCCAAAGAATGTAGAATTTGAGACAGAAAGGGATGACGGTGAAGGAATACACTTAGGAGTTTTACATGTTAAACATTATAGTTGGTCATCGTGAGGGTGATGATGAAAAGGTCTCCAGATATATGAATGGCTTGAGATATGATATTTAGGAAGAGATGAGCACGGTGACAATCAGAAATGTGGAAGATGCTTATCAGGTCGCTCTGAAGGAAGAAGAGAAATTGGCCCGAAAGAAAGGTCAAAGGGGCAGAGGTAGAATTCAGAGCAGAGGAAAAGCAATTGCCTAGGATAGAGTACAGAAGCCCAAGGATGAATAAAATAAACGTCATAATCAACCATAAAGGGGAGGAAGTTCACAAGGAAGACAATATGCCAACATGAATACTTTTCCTGCAAAAAGAGGAAGAGGAAGAGGTAGAGGAGGTGAAGTAAAGTGTTTTGTCTGTGGGAAGATAGGACACAAATCTTGGGAATGTCCCGATAGAAATAGGGATGGAGGAGGCGAAGTTCACATTTCATAAGTGCAAGGGAGAAATGTTGAGGCAGAAGATGTAGAAGGTGGAAGATCCTTGATGATGAGGAAAATTCTCTTGAAACCAGAGAAAGAGATGGAGAATCCAGTCCATAGGAACAATTTGTTTAGGACTCCTTACAAAACCAAAGATAGGGTATGCAAGGTGATATTTGAAAGTGAAAGAATAGATAAATTAGTATCCACAAAGATGGTGGAGAAGCTGGAATTGGAGATAGTTGCACATCCAAGCCCGTATAAAGTTTCGTGGTTGTAGAAAGGACATCAGGTAACAGTCACTAAACAGTCTTTAGTTGAATTTAAGATAGGAGGTTATAGAGATGAGATTTTATGTGACATAATTCCCATGGATGTCTATCATATTTTGTTGGGGAGGCCTTGAAAATATGACCAAAATGTTATTCATGACAAAAGAAAGAACACTTACACCTTGGAAAAGAATGGTAGTATGCATATGTTGTTTCCAATTGAAGACAAGAAAGAAAAATAACAGACAATCAATACTATAATTCTCATGAGTGGGAAGGAACTTCTGGATAAAGTCAAGAAATATTAAGAAATCTAGTTTGTTGTGGTTAGAAAAACTAGAGTCATCTTGACCAGTACTTCAATAAGTGATCTACCTACGGAAATTCAGGAACTGTTGGAGAAATTCGCTGATATAGTGGTGGACGATTTGCCTTCTTCATTGCCACCCATCATAAGTATAATCCATCACATTGACCTTATACCAGGATTGAGTTTACCAAACAAAGCAACGTACAGATTAACGCCGTAGGAGAATGAAGAGGTTAAGAAGAAAGTCCAGGATTTGATGGACAAAGGGTTGATTAAAAAAATATTGAGTCCATGCAATGTACCAACAGTTTTAAGTTCGAAGAAGGATGGTGGATGGAGAATGTGTACATACTCAAGGGCTATAAAAAGAATCACCATCATGTATAGATTTCCTTTACCTAGGATGGATGACTTGATAGATTTCTTGAGTGGGGCAATTTTTTTTTCAAAAATTGATTTGAAGAGCGGATATCATCAAATTAGAATGAGGGAAGGTGATGAATGGAAGACAACATTCAAGATGAATGAAGGACTGTATGAATGGATTTTCATGCCATTTCACTTGACGAATGCACCAAGTTATTTTATGAGATTAATGAACGAAGTTTTGAAAGATTTCGTTGGAAAGTTTGTAATTGTATATCTTGATGATATACTAATATTCAGTAAGACTGAGGAAGAACATTTGAGGAACTTAACTCTAGTGATGAGGAGGTTGCAACAAGATAAGATGTTGATAAATCTGAAGAAGTCGTCTTTCATGAAGATGGAGATTATTTATTTAGGTTTTGTGATCTCTTCAAATGAATTGAAGATGGATCCAGAGAAGGTAATAACAATCAAAGAATGATCATCACCAAGGAATAACTTTCAAGTCATAAGATTCCATGGACTAGCCAGTTTTTATAGGAAGTTCATAAGAAATTTTAGTGGAATTTGTGCACCAATGATGGACACAGTCAAGAAAAGACATAAATATTTTCATTGGACAGAGGAAGTGGAGAAAAGTTTCAAGTTGCTGAAAGAGAAAATAACTAAATAGCCAGTTCTGGTTTTGCCATATTTCATAAAAAAATACAAGTGAGATGTGATGCAAGTGAATTTGCGATTGGAGAAGTCTTAAGTCAAGAACATAGACTTGTTGCATACTTCAGTGAGAAATTGAATGAGGGAATTTTTTTTTTTTTCACGTATGATAAATATTTGTATGCAGTCATACAAGCGTTGAATAAATGGAGGCACTAATTGGTTCCAAAAGACTTTGTTTTGTATAGCGACAACCAAGCCTTGGAGTTTATAACTAGACAGGAGAAACTGAACCAGAAAAATGCAAAATGGGTTGAATTTATGCAAAACTTTACTTTTGTTATAAATCACATTTCTGGAAATGCTAACAAGGTTGTTGATGCATTGAGGAAGAAATGTTTGATTCTTCAAGAGTTTCATGTGAAGACCTTAGGTTTTGATAGCCTTAAGGAAATGTACAGAGATGATTCAGATTTCAAGGATGCTTCTGAAGCATGTGAGAATCATGTTCTGAGAGACAAAAGCCAATGGATTGAATATTTAATTAAGGATGGATTACTATTCAATTGAAATTAGTTGTGTATCCTGAAGAGTTCTATGAGAGAAAACCTTTTGAAGCAAAAACATAGTGGGGGATTGGATGGACATTTTGTCCATGACAAAACATTTGCACAACTGAACAATTTGTATTATTGGTTAGGAATGAGGAGGGATGTCAGAATTTTTTTCAACATATGTAGAATATGCCAACACGCAAAGGGGAAAAGACAAAATATTGGGTTGTATCAACCATTTCCAATACCAGAGAGGCTGTGGGATGCGATAAGCATGGATTTTGTGTTAGGACTTCCAAGGACACAAAGAAGTTGTGATTCCATATTTGTGGTAGTCGATAGATTTTCCAAAATGGCACATTTCATTCCATGTCAGAAAACCAATTATGAAACACACATTGCAAATCTGTTTTTCAAAGAAATTGTTCGACTTCATGGTTTACCCAAGAGTATTGCTTCAGACATAGATACCAAATTTGTTGGTCATTCTGGAGGACATTGTGGAAGAAGTTGGGGAGGAATTTATCTTTTATCTCAGCATGTCACCCTTAGACGGATGGATAGACTAAGGTAGTAAATTGAATTTTAGGGGACTTATTGAGAAGTTTGGTAACTGAACACCATAGTCAGTGGGACCAAATTCTGCCACAAGCAGAATTTGCATATAATGACTCACCTAATAGGAGTACAGGAAAAATACCATTTCAGATAATGTATGGAATGCAACCGAGAGGAGTATATGAGTTGATATACTTAGAGCAGAGTGAGTTCAGGAGTGATAGAGAAGAATATTTTGCAGTAGAGATGCAGGAGCTCCATAGCAAGATTAAAGAGTGGTTGTAGAGTTCCAACCAGGAATACAAGTGCAGAGAAGATTAGCACAGGAGAGAGATTAAGTTCAAAGTGGGAGATTTAGTCTTAGCACACCTCAAAAAATAAATATTCCCAAGGGGAACATATAATAAGTTGAAGATGAAGAAGATAGGGCCGTGTAAAATTTTGAGGAAATTTGAGACAAATTCTCATGAAATAGAATTTCCAGATGATGTGGGAATATCACCAATATTCAACATAGAAGATATGTACCCTTAGAGAGAAGATTGAATAGAGAAGAAGAAGGAAATTCAGTGGTTCAAAGAGATTCTTGTAGCTAAAAAGCTGCAGATGGAAAAGATCATTGATTAGAGAGTTAGAAAGAAGAGCCAAAGGAAGACATATTTTGAGTATTTGGTAAAGTGGAAAGGACACCCGATCGAGGATGTCAGTTGGGAAAGAAAAGAAAATATCTAGAATCATGGATAGACAATGCAGGAGATCATGCATAGGAGTCCATGAATTTTTCTGTAGAGGAGTATGATGCAGGAACATCGCCAACAAAGAAAGGATGAGTGGAGGACAAATGGATATACATCGACACGCATTTTGAAGATATTTTGAATTTCAAATAATGGCACATTAATGTAACATCTGAAAAGATATATTTTCTTTTAATGTTTTGGGGATTGTAATGCAGATCTTGAGTGTTCTCTCTCATCTGTCGGTTATAGAAATTTATTGTAATAAGTGCAAAGTAGTTGTAGTCTTTAATTTCGATAAGATAGTTTAAGATTGTAGGAGGGAAAAACTCAAGAAGACTCCCTCATAGATGCATTGTATTATGATTCTCATTGCAATAGAGCAGAAGAGAATAGGAGAGTAGAGAAGAACAAAGATTGTAGAAGTTGTTTAAGAAGATAGTTGTTTCTATAGAAACCATGTGCAAAATCACTTGAATCAATATAAGAATGCTTTGATCCAATTTCATGGTGTTTTATGGTTATTGTGTCTATCTATTGAATGGTATGTTTACAATTCGGTTATATACTCTGTTATGAATTTGTTTCAATGTTGTGTGTGCACCTGATTTCATGTTGAATGTATGAAGTCCGTGAGAAGAGTATGAGTTTCAATTTTTTCTCTTCCTGAGAATTCCTGCAAGTAGTGCATTGAAAGTTCGCAAGGAGTGCATCGACAAGATTCTTAGTTTTATCTTAGAAATCTTAGGAGAGATAAAATAAACTTATACCAGTAGGAGTGAAAGTATAGAATAGATCCATGCAAGGTTTGCGCAGGATAAGGAGAGTGTTAGACTTTCCCAATCCAAGTGAGAAGTTGAATAAATTTTGTTGCAAGGAGTGTGCAGATTTGGAGTTGTCGAATAACCATAGGTTATTATGAAAGCCGCAAAGAGTGCGTGTAAGATTCCTTAGAATCCAGAAGTTTGCATTGAGAATCCAAACTCAGGAAGGATAGATACTTGGAGAAGTTTAGACGAAAGACAAGGTTTGAAGTCACCTCATGGAAACAAGATGAGGATGGTTGACGTTGTGGCATTTGACGAGGATTCATTGAGAACCTAAACGGACAGTGGAAATTCCTGAAGGGAGGAACACCGATATGCGGGAAGGATAAGGGTGAGATCCTTTCAAAACTTACAAGCTCAAGAAATATAGTAACCGTCAGATCTGAAGGGGCGATGGATTTCTATTTGGTGCTTTGAATATCATCATTTCGGGAGTCATAAGAGTGTGGAGGAAGCTGTAACTCGGAGGTCACAAATCGCAAAATCTTGACACGATCTGGACCATTGGATCGTGGAGGAATCGAGATCGTTTATCTGAGGTGAGGAAGTCATGAGTTTGAATATCAAGAAAAGGGAGAAAAGATACATCAGGATTTCTTAATACACGAAATCTCGACGTGCTCGGAGGTGGACCCCAGGGTTTGACTAGAGGTCATATGGTAGAAGAATAAGGGAGGAGATAGGGATTGTTATCTGTACTTCAGGGTTTCAAGAATCAGAGAAGTCGAGGTGACTCGAAACAGAATTCCTGAAATTGTGAAATGTGATGCACCTTTGTTTACGCTCGTGGTCACTGTCGGTGGTCGCATGGGTGGAGCTCGCGCCTAGTGCCTGCTCAAACAGGAGGGGTTCGTAAAAGGAGACCTGTGGATTTATTTTTGTGAAGGTTCTAGGATGGCCCAAGGAGCCATTTCATCTCAGAGGAGTTGAATATCCATAGACCAGGAGGTCAACAGACCTTGTCGAGGTAGGGGCACTGCTTCATTTATTGATATGGATGGTGGGATGAGAAAATTTTGTGAGAAATAATCCTAGATGACCTTGGATGAGATGGTGAAACCCTTAATGAATTCGAACGGGAAATGGGCCAGATTTCATACTAATCAGATTTCAAGATGGGATCTGTTCACGTGGTGTTGAAAAATAGCGATAGGTTAATAGACTCATAAAACAATTTGCATCCATGCTCAAGATTCATATTATTGAAGTGATTTGAGAAAAGAACAGCCCAACGATTCATTTGTACCTATGAACACATCAAATTGGTATATTTATGCAGTTCAAAATTCACATAAACCCTGTAATATGTCATGAAATTGTGATGATGAGATTCCAATTGATTTAGATCAGACAATTAAATATTAGGCATATCTGGAATGTTATCTGGTGACAAAAAAAATATTGACCCTTTGACAAGTCGCAGGTTTTACTCTTGAACACGATGTAGTGCACATAAAAAAAATTGTAACATTGAAAAACCATATATTTAGAAATGCGAACGGAAAAGATAGGAACCTGAATGCTCTATTTTATTCTTCATTGTACTAATTTGCGAGAGTATGCATACGAGGGTATGTGTCGACATCGAGTGATGTGGATTAGGTTTACAATATAAATTCTAAGAAAACAAAGATTCATTGTGTCGATTTGAAAATGATATAATCATGGGGATAGTGTTAAACGATAAACCATACAAAGATTCCTCAAAAGAATGCACGATTTCATATCTGGAGCTTGAAACCCTTGCAAAATAACAGTTTGCAGATGATAAATCACAATAATCATCGAGAATAGAGAAGTATTTTCGATGTACACAATAAGGAATTTGCTGGGAAATCACAACGAAATTGGTTGAATAAAGAAACTAGAATCGTAGAGCAATAAAGAAGTATTTTCACTGTACACAAAAATAATTTGTTGGGTAGAGAATTTATCCTTCACTTATTATCCATGCACATGAAAGCAGGGCATCTGAATCTAAATATTGAACACTAGAGTGAAATACAGTCGATTCAACTACTAGCCGACTACTCAGGCATGAACTAATAACTTAAAGGATAAAGGAATAAAAGACAAAAAAACATTTTTTTTTATTTAAAAACAATAAAAATGTAGAGGAAAATAAGATAATGGCTTGATACCCAAATACAATATTCCTCGATAATGATACAACGCATTAATAATCCCAACCAGAACTGGGAACTACAATAAAACGCAGTAATAAAACCAAGTTGAGAAACAAAAATTTAGTGGCCCTTTTGCAATTTCACACGACGCACTATCGCCCAAATAGAAATTCATATGCATAACTAAACGAGTCTTTTTCATTTAATAGATCTATGCAAGCGATCCTTCAACATTAAAGAAATGCATGAACAATAATTTGAGCTATTATTTAATACAAATTATGGACATGCGTACCGTAGCCAAATGCGAAGAACTGAAAGTGATTGTCCTGCGCTCATGCTCCATCCAACTTCGACTTGTCGACCGATGAGACCTTAACAGTACTTCCCAGCCAAATATAGCGATACTCTTCTTCCCCATGAGCCCCCCGAGACGCAAAGTTGCTACGCACACGATACCAAAGAATTCCAGCACCCAACTCGCCTTGCAAGGTCGGGCTATGATTCATTGCCCGAGCTGGGTATCCCAACTCCCACAAGAGTAAGTTCAGTCAATATAAAAGTTCAGCAACATAATGTTACGCAAGCTATATGTCATCCAAAATCCTCCTCCACCATATCTTTTATATAGTTTCTTAGTCATTAGTTTCCCAGACCCTCATAAGATTCCTTTTTCATTTATTTAATTAGGAAAAGCCTCCCCCGTACACATGTCGATTGATCCTCTAGTTGTACTAGAAAATCAATTTTATTAATTAATTAATTTTTTCTATTTCGCTCACCCACCTAAAAGAGTTCCTAAAAACTCTCCTCGGTGTCCCATTATTCCCTTACAATTCTTAAATGACTTACGCCTTAATTCCTAGTTGATTTCATAAATAGAAAGTTCCATAGGCTAGATTTCTTAATAAGTTGGAAATTCCTCTTTTTCTTTAAGTTTCCCCTTTCATTTAAGTTTCCTTTTCTTTTAAGTTTCCCCCTTTTTCCTTTTTAACTAAAACTCAATTTAGCAAGAGTAGATAAAAACAACCATTTACCCTTTTAATAAATTTAATCCTCCATTATAATTTTTACTTCAATAATTGAAGTTTGAATTTCTTACCCCCGTTCTTGTTACATGTTTAATTAATTTATTTTTTTTATCCACGTGTTCTACTTAGACCTAGGTTTTAAATTCACTAGGATTGGAAACAATTTTTAAGGGAAAAATTGTTATTAAACTTTACTTATCACATCATTCATTTAGGTCGACCAAGTCGTAAGGAGGCATAATTTTCTAGGCACTAGGTTTATTAACTTACTAGTTAAAATAATGACGTGATCTTCAGGACGCACCACGTGCTCCAAGGGTTCCACTCACCTCCTTTCATTTTATTCATGCAATGTTTACTTAAAGACACACTACGTGCTCCAAGGGTGCCACTCGCCTCTTGATTGAATTTGGTAGATGTCAAACCCATGGAGTCAATACTTCGTCAGGTGATCTTGTGGGAGACTAAGGGCCTCTAAGAAATAAGGACCCTGCCTTATTGCACGCCCCTTAGAATCATTGTGAGCAACTGTCACAGTATGCCCTCACGACATCATGGGTCTCTCAAACTAGGTAATCGTTAACCTATAGTTCGAGCCATGACGAGAGTGCTAGTAGTTTGTGGAAGGGCTCCTACCACACCTCTCCCTCAATGTCTCTAGTTGTTGCGCGTGACCCCTTTACTCCAAAGTTGAGTCTGGTCGACAATCTATTGTCAGCCTGCATCCATCAATGAATCATGTCAGAAAAACATTCAACATCATAATATCTAATCATATGTACATATGTTACATCAACAACATTTAATCCCTAACAATCCACTCCTTGAATCGATCCAGAGTCCAAGGGGTTTCATCGATGCCTCGACATCCTCAATGTCAAGAGTCCTGCACACTCAGGAGAACCCAGTCAATAACACCTGTCTATGTAAATACAACAAAATAACATATCATCAAATCCACAATATCTCATAATCATAATCAAACAACCAATAGTATAATGACCTGAATCACTTGCATGCAAGTGTCCTCAAAGAATAAGTTTTCTTAGTGTGCACAAGAGCGGGGTGTTACACATCAATATCCATATATAAACTTTATTACCAACTTATTTATTTAATAGAATATGAAATTTGGAAATATATTAATACATATAAATTTTAAAGAAGTAACATACAAGAAATCTAGGAGAGTGAAAACCATATCATATTTAAAATATTAAAACAAAGAAAAATAATTAAAACCAAACAAGTTTCAAACCATAAAGACATGCAACTCAAAAACAAGAGAAGCTCAAGAGTCAATTTAATCAATCCATTATATACAAGTTCAAAAAATATGGCGTCAAGTAACTGAAGGTCATTAATCACATTGATGAAGACTATTATTATGAACACATATTAAAGAAAAACAATAGTTTGATAATCATCATAATTTAGAAAGAAGAATAATCAAATTCGTCTATGAGCAAAACAATGCAAAAATCATTTTTGAAAGTAAGAGCTTAGTGTCTAATTAATGCTTTCACTCAAATAAAAAACCATTGGCTCATTGATATTTGAGGTATATTATTTTAACATTAAAATTAACTTCCATATAAGTAAGTCTTAATTGAATTGTTTTCATCTTACCAAAGAGTATAAAATTATGAAAAATGCATAAGTTTTAAACAAAAGTTCAAGGCTCGTAAAAAATAATCCATTATTCAAATTCAAAATTGTCAATTGGTTTCCAATGCTTAACATGTAATCTTTCAAGACATGGATTAAATTTCCTAAAATTTTATTTTTAATTCAATTATTTCAATCTTCCAAAATGCTCAATTAACTCATTTATGCATCGAAGACCAAATCTTGATGAAAGTGTCCAAACACCATGATAACCCAAGTTTACAAAAATAGAGGCATGAAACCACTTTGAGCAATCCCAACTGAGTGTGTAAATAATTTGGAATGATTAAAAATAAAATAGACTCAAATGGCATGACCATTATGCATGTGAGCAAAATGTGATGAAATATCAAGTTTTTGCGATGCTACCATCTCATCACTAAAATCATAATTATAAAGCTAGATGCAATCATGTAATTTCACTAATGGATTGATTCCAATAACAACAAATCACCAAGTCATCATCCCATGAAAGATAAAAAAATAATCGATGATAATAAGAACACAAAACCAAACAACGAAGAAAGGAAAACCATCAAACCATCCCTTCAAATCAAGCGGAACAAAATCAAATTCAAGAAAAAATAGTAATTTCAAAAATTTAATGGGGATCCCCTTTACTCTTGCTAAATACTAAGAGTTGTTGAGGGCTCAAAAATTTGATATTTTATTCATATTCTAATTGGGTAGGTGACATAGATGATATTAAATCATCCACTAGATATGCATTCAATATAGGATACATGAATATGTCTTGGTGCAGTAAGAGGAAACCAATTGTTTCATTGTTATCTACTAAAGATGAATAAAAAGCATTATGTAGTGTTACATGTGAATAAATTAACATTGGGTGCATTATTGAATACATGAGAGAAAGAAAAGGTGAACCTACAACTATTAAGTTTAACAACCATGGTTCAATGAAATTGGAAAATAATCAAATTTATCATGCAAGATTGAAATTCAACACCATTTTTGTAATGGAAAATATTCAATAAAAATAAATTTATTTAATGTATTGTAACAAAAATGAGAATATGGACAATATATTGATTGTCTTTGGTAAATACAAAATTTGTAATATGCATATATATTCTATATATATCATATAGAGATCATTTCTCCATTGAGGGTAAGTGTTAGAAATAAATGTAGAAATGTAATTTCTAGTCGATTGTTACACCATTGTTAGTGAATTTTAATTTTGGTAGTGATAGAGTTTGGCAGTAATAATACTCGATTAGATATGTATGTGTCCATTTAATATTTTGTTTTTAAGTGATCTATTGATCTTTATAAATCCTATATATATGCATATATATTTCCATGTTCAATAATATGAAATAGAGAACAAGCTCTTTATGTATATAATCCCATTTTATGTGTGTTTAATTTTTGTTTAATGTATAACTGAATTTGATAATTGATAGTTCAATTTTTCATAAGAATTTTGAATAAATTCATAGTTATTGTACTTCATCCAAGTCCATTCTAAGATTTTCAATAATTGTTTATACCTCATCCAAGTTTATTTTAATATTTTTATTAATATTTATGAAATATTATTTTCTTCCATGGGAATTGGTTTCATTGTGTGAAAAAATTTAAAGAATAGTCTCATAAGATATGATACCTTGTGAAATTCACATAGAACCTAGCTAGAGAAATTCACACAAAGCTTGCAAAAAGAACCAAAGAGAAAGAAGAAACAATGAGAGAAAGAATTGAGAATGGTTGTGTTAATTTGCAAGATACCAGATATATAAAATATGCAGAACAGAAACGAAATGCTAGAAATAACAGAATAACAGTGAAATATCCAGCATAATCTTCACAATACACAGAAATGATATACGAAATAGCAACAGAAATAGCACTTGAAC
>ML791504.1:165770-180836 GCA_009831015.1 Picea engelmannii | reverse complement strand
GTATATGTATATATAGTTATAAAAAAAAATTCATAGATTATATTACATATGTCACCACATATATAGCCAACAAACAAACAAACAATTTACCAAATACAATTTTTAGTTGCAACAAAGTTTCAAAGGGGAGATGTTTGTAGGGTTTAGCCTGCGACCTCCTCCCACATGTACCAATGTTCCAACCATTATGCCAAGGGTGCCATTTGTTATGAATAAGGGAATTAATGTATTTAACTTAGCCCATAAAGTTTGGGTGGCAAAATTACCCAACCTCCCTATTTCAACCGGTGCCTAGATCGAGGAAGAGGATAAATAGAAATGTGTTCCAAATCTAAGTTTGTGATGCATTGAAATTCATGCCCAAGGGTTCTAATATTTCACTAGTGCATTTTATTGTGTGCCATAGAGTTCCTTGAGGAAAATATAGGGTGTTTATACTCATTTTGTTATAATATTGAGAGGAATTCAATGGTTCCCTCTATTTATGAGTTTGAGAAATAGATAAGGAGTTCATTACAAGAACACAAGTTAGAGTCGTTATTGCATCAATCATTTCAACATTAATAAAGCGGTCTCTCAATTGGAAGACGACCTGTAGATGTAGCCCAACATGGGTGAACTATGTTAACAAACTTGTGCAATGTTCTTTATTATTATTATTTATATTTCACTTAGTTTCTTGAAAGTTCTCCATCTATTTAATGGGTTTAAATAAGTAAGAAAATTCATATTATTTTTCAAATAGTCAAAGAGATGATATATTTCAAATCAAGTTGGATATTTATGTCTACTTAAGAAATAATTTAGCATCTAAGGATTTTTGTTTCAAGTTGGTATCAGAGAAGGTGTTGATATGTATTTTCATGTGAATGCTTACAAGCCCTATATTCAAGAGAGGTGAAGTGAGGATTGCAAGTTATAAAATTTAAATTGAAAGGAGACTTCATAAACGTGAGATGACTTTCGGATGAAAGGAAGGAGAAGATCCTCCCCTAAGATTTGAATAATTTATGGCTGCACTCCACACAATAATGGAAATAAGGTATGATTTGTATCAAAGAGTTCAAAGGACTGGAGACGAAGAATCTACGGTAAAATCAGAATGAGGTGTTGAAGGTGGTGGACCTTCATAACCTTCTTCACCATCATCATAATCATGTATTGATGGTTCAAGTGAACATTCTTCTCACAAGAAGAACTCCACTAGGAAGTATTCTCATGCTCATGATTTTCCTTTATTAAAGTTAGATGTAAAGTTTGACTAGCCAATTTATGATGGAGAATTGAATGCAAAGAAGTTGGACAATTCGATCAAACAAATTGAAGTATATTGTATGGTACAAAAATTTTTGGATGACACTGCAAAGAAACAATTGACTACACTTCGTCTGGGTGACATAGCCTTGATATGGTGAGAGATTAAGACACAATTTGATATAGTTCAATAGGGTAAAGTAATTTCTTCTTGGAATGAATTTACTACTGCAATAAGAAAACATTTTTATCCATTGGATTATGTACAAATTGAAATAATAGATTGACAACATCTAGGGCAAGGGAAATGGAAAAATATTCAAGTATATACACATGAATTTAAGAGAAAGCATTATCTTTAGGAATTCCATTATATATTCAAGAAACTCTTCTAAAATATATTGGTGGTATGCATTCATATCTTCAACACACTATATTGATGTTTAACCCTACTAATATTGAATAAGTGTCAGTAAAATCTACTCATCAAGTGAATCTAGGAAGGGGAAGCATGTGCTTGAGGATAAGAATCCACACAAATTAGAGAAACATTCAAAGGCAAAATGAAAGAGTAAGAATTAAACTAAAATGAAGAAGGCTAAGACAAATCCTACATGTTCTAACTGTAATAGGAAGGGGCATGGGGAGGCATAGTGTTGGAATCTCCATCCAGAGTTGCATCCAAAGAAGTTTCATGATAAGGGGAAAAAAAAGACTACTGCAAAAGCTCAACAATATCGTGGATCAGATTTAGGAGATTAATCTAAGATCATAGCAACGAGAAGAAAAGGTATATCTACTACTAGTTCTAGTTCTTCATTTCAATATGCTAAATTGGAAAGAGTTCCTAATCAAAAGAAATGAAGTGGAATTTTCCATGTTAGGGTCATACTGAAGCATACAAATATTGATACTTTGTTTGATAGTGGATCTCAAGTGAATTTTGTATCTGAATCAATTGTTAAGAAGCTGGGTTTAAATACAAAACCTCATGTGAAACCATATCCATTAGGTTGGGTGTGTGAGGATGTTAAGTTTGACATGACAAAAGTGTGTAAAATCATATTTGCAATTACTTCTAAGTCCATTGATGAGGTTGAGTTTGATGTTGTGTCACTTGAAATTTATGGCATTGTCTTGGGTAGTCCATACTTATTTGACAGGAAATCCATATTCTATCGTGAAGAGAACAAATATCACATTTTCAAGGACGAGATTGAATATATTGTTATAGATAACCATATTAAAACTAATATTTCTTTAGTGGGTACAAGACAAATGAAGAAAATTGTAAGTGCTACTAAATATTTTGTTCTCATGATGGTGAAGCAAAAAGAGGAAGATGTATCATATTTTTTATCAGCTTGTGATCTAGATCATCAACAAGAATTGTTAAGGATTATTTCTAACTATGATGAGATATTTCAGGAGCCTACAGGGTTTCCTCCTAAGAGGGAGGTTGAACATGAAATTTATTTGTAGGAGGATGCTCCTCTTCCTAATATTGGTATGTATAGGTCATCAATGATAGATAATTCATACATAAAGAAACAAGTTCAATAGTTGTTCGATAAAGGAATCATAAGACCAAGCTCCTCTTTGTGTCAATATCATATTGTATTGGTTCCAAAGAAATAAAGTATGTGGAGGATGTGTATTGAATTTCGAGCATTGAACAATACCAAAATAAAGAACTGATATATTATTCCTAGAATTCATGATTTATTGGATCAGTTCAAGAATGTTGTTTATTTCACTAAGCTATATTTGAGAAGTGGTTACCATCAGATCAAAATTGCAGAAAGTGATCCGTGGAAAATTGCTTTCAATACAAAACATGGGTTGTTTGAATGGTTGGTTATGTAATTTGATCTATGCAATGAATTGGCAATATCTATGAGGGTAATGAATGATGTATTAGGAATTTTATAGATGATTTTTTCATTTTCTACTTAGATGATATTTTGATCTTTAGTCGAACATGGGAAGATCATCTAATGCATGTTAGGACAGTTTTTAAACTTTTGAAAAGAGAGAAGTTGTATGTAAATATGTCTAATTGCGAGTTTGGAAAAACTTCTTTGGTATATTTGGGTTATATTGTAGGGAATGGTTGGATGAATATAGTTCCCTAAAACATGGAATTCAACATGAATTGTCCCAAGCCAACCACTTCCAAAAACTTCAATAGCTTCTTAAGAGAAGTACAATATTGGAGAAAATTCATTGCCAATTTCTCTTTCATAACAACTCCTCTCCATGCATTAACAAGAGTGAAATAGGTATTTCAGCGGGGAGGTAAGAAAGAAAAAACCTTTTAATACATTGAAATATAAAATAAGAACTGCACTAATCTTGGCTCTTTCATATTTCCAACAACCATTTGAGAATCAAACCGATGTGAGTGGACATACCATGGGAGTAGTCTTGATGCAACAAGGTAAGCCTATTTGTTACCATTCTAAGATGTTTACTAAAGTAGTAATTAACAATCAAACATATGATAAGGAATTGGATGCTTTGAGACAAAGTGCTAAAAAATATAAGCATTACTTAATGGGGAAGGAGACAATAGTTTATACAGATCATCAACCATTACAGTATTTGCAATTACAGACAAAGATACAACAATCACAATACTTTAGGTGGATGGGTTTCATACAAAAATTCCATTTGGTTATTAAGTATAAGAAATGTATTCATAATAACGTTGCAATTATGTTATCAAGGCCAGTAGTCAATGCATCTACAATACTCAAGCATAATTCTTTAGCTCGTGAATTTTTTGTTGAATAATATGCTAGAGATAATGATTTTAAATAATTTGTATATGAAGTACTAAATCATGGAAAGAATAATGAAGAATTGGATTATCATGTGCATGATAATTTATTATAACATCTTGGAAATCTTTGTATACCCAGGGATGAAAGAGAAAATGTAATCATAGAAGAACATACATCTCTTATTTCTCATCTTTTAGGGGTAGGTAAGGCAATAAAACAATTGAAAATAATTTTTATTTTTCTCGAATGAATGAAATAATTTCCAAGTATGTCAAAGTGTCTGTATTGTGTTCCATAAGTAAGCCCAAAAATAGAAATTTGGGGTTATATACGCCACTTCCAGTACCTTCTCAACCAGGGGAAAGTGTTTCCATGGATTTTGTAGGTAGTTTTCCAATGTCCAGAACATGTCATGATTATTTATATTTCATCCTGGATAGGTTCACTAATATGTGTATCTTAACACATTGGAGGAAGAAAATCACAGTTGAACAAACAACCCAGTTATTATTTTCTAATATTTGGGTTCATTTTAGGCTTCCTACATCTATTATATATGATTGAGACTCTTAATTCTTGGGGAATTTTTGGTATAGTTTATGGGAGCTGATGGAGACTAAGTAAAATAAGAGCATAATTTTTCATATGTATATAGATGGACAGATAGAGGTGGTGAACACGAAAGCGATATATTTCCTACAAGGTTACCACAATAAACATCCTAATTTTTTGGATGAGCAGTTACACTATGTACAGCATGCTTATAATCGTTCCATGCATTCTTCTACTCAGAGAAATATTTTTGAATTATGTTTGGGATACTTTCCTAAATCACCTATGGAGTTTTCTTTCAGAGAATAAAGTAAAAAGGATGACAAAAATGATGTCGATAAAGCTCAGAGGTTAATTCAAAGGATTTAGTAGGTACATTAGGTAGTACAAGAATAATTGGAGAAGATCCAAGCCAAGTATAAGGCGAGGCATGACAAGCATCGGGTTGATCATCAATTCAAATTCAATGATCAATTATGGTTACATATCAACAAGGGCATAATGAAAGGGGAAGGTAAAAAGATCAAACCAATATGGTATGGCACATTCATGATTTTGGAGAATATTGGTAATAATGCCTTTAATTTATATCTTCCATCTTATATGAAAATATATTTAGTGGTGAATGTTGAGAATTTGTATCTTTAGGAGGCTCCTATGATAATGTATGAATATTAAAGTGTTCAAATTCTGACAATTGATGATTTTTCTCTTGAGTAATTAAATGAGCTACATGAAGATGTTATCCTTGACAGAAGGATTAAGAATTCACAACGGGGTGATGTGGAATATCTTTGAGTTTATGTTAAAGGGGTAAATCCAATTAAATTAACCTAGCTCGAGATCGAGAAAGTGAGGGATATTTATCCTCACTTATTTTTTGAGTAATCAATACTTTTGGTGGTCCAAAAGGCTTCCAGTGGGTAGGTATGATCCAGGTGGATCTAAGATCACTAAAAGAATTGATCTTCTCAAATTATCTTGAAAATGACTTCATTGTTTAGATATAAACTAGATATTTACAATGATGCATGAATCACCTCAAATAGAGGTTGTATAAGAAAGTTATGGCCTTTCAAATTTTTGACTAAACAGGCTCAAATGGGGTGCCATGTGGCACCACTAGAAGGGTGACATGTGGAAACCATACAGGTCATTTGTTGATGTAACAACATCACATAATGCCACATATTAGAATGTACCATGAGGTGGAAAATCGTACAACTGAGTTGTTGATTAAGGTTGTTTGTCATTGATGTCAACCCTTGAAGAAAGTCTGGTAGAGAATTCTGGTAGCACAAAGGTTTGGGTAATGGAACCAAGGTTGTTTCATGTACAATTGTATGAGTTTTAATATATTTGAAGGTAATACTATTCTATATGGATAGTGCATGTCATTCCATTTATGTTGGTATGAGGAATGTCATATAACTCCTCACGGTTAGAGAGTTATGGCCATGCGAAGTTGGAGAACCCAGGTTTGGGTAATGGACCCAAGTTTGTTTGATGGTTAATGGTATTAGTTTTGATATATTTTCATGTAATACTAGTCTATAGGGATAGTATGTGTCATTTCATTTATGTTGGTATGTGGAACGTCACATAACTCATCATGGTTTGAGAGTTATGACCTTACGAAGTTGGAGGACACTCATATGTCATCTAGAAGCCCGAAAAGGTCAAAGTAGTCAAAGTGGTTTAAGAGATTTTAGAAGGTAAATAATAGAGTGAAGTGATGAGTGTACTATAATTCAAAGTGAATACAAAATAAATTATTTAAATAAAAAATTTAATGGAGAAATTAGAAGTGGGTTAACCCTAAAATAAGGAAAGTGGGCAAAGTGACCTAGAAGATGATTCTAAGGAAGTTACTTGGAGAGTATAAATAAGAGGAAAGGATCTCTCATTTAATATAACACTTGAGAATATTGACTATATAGGTGACTGAGGTAACCAAATGATATTTAAGCCAAATTTCAGAGGGAAGGTGAAGAAAAGACAGCTGAAATTCAAGGGAAGACAAATTCTTTTGATGATGCTTTCTAAGGTATGTTATTTACAGGTCATCTCACCATTTTCGAAATAACTTTTTTTATAGAATGATTCATACCGTGACATTGATAGGAAATTGAGGAACCATATCCAGTTATCTCGGGTAAGCATTTCATCTTGTGGGTCATTTTATTTTTGGAGTTACACTGTGTGGAAAATAGGGTTTGTGGTTAGTCATGAAACTACTCTAAAACAAGTGTTTCGGGTAAAAACGTCATAACTTGTTCATAATGGATCCAAATTCAGTAAGAAAAAATGTTTTGGTTAGAGTAAAATATTTAGTATTCTTTGTAATATGTTGAGATCTATTCAACAAATATTCCATGTGGGGCATGCTCTACAAGGTCGCTCTCTAGAATAAGCCAGAATTCAACATGGTATGCCATTTTTTCTATAACTCCTTTTTTGATAAGTTCCAATTAGTGAAACCTGGAGAAATTGCATAAAATAAATTGAATAACATTGTGTAATATTTTCAAATCTTTATTCATTACAGGTACATAGTTATAATTATTTGAAGTTAAGGTTGTTGACTAATCCCAAACTAGTCATGTCAGAGTAAAGAAACATTTGATGAAAATCCTAGTCTCTTGTTGTGAAAGTTAAGGAGGGTTTGCAGGTATGTGATCATATACACCAGGTATATTATAGAATTACAAATCATATTTGAATGATGAAATTGATGAGGTCTTTTGGTTAAGGTACATGTTGGGTACATGGTTGAGACAAGTAGTTGATGAGTTGGTGCATACATGAGGTGTATAGTTGATGACGTTGGTACATATTGATGAGTCATAGTCGATGATTAGTTGACACATGATTGGTACATACTTGGTACATGGTTGGATTCACTTGTTTATGGTACAGTTTGATTGCAGGTTGTTTGGTACATGTTGGTGCATGGTTGATGCACTTGTTTATGGTACAGGTTGATTATAGGTTGATGCATGGTTGATGTATGGTTTAGGTTTATTGGTACATGTTTACAGTGGTATATCTCGCAGTGATAGTGTGACAATGGTTCCATCATTCTACTTCTACTTCAGGGTGGCTAGACTGGGCAAGGACATGTGGTTGTAGCCACCTTTTGGTTGTAGCCAAAGAACATAGGGGGTTGTAGCCTCCTTCTAGTTGTAGCCAGAGAATAGGGGAGTTGGATCTTCCCTTGGGTTGTAGTCTAAGAAACAAGGGGGTTAGAGCCTCCTTCCAGTTGCAGTTGGAAAACAAAGGAATTTGGTGCTTCTAATGAATGTAATTATTTAAGACATATAAGAAAAATCATTATGTGGTTTTCTCCCGCTTTGGGTTTCCACATAAAACACTGGTGTATTGTGTATGTGTATGATTGTTCATTTGTTCATTACTTATTTACTCTACAATTATTGGATGATAATGCTACATTGATATAACACTTGGAGTATATGGTTAAAAAGGGTAAAATTTATCTATTATTGATTCACCCCCCCTCTCAGTAATCCAACAATTGGTATCAGAGAAAGTTCCTTCAAAAATCAGTTTAACTACTGAAACATAGATCATGGAGAGAAAAAACTTGTATAAAAATGGAATACCACAGTTCAATGGACATACGTATGCATTTTGGAGCACAAGGATGAAATCATATATACAGGGATAGGGATTTGAAATTTGGAAATCAGTTGTAGATGGATACACAACACCAACAATTCCTCCAACAAATGAAAAAGCAGTGAAACTCAGTTAGAATAATTCCAAAGAAAAAAATGCACTTATGAATGGTCTTAGTGAAATCGTATTCACCAAATTTGCCCATTGTAAATCCGCTAAAGCGATTTGGGACAAACTTCAAAATATTTATGAAGGAGATTCAAAAGTCAAAGAAGCAAATATTCAAACTTACAAAGGTCAGTTTGAACAATTTAAGATGGTGGAAGATGAGAATATTGCAACTTAATTTTTACAAGTTGATGAAATAGTAAATGCAATCATAGGATTGGGAGAAGAAATCAAAGAATCTGTAATTGTTCAAAAAGTACTAAGATCTCTTCCTATGATATCAGCACTAGAAGAAAGATCAGATCTAAACTCAATAAGCATGGATGAATTAAATGGAATCTTCACAACATATGAAATGATAACTGAACAAGAAAATCCAGATATAAAAGAAGAAGCCTTCAAATCATCCAAAAAGTCAAAGAAAAAGGGAAGGCAAAAATAAGAACATAGCAGCAGCAGTGACGTCTCGGAAGATGATGAATAAGTGGCCAACTTTGTCAAAAGACTAAACAAGGGAACCGATGGTAGGTATAGATGTAATCTTCCTTTAATTTGTTTTAATTGTGATGGTAGTGGCCATTTTTCTAACAAATGTCCTTATAAGAAAAAGCAAAATTATGAAGGTTACTCAAAAGGAAAACAAACATATAAAGGAAAAAGAACCACAAAGAAAGTTTTCAAGAAAAGATTATGCACCAAATAAGACATCTCATCATCAGATGAAGATGAAGTCAATGACAGTGAGACAGAAAGAGTTATATTCATGGAAGTAGAAAACTTTCATAAAGAAGACTCTAGAGAAGAATATGAAGAAGACGAAGAAGAATATGAAGAAGTCAAAGAAGAAATTGAAGAGGGAGAAGTTGACTACCAAGAGGAATTAATGTGTGCCATATAAGTTATCAGAAGAGAAAAAAAGATAAACAAGAAACTACAAGCACAACTAGACAAGAAACAAGACACTCAATAACTGTAATATACCAGATCTATAAAGTATGCAGAACAAAAATAAAATGCTAGAAATGGTAGAATAACAACAATATAACCAAAACAATCACCACAATAGCACTAAAATGATATAAGAATAAAAACAAAAATAGAACTTTGATTCTGAAAGAAATCTTCACAGGCCTCTTCGAGGGGGAAACCTCCAGTTGAGAAGATATCTATTACAATAATATCCAAGATAGGGTTCTCATACCCTTGACTCCTATTTATTCTAAATATGTCTATCAAAAGAAGCATCTAGAGGAATATCCTTCTAGAAGCAAAAGCTTCTATTAGGTCTTCTTACATACGACTTATTCTATTTTATTGCAAGGCCTTATTAATATTGACCTTTATCACATCTGAATATTTGTTCTACCTATGTGCGGGTTAGGACCCTAACATGTCCTCCCCCTTAAAAACACCCTTGTCCTCAAGGCTCAAGATGTGGAAATTGTTGCAAAATGGTAGCTGGCTCCCAAGTGGCATCTGCTGGATTTGTATCTTTCCAATGGATTAATACTTCATTGATGGTTCTCTAATGCAGGCAACGCTCATGCTGGTCCAAAACAACTTGTGGTTGTAGCCAAATGGATCCTTCTTCGGCTTACTCGAGAAGGTTGGTTTGAATTTGGCACTTAGTTCTGATCACCTTCTTTAAGAAGGAAACATGAAAAACAAGATGTAGCTTCGAATGATTGGGCAAATCCAACTGATAGGCCACCTGTCCCACATGCTTGAGAACTATATAAGGACCATAAAATTTGGGCGCTAGCTTATGACAATGCTCGACCTTGAGGGAATTCTTCTTGTAAGGTTGTAGGCGAAGAAACACCTGATCCCCTTCTTCAAATTGACGTTCAGAGCAACCTTGATCTGCTTGTTGCTTCATGCGATTTTGTGCTATGACCAAATTATCTTTGAGGGTACAGAGGATAGCCTCTTGAACTGTAACTGTTTGGTCAACCGCCTAGACCTTCGAGACACCAGGTAAGTATGAGAGAACTAAAGGTAGCTTCTATCCATATACTGCTTCAAAAGGAGTCATGCGTGTAGTTGTATGGTATGAAGTGTTGTACCACCATTCAATTAGGGGTAACCATTGAGCCCATTGATTTTTCTTTTTCGAGGCAAAACACCTCAAATATATTTCCAAACACTTGTTGACAACTTCTGTTTGACCATCAGTCTGGGGATGATAACATGTACTGAGATGCAATTGGGTGCCTTGTATCTTGAACAATTCTTGCCAAAAATTGCTTGTGAAAGTTGGGTCACGATAAAAAACAATAGAGTGTGGCATGCCATGAAGCTTGAAGACCTCATCCATGAAAATTTGAGCCACCGTGGATGTTGTAAATGGGTATTGAAGAGCACAGAAATGAGCATACCTAGAAAGGCGATCAACAACCACCATGATGACTGATTTATTTCCTGATTTGGGTAAGCCTGTAATAAAATCCATAGATATGTCCTTCCAAATAGCACGTGGAATCGGGAGCAGTTGTAGTGTGCCCGGAGATTTGACTATTTCTCCCTTGCTGCATTGACACACATCACATTTGGCGAAAAAAGTACAAATGTCATGTTTCATACCATCCCATAAAAAAGAACATTTGACCCTGTCATAGGTTTTGGTGAACTTTGATTGCCCCGTTGTCGGTGTAGCATGAAGCTCAAAAAGTACCATGGATTTAAGCTTTGATTGTTTACTTAAATACAAACATCCTTTGTATCGAAGCTCATCATGGAGCCAAGAGTACCCTGGGGGAACTGGAGCACTAGACTGCAATTGTTGTATCAGTTGCGAACTTTTGGGATCTTGTAGCCATTCCTAGCGAATAGCTTGGAGCCAATCTGCTACAATGAAGGAAAGAGAAAAAAGGGATCCTTCATCTTCATATTTGCGGGAAAGTGCATCTGAAACCACATTTTATTTTCCTTTATTGTAAATGATCTCATAATCATAGCCAAATAGCTTAGTTACCCATTTTTGTTTCTCCAGGGAGGAAATGCATTGTTTCAAAAAATACTTGAGGCTTTGATGGTCTGCCTGAATTTGGAAGCGTTGCCCCAATAGATAAGGGTGCCACAAATCAACAGCATGCAGAATAGCCAACATTTCCTTTTCCTAGATAGATTTGCCCAGATTTATTTCAGATAGTTGCTTGTTGGTAAAGGCCAAAGGCCGACCCTCTTGCATAAGGACATCACCTATTCCTTTCCCTAAAGAATCACATTCCAAGAAAAAGGTCTTTGTGAAATCAAGAAGGGATAGGAATGGAGTGGTGCACATGGCCATCTTCAAGGTTTGAAAAGCTTGAGCAATAGCTAGAGTCCAAGCGAAAGAGTTCTTTTTAGGAGAGTAGTGAGAGGTGTTGCAATCTTTCCGTAATTCCTAACAAACTTGCGATAATAACCTGTTAAGCCTAGAAATCCACACAATCTTTTGAGAGTCTTTGGGTGAGGCCAGTATTACATAGATTCAATCTTTTTAGGATCCACCCTAATGCCATCTTTTCCAACCAGATGACCCAATTATTCTACTTCTGAGGTGCCAAAAGCACATTTAGATTGTTTCAGGAAAAGTTGGTGCTGAGAGAGTAGATGGAGAACTCGATCCACATGAGCAAGATGTTTTGTCTAGGTCTTGCTATAGATGAGGATATCATCAAAGAAAACTAAGACAAAATGACGGAGAAAAGGACAGAAGACATGATTCATGAGGCTTTGGAAGGTGGAGGGGGAATTACACAAGACAAAGGGCATGACCAAAAACTCATAGTGGCCCTCATGAGTTCTAAAGGTAGTCTTGGGAATGTCTGCGTCTTTCATACATATCTAGTGGTAGCCTGAACGAAGATCCAGTTTAGTAAAGAATTGGGTGCCACTCAGTTCATCCAAGAGGTCATCAATGACAAGAATGGGAAATTTATATTTAATGGTAAGATTGTTGAGGGCATGGAAGTTAGGACACATTCACCAAGAACCTTATTTCTTCAGGACCATTACCACAAGAGAAGAGTAGGGGCTCGTACTAGGGAGGATAATGCCTACATTAAGGAGTTCCTGGACCATTTTCTCAATTTCATTTTTTTGGGAAAAGGGGTGACGATAAGGACGGATATTGGGAGGAAGGCTTCCGGGTACAAGGGGAATGGAATGATCATCAACACCACATCAAGGAGGGAATCCCTGGTGAGTGGAAAATACCACTTGATGTTTAGAAAGGATGGCTTGGAGGTCTTGCGGCACCGAGGGTGTTTTTGTTACTTGTATGGCATGGAGTTGAGCAATAACACCAAAATGACCCTTTTTGAACATATTTTCCATGTGATGGGAACTAATGATCTCAGGTGAAATGGCGACGATGCCTTGGAAATTATATTGGTGTCCCTCCTAGTCAAATTGCATGGTTAATTCCTTAAAATCCATGAGAATGGGACCCAAAGTCCTTAGCCAGTCTGCACCCAACACAATGTCACAACCACCCATGTTGATAGCAAACATATGAGATTTTAGGTGGTAGTCACCAATTTGGAGATGCACATTTTCACAAGGCTCTCCACATTTCATGGAGCCACCATTGGCAATCATGATTTGGAAATTATTGAAAACATGGATGTAGTAATGAGTTTCTTGGGCAATGTGGTGATGAATAAAATTATGGGTGCTTCCACTATCAACCAGAATGATGACCTTCCGATGATTTATGTAACTGATTAGCTTGAGGGTTTGAGGAGCGAAGAAGCCAATGAGGGCATTGAGGGAAATGACCAGTTCTACTTCAGGAGGGTCTGAGGGAGGGGTTATGTCAAGGGTTTCAAGTGACTCAGACACAAGGGGAGTTTCAATATCCTCTTTCGAAATATCCTCGGAGATGGCCATAAACAACTTTTTTTCCTTACACTTGTGGCCCAGGAAATATTTTTCATCACAATTATAACAAACCCCTTTGAGTTGGATTTCAACCATTTCAGCCTTGGTCAATTTTTGGATCTTTAGTGGAGTGGAGGGAGTAGTGGGATTTATTGGTTTAGGGAGAGGGATAAAGGAGGGTTTTTGGTTTTGAGAAGATACAACCTATTGTGATTCTTTATCTATTTTAGTAGCCTCCACCCAACTCTGAGGCCGAGCCATGAGGACATGGGCCCGAATCTCCTCCTTGAGGCCACTGATAAAACATTCTAAAAAAAAGGCATCAGACATGCCCTCTGTCTGAAAATCCAGGCCCTCAAAGGCAACTATAAATTCTTCCACTGTTCCTGATTGTTTCAACTTTGTCAAATGGATCAAATGGTTGGTGTCAGTTTCAAATTGTTCATAAAGCTATACCACAAAGTGTGTCCAATCAATATACCCTTGACGAGAAGTTTTTCTCCATTTCCACCATTGCCAATGTTCTTGATCTAGATGGAGAACACCATACCGAAGTTTGGCCAAGTCATCTGTAATGTCGTATAAAGAGAAATAATGTTCCATTTGGGTTACCCAACCAGTGGGGTCTGAGCCATCAAATTTGGTCACATCCACCCGCGGAATGCATAGGTCATGCTGAAAGTGATGGTTTTGAAAGTTATGGGAATGAGAGGAATGGTCACCTTCAGTATGTGGAGGTGAGGAAGAGGAAGGGTTATCTCTAGAGATATGTAGTTTGGTGTAGAGTGTCAAAAAGATAGATTCAAGTTGGGTGGTGAGGTCTTTCTTGATTTCCTCCATTGAGGACTACATGGTTGTATTTATGGTGACAACATTGACACTGAGTTGTTTCACTTCTTGTTGGGTCTCGATGAGACCAGATTACAAGGTGTTGAAGTGAGCTTCCAAGTCTTGGCTATGGGTATGGGCCATGAGAATGGGGGAATTGAAAAGGGGCAAGAGGGTCAATTTTTTTTCCGAAAAATGATATGGATGAATGTGATAAGGGAGAAGAGATGAATCCAATGAAATAGGTCTCAAATAGTGGTGAAAAAATTTCCAGACGTTTTTTTTTTTTTTTTTTTTTTATTACACCTGTGGAGTTATACTCCGGTCTGAAGAATATTGCAGAGAGGAAATGCCAAATGCTTAACCAGAAAGAAATGTGTATTTACTTGGCAACCTGAACACATTTGCGCAAAAATAGATCTTGTATGTTTTAATTTGTTTATGTTTTTGTCTCCAAGGGTTAGGTATTCAAGAGTTCTACAGACAAGGGTTTGCCCCTTGCTATAGCTCTCTGATATACGTGTGGGGTCCAACAGTAGTACTCGGCCCAATATCTCAGGGCACTAACTAAGGAGGATAGACCATACCTTTAGTCGTACTACCCGACTACCCAGGTACTAGAGAGTATCTTCCTGAGTGTTATTCTTGGTGACACTATAGCAGATAGGCGGTCGATCGGTTTATCTAAAGAGGTCTTCAGGTAATCTAGGTCGATCCGTACACAGGTGTTGTCTGATGTGCTACCACTCGAAGGGGTACCAATAGGGGTTACAAGGGTGGCCAACAGATGTGCCCTTAAGTACCACATGTATTTACTGCATGTATGAATCCCTTGTTATCCACATTTTTGGTTATCGAGATGATGACATAATAATGACATGGTGATAGAAGATCTGACTCTTCATTAAGATCATTTTCATGAAGAAAGTTACACTTATCAGCTTCTCAAAATTGCACTTTTGAAGATAGTACG
>ML791504.1:137788-158805 GCA_009831015.1 Picea engelmannii | reverse complement strand
TCAAAGGAACAAAAGAGTTTGGATTATGGTATCCAAAAGGAAAGGATCTATCACTTATTGCCTACATAGATGTAGATTGGGCAGGTTGTATTGATGACTGACGAAGCACCAGTGGAGAAGATTTCTACTTGGGTGAGTGTTTAGTATCATGGATAAGTAAGAAACAATCATTAGTATCTCTATCTACAGTCGAGGCAGAGTATATTGCAACAACAACATGTTGTACACAGGTTCTATGGATGAAACAAAATCTAGCAGATATACAGGTTGAGTATGATGAGCCAATTCCAATCTATTGTGATAATACAAAAACCATCGGTATCTCCAAGAACCTGATGATGCACTCCAATACGAAGCACATTCCATTCAAGTATCACTTTCTACGGGAACAGGTTGCAGAAAACAACATCACAGTTGAGTATGTGGGCACAACAGAACAAGTTGCGGACATCTTTACAAAATCGCTTCCATGAGAATCCTTTGAGTATCTTCGCTAGAGACTCATATTTATTTCTACTCCAAAATGAATTCTTTTGAATGCTTATCTTATATGTATTAGATGTACATGAGGAAGAACCATAAATATGACAGTTTAGGTTGAGAGATCAGAGAGTTTAGTTAGGGGGAGAAACCCTGGATGGAAAGATACCTTTTCCATTTATGAAAAAGGGGGAGATGTTTATCAGATGCAGAGGACATAGCTATGACTCCAGGGGGAGAAATTGTCACATAGATGCAAAGGATAAAGGAATGGTTCTAGGGGGAGCATGAGTGATGTGACTTTAGTATTGCATGACATGATTTCAGTATTGCATCAGAGTGTTTCCATAAATTCCAAAGGGGGGTGATTTTTATTAAGGTTGGTTGTCATTGATTTCAACCCTTGAAGAAAGTCTGGTAGTGAATTCTGGTAGCACAAAGGTTTGGGTAATGGATGTAAGGTTGATTCATATATAATGGTATGATTTTTAATATATTTGATTTTAATACTATTCTATATGGATAGTAATTATGCTTCCATTTCTGGTGGTATTTGGAAGGTCAGATAACTCCTCACGGTTAGAGAGTTATGGCCATGAGAAGTTGGAGAACCTAGGTTTGGGTAATAGACCCACGTTTGTTTGATGGATAATGGTATTATTTTTTATATATTTTTAGGTAATACTATTCTATATGGATAGTACATGTCATTCCATTTCTGTTGGTATGTGGAACGTCACATAACTCCTCACGGTTTGAGAGTTATGGCCTCACGAAGTTGGAGGACCCTCATATGTCATCTAAAAGCCCCAAAAGGTCAAAGTAGTCAAAGTGGTTTAAAAGATTTTAGAAGGTAAATAATAAATTGAAGTGATGAGTGTACTATAATTAAAATTTACTACAAAATAAATTATTTAAATAATAAATTTAATGGAGAAATTAGAAGTGGTTTAACCCTAAAATAAGGAAAGTGGGCAAAGTGACCTAGAAGATGCTTCTAAGGAAGCGAGAGTATAAATAAGAGGCAAGGATCTCTAATTTAATATCACACTTGAGCATATTTAATATCTATAGGTTATTGAGGTAACCAAAGGATATCTAAGCTGAATTTATGATGGAAGGTGAGGAAAAGAAGGCCAAAATTCAAGGGAGAACAAATTATTTTGATGATTCTTTCTAAGGTATGTTATTTATAGGTTATATCACAATTTTAGCATTAACATTTTTTCTAGAATGATTCAGGGCATGAAATTGATAGGACATTGAGGAAACATATCCAAGTATCTGTGGTAAAATTTTTATCTTCTGGGTCGTTGTATTTTTGGAGTTACACTCTGTGGAAAATAGGATTTGTGGCTAGTCCTGAAACTAGTCTAAAACAAGTGTTTCGGGTAAAAACATCATAACTTCTTCATAACAGATCCAAATTCAGTAAGACCAATGTTTTTGGTTATATTAAATTTTGTAGTATTCTTTGTGATATTTTTAGATCGATTCAACAAATATTCTGTGTGGGGAACGCTCTACAAGGTTGCTCTCTAGGATAAGCCAAAATTTAGCAAGGTATGCCATTTTTTTTATAAATGCTTTTATGATAGGTTCCAAGTAGTGACACCTGGAGGAATTGCATAAAACAAGATGAATAATATTGTGTACTATTTTTAGATATTATTCATTACAGGTACATAGTTATGATTATTTCAAGTTAGTCTTGTTGACTAATCCCAATCTAGTCATGTGAGACTAAAGAAATGTTTGATGAAAATTCTAGTCTCTTGTTGTGAAAGTTAAGGAAGGTTTGAAGGTATTTGATCATATACACCAGGTCTATTAAATAGTTACAAATCATATTTGGATGATGTAATATATGAGGTATTTTGGTTAAGGTACATGTTGGGTACATGGTTGAGACAAGTACTTGATGAGTTGGCACATACATGAGGTGTATAGTTGATGATGTTGGTACATATTGATGAATCATAGTTGATGAGTAGTTGACACATGATTGGTACATACTTGGTACATGGTTGCATGCACTTGTTTATGGTACAGGTTGAGGTACAGGTTGATGCATGATTCAGGTTTATTAGTACAAGTTTACAACAGTATATCTCATAGTGATAGTGTGATAGTGGTTCCATAATTCTACTTCTACTTCAGGGTGGTTGGACAGGGAAAGGACAGGTGGTTGTATCCACCTTCTGGTTGTAGACGAAGAACATAGGGGGTTGTAGCCTTCTTCTAGTTGTATCCAAAGAATAGGAGAGTTGGAGCTTCCCTCAAATTGTAGCTTGAGAAACAAGGGGGTTGGGGCCTCCTTCTAGTTGCAGTTGGTAAACGAAGGAAGTTGGTGCTTCCAATGAATGTAATTCTTCAAAAAATATAATAAAAATCATTTTGTGGTTTTCTCCCTCTTTGGGTTTCCATGTAAAACATTGGTGTATTGTGTATGTGTATGATTGTTCATTTTCTCATTTCTTATTTACTCTGCATTTTTTGGATGATAATGCTACATTGATATAACACTTGTGTTATATGGTTAAAAAGGATTAAATTTCTCTGTTACTGATTCACCCCCCCTCTCAGAAATCCAACATGAGTTGGGGGTATATGTTACCCACAAGTAGACCAATCAAGTTTTTACACGTGGCATTGTTCGTACGAAGGCTGTACAGGTGGACCAATGAGAGACTTCCATGTGGTAGTCTCCCATTGGACAAGAATGGTTAAGGAGGAATAAAATTTGGTTATGAGCTCAAAGGATCAAAACCGAGTCTCCTTCTTGATAGTCCAATGGCCTCACTAGCACATCACATAGAAGTTTCTTAACCATATATTTCACGAAAAGTATTTAAGTTTATAAATATTGTATGTTGGGAAAAAAAGGGAATCGATGGATATCCCTCGATCCCATGGTATATATATTTCAACGTGGAGTTATAACCAAAGTTTGCGGGGGGTGGATAAACAACCAATACTATATATATAATATAGTTATAAAAAATATGTCACATATTATATTACATATGCCACCACATATATAACCAACAAACGAACAAACAATATACCAAATATAGTGCATAGTTCCAACGAAGCACCAAAGGGGGAGAGGTTTGCGGGGTTGGACTCGGGACCTCCTCCCACATGTACCAATGTTCCAATCGATGCTCCAAGGGCATCATTTTTTACAAATATGGGAGTTAATGTATTTAACTTATCCCACATAGTTAGGGTGGTAGGTTTACCCAACCTCCCTATTTAAATCAATGTCTGGATCGAGCATGAGGATACATAGAAATGTGTTCCAAATCAAATCATGTTATGCATTGAAATGTGTTCCCAAGGGTTCTAAGATTTCACTAGTGCATCGTATTATGTTCCATAGAGTGCCTTGAGGAAATTATAGGGTGTTTATACTCATTTTTCTCATAATTTCGAGAGGAATTCAATGGTGTCCTTTGTTTCTAATTTTGACCAACAGATAAGGTCATTGTAAGGACACAAGTTAGATTCAGTATTGTATCAAGCATTTGAGCATTAATAAAGAGGTATCTCAATTGGAAGTGGATCCGAAGATGTAGCCCAAGATGCGTGAACTGCATTAAAAAACTTGCGTAATGTGCTTTATTATTGTTGTTTATATTTCACTCAGTTTCTTGCAAGTTATTCATCGGTTTAATGAGTTTGGATAAGTAACTGAATTCATATTATTTTTCAAATAGTCAAAGAGATCATATATTTTGAATCATGTTATATGTTTATGTGTACTTAATAAATAATTTAACATCTAAGGATTTTAGGATCAATTATCCTCTCCACTCACATTCTATTTTTGTATTGTGACATTTTGAGCTCATAATGAGTATATTTTTGTAACATATTCAAGCCCTAGAGAATATAGGGATTACCTTGAATTCCATCCTCAAAATGAGGGGAAGTATCTGGGGGTTTTCCCCTGGCATGTTACCTAGAAATTATTTTATTTTGGTTTAAATTTTTTTAAAGAAATTGATTAAAAAATTAATTTATTTATTTCAACATTTTTTTTATATGATTCAAAATATTGAAAAGAAATGTTCCTAATTTATTTTGGTTTTTATGCATTAAGAAATTATAAATATCACAATGTTACAAATATTTTCCAATTGATATTTTTTTTGAAATAAATATTATCATTCATATGAGAAAAGGCTATGGTTCCACCCAAAAAAATTGTAATACAAAAAGGAGTAAATATGGTCATGGTCAAATACCAAAATAAAAAAATTGATTGTCCATTTTATAACTAATATGATATTTCCTACTATTTAAGAAGAAATATTATACAACAAAACATATGAAGAAAACTAAAACTAAAATAGTATAATCTTAGGTCATTAAGAGTTGTTATTCTAGTACTCTGTTGTGGGTATACTCAATTGATTTTTCAATACCCCTCGGTCACTAGGCTGGCTATAGAAAGAGTCTTTGTATACTACTCCATTTCTAATCCATGAGGGAACGATGTGAACCTGGTGCTTGTTGATTCCTAGGGAAGGTTGTTGATGGAGGAGACCTCAATGGAGGTAGAAGTCATAAGAGGGGAATAGATAACTTCTAAACTAATACCTAGGTGGTACATAATCCTTGCAATCAATTTTTATGGAGAGTTTACCTACTCATATAGATCCAAATGTTTTCCGCTGGGAATATTTATAAAGGTTTCAACCTATTTCTCTCATTCTCAAGCTTCTAGCATATGTTTTACAGTGTCCTCCATGCACTTATCCTTGACTCCATTTTCCTATTGAATTTAACTAGTGAATTAATCCTTCCATTTATTCCACCTTATGGTCCAAATCATAAGAAATAAATGTGATTATGTCATTTCCTTGCTACATTGATTCAATGATGGCATGGACGTGAGTAACCTCCGACACCCGCTCTCAGGATCGCTCTAATCCCCTCTTCGAGCCGAATTATCTCTTTGGACTCCCAATGGAATCCCTGTGAAAAAACCCGGTCCACAGGTCCTTCTTTCTCCCTGTCATGGCCTCTGCACGTGCCTGTGGACTTTCCCGACCTTAATTTCGGGGTTTTCGGGATTTTTGATGTCAAGAGTTCCTGTACTCTCTATTTCCCGATCTCCGATGAGCTCCCATATGGTCTTAGCCCCTCCTGGCTAGACTCTCTAGTCCATGTGACTAGTTCTCATAAGACCGCAGCCTTATATTCCTTCCGTCGGGGTTTTGGGCTTCAAAATCCCGATGAGCTCTTTTTCCCGCTAACCCTTCAGGCTAGACTCTTGGTCCACATGACCTCCCCCCTATATGACCACAACCATACCTCCTCATTGGGGTTTCAGACTTTCCAATATCCAAATACATATGCCTCAGGATTCGCGATTCCTCGAATCTCGACGCGCTCTTTACGCACTAGATCTCCTGGCTAGGCTCCTGGCCAATATGACCGTTATCCCCGTGACCTCAGTCTTATCCCTCGTCGAGGTTTCGATATTTTCAATGCCACAATGCATTGGCTCACAAAATTCCCGATTCCTTGAATCCCGACTCTCTGCTAAGCTGGCAGCTGGCCCCTTAAACGACACTTTCCACTTCTCTGATATGCTGACAGCTGGCTCCCACAATGGCGCTTCCCTCCTTATCGGGGTTTTGGGCTTTCCAATGTCGAAACTCACATGTCCACGGGACTCACAAAATGCCAATCCCCGATTTGCCGATGGACGACCTCCTGTCGGGCCGTTTCCCGAGGGCTCTGATTTCTGCCATGCGTCCTCTCCAGATGGACGTCCCTGATTAACTCTCAGGATTTTGAGACTTCTGATGTCCCGACTTTCACGACCTCGGGAACTCCGATTTCCTGATAGCCAATATACCGACTCTCTACGGATTCCTGACACCTGTCTCCCCAAACGGATGGCTCAGATTATACCAGGGTTTTCACTATGGACTTACCCGATCTCTTGCCCATGGGATTGTCGATATCCAGACTCCCAATGCTTTGATCTCTGCCACGTGTCTCCACTAACGGACGGTCCATATCACTCCGGTGTTTCGAGACTTGAAGTGTCTCTATTTTCTCCACTTCGAGAATCCCGATTTCCCAATAACTGTTATCCCAATGGCTACGCCTCTCGTCGGGATTTCTCCTCTGTTGCTCACGAAGGCTTAACCCCCTTTCAATTCTCTGCAGATCCGATGGCTGTCGGGTCTCCGAATCAAGATCCAACGGTCCAGATCCGTTCTTCCTGTGCGCTTACTCCAGAGGCTAAACTCTGCGCACCTTCACCCGATCCAACGGCTAACGGGTTCTTCACTATAGATCTGACGGTTGTTGTTGCTCCTTCTGAGCTTCTGCGCACTTCCTTCCTACACTTGGAAGAATTCCACGTTCTCAAAGGCCTCGACCTTTGTTCTCTTTTTCCTCTACGAGCTATACGACCTTGAGCTTCATTGCGCATAATAAAACCGATGTCCCTCCTGAGCTTTGGGAACTTTAGACTCTCCAAAGAGTTCTTCAGGCTCTGCACTCTTTGCATCCCGACTCTGGGTGTGAAAACACTCACCCTCCTGAGATTTTCCTTCTGCTCCAGCAACTCCTTGCTGAGCCTTCAGGGTGTTAAATAACCCCGCGAAGACCCCTCAGTGGTTTCTTCCTTAGAATACAGAACTCAAAGAGTTCTCTTCTCTTATGTCTGCACACTTACTCAATGTCCTCCTGGCAGAGTATTTTCTCCCAGAACATCCAACAGTTATGTCCTCCTGTGCACCTATGCACCCGCTCAATGCCCACCTGGCAAAGCTCTCAGAATCCTCAGCGATTCTGGTTCTTCTCCGAACTCACAGAAGATTCCTTCTTCTATGCATTCCTCGCACCTGCTCAATGCCCACCTGGCAGAGCTTCACATAATCCTTAGTGATTCTGACTTCTGTCATAACTCACAACAGAGTTCTTCTTTAGCACCCTATGCCTGTGCTCAATGCCCACCTGGTAGAGCTCTACAGAACTCTTCAGAGCTTTTGTCTACAACTGTGTCTTCTCATACACAACCTTGCCTCCAAGGTGTTTAGCGAACTTGAGGTCTTCCTTGAGTTGTTGATTCTAGCTCTTGTGCCACAACACGTCTTTGTCTGAATCCGCAGAGTTCAAAAATGCATCTCTGTGCACGGCTATCAGAACCTACAATGTTCTGTCACACCCTCCTAGTGTGAAGCCTCAAAGACCTTCACCTGAAATCCAACCAACTCTTGCAAATTCACAACTACAGTATACATCTATATCATAAAAGAACACTCACAAACATTCACTTAACACCGAATTCATGCTAGAAAAACTTCTTATGTTTATATTAAAAATGGAAAACGCCTGTAATTACAAGGTGTTCTCAAGCTTTCTCTGGCTCTTCTCAGACTCCTACTCATGTTACTCTCTTCCAATCTACAAAATGAGATATGAAAATCTCTTTTACCTGAGGGGGCTCTTCGAGCTCTTCCCTCCAACCTACCTACCCTATTCAATTACATTGAATGGGTTGTCTAGTCCAGAATCGGATCTAGATCTCAGCCATACAAACATTAATGGCCGATCTTATCTATAGCCTGCGCAAAGGCACGACTTCCCAGCTCAACAGCTTAAACATTAAAGTTACATTGAATCTAGATTTAAATGAGGTTGTGCCTCTCTCTTAGCATGCGATTTGAATTCGTTGGTGTGGCTGGCTAGCTGGCTAGCTGACGTGGAGAGATGCTCCTGCATCAAACTCCTCAGCTGCAAAATTCATGAGCTCCTGCTCATGAGCTTCCCCTCTCAGCTGTTGGAAATCCTCCTGTATCCCAAACAAATATCTGGAGCTTCCCATCTACTCCATTCTGCTGCTGCTTCTGCGCTGTTGTTGCTGCTTCCTTTTTCCTGTCCAACCTCTCTTTGCTGACAATGTCTACTAATCGGATCATCAGCCCCATGATCTCTTTGATCACTTCGTCCAGCTACTCCCATGGCTGGCTCTGCTCATGCAGTCTCCTCATCTGCAATTTTTTTTGGCACATGAGCAGATCACCATGATCTCCCATGCCTCCTTCATCAGTTTCCAACTTCACCTGTTGGATGTGAATGATCTGCACTTTCACCCTTTCTTCCAGAGCTTCAATCTGTTTCCACATATCAGCAGAACAAATGTTTTCTTCCTCTTCTCCTCCTTCTGTTGCAAACTCCCAGGTTGCAGTCCTTTCAACTTCCTGGCTGAAAATACTGAGCCATTCCTCAGAATGCTCATCATCCTCTTCTGCTTCTTTTGTTGTCATCTCCACTACTACATCTTCAGCTTCCTGGCCGAATATGTTGAGACACTCCTCAGAATGCTCATTTTCTCGTTCGTCTGCTTCTTCTTGGGTAGTTTCAAACACCTTCTCAAATTCCTCCTTGACAGTCACAACTGATTGTTCTGTTGTTGTTGTTGCATCATCTGCAACACAGACTTCCACCTCCTCCTGGGCAAATGGTAGGAATACTTCAATCCCTCCAATCATCAGAAGATCCCTCATATCTTCCTCCTCTGTCAGCTGCACATGCTGATCCAAACTCATCTCTGAATTTATGAGACCCTCAGACAGTCTCATCTGCTTGGTCAGCACCTCGGGCTGATCAAAATTCACCTGCTCATCCCTGCCCACCTAACAATATGGGATGTCCCTGTTGCCCTCCTGGAAGACCATGGAATCAACTAATTCCATCTTCATCAGCACTCCTTGCTGAATTGAACTCACCTTTGAGTCCATGATACTTTCAATCTGAGATGCTCTCGCTTCCCTCCTAGTAGTCTTTGAGATCTCGCAGTGACCTCATTTTATTGCCCAGCTGGCAATGTGAAATTCCCTAGCTGTCCTCCTGACAGTTCGTGAGACCCTGCAGTGATCTCAACTTTTTTCCCTCTTGGCAAAATGGAATTTCCTCTTTTCCCTCCTGGCAGTGCTTGAGATCTTCAACTGATCCCATTTCGTTCTCCTCACCAAGAAATTTTCCAGTCTCTAGTTCACATACCTGAACCATCTTCTTATCCTCCCGCATCCACAGTTCGATCTTATCTATTTCATTCATTATATCAGCGAGCTCTCTATCCATACCTTTTTTACTCCATAGCTCAGATTTTTTCCTTCCACCGTACCTACATCCTTCAGTAGCCATGTTGTTGTCTCTGTCTTCTTTCCTAGCAAACCTGTTGCTGTCACTCCGCACTAAGAGTTCTACCAGCTTCATCCTGCAGTCCTGCCGACTGTCTACTTGATTGTTTCCTACCTGCAAACAATCCTTACAGAGTCCTCAGCAACTCTGTCTTCTTTCACCTGAAATATACAGATGAATTTCCTTCTCTGATACCACTTGATGTGTATCAGAGTACTCTCTTATCCCCTGCTTCTCTTGCCTGAAATATACAAGCAAGATTCAAGCTCTGATACCACTTGATGGCGTGGATGTGAGTAACCTACGACGCACGCTCTCAGGATCGCTCTAATCCCTTCTTCGAGCCGAATTAGCTCTTTGGACTCCCAATGGAATCCCTGTGAAAAAACCTGGTCCACAGGTCCTTCTTTCTCCCTATCACGGCCTCTGCACGTGTTTGTGACTTTTCTCGACCTTAATTTCAGGGTTTTCAGGCTTTCTGATGTCAAGAGTTCCTATACTCTCGATTTCCCAATCTCCGATGAGCTCCCATCCGATATTTGCCCCTCCTGGATAGACTGTCTAGTCCATGTGACTAGTTCTCATAAAACCGCAGCCTTATATTCCTTTCGTCGGGGTTTTGGGCTTCAAAATCCTGATGAGCTCTTTTTCCCGCTAGCCCTTCAGGCTAGACTCCTGGTACACATGACCTCCCCCTATATGACCGCATCCATACCTCCTCATCGGGGTTTCAGACTTTCCAATGTCCAAATACATATGCCTCAGGATTCGCGATTGCTCAAATCCCGACGCGCTCTTTACGCACTAGCTCTCCTGGATAGGCTCCTAGCCAATATGACCGTTATCCCCGTGACCTCAGTCTTATCCCTCACCGGGGCTTCGATATTTTCAATGCCACAATGCATTGGCTCATAGGATTCCTGATTCCTCGAATCCCAACTCTCCGCTACACTGGCAGCTGGCCCCTTAAACGACACTTTCCACTGCTATGATATGCTGACAGCTGGCTCCCTGACGCAACCTTCCCCACTCCTCGGAGAATGATCGCTCTCACCAGGACCTTCTCTAACTTTGGCCTGAAGAGCTAAAATGCCCTTCAACTCCCTCGTCGGAAGTTCTTTACCCACAACAACTCTCCACTGATCTCTCTTTTCTAATCGGGAAATCGGAATTCGCGATATCACGAATTCTATGCTTGCATACCTTATGCCTCACGAATCCCTGAACCCCGATATGGGTCAATCGTTGACTTCTCCCCTTTTCTATCGGATTTCTCCCTATCAGGAAATCACTACTCACGATGTCAACACTTTGAATTTCGAAACTCTGAACCTCGATGTGCCGATACTCCGATACAATGCCACATGTACTCTACCCGCACCTGTGGTCCCACACTGCCACATCACCGTCGGGATTTCGTGGATCGTGAATCCAACTTACAAGCGTTCTTTGTTGTCGAGAACCCCGATTCTACGAACCTTGATTCTTTGGGATTTCTTGACACGCGTCCCCTCGATCTACGGTTATGATTCTATCGGGATATCGTGTATCGCAATATCGCCACTTCCGCTCCAACAACTTGGTGCTCCAACTTGCGATGTGCTGATATGCGATGGCACGTGTAGATCTAATGGTTCCTATGAACCCATATCGACGGCGCTACTTCCTCCTGAGCTTCACAACCTCCACCACCCTGTGCTCGACCTGTAACTTTCCCTGTAAGATTTCCAAGCACGTTTTGGCTATGTCGTTCCTCGACGGACTCGAAGACCTATCCCTCCAGAGCTTCCTCACGGCTCCTGGGTCCTTCGAAAGAATTATTTGCACGCACTCCTTGCAGCAAATCCTCAACAACGCTAAAGTGTTGAAGTTTCAACTCTGCGCACAAACCTGCAACAATAGTCTCAATTCCCTTTGCTCAGAATCGCAACCCTGAATCTTCGTCCAGCCTGTGCACGCCTTGCACGGCTCTGGTGCCAAATCTGCACTTCTGAGATGAATGGAAACAAAAGCTATCTCTAAGTAAACCCTGCAGTCACGCACTCCTTGCGGACAAATTCAACTTCACACTTTGCAGGAATTCTCTGGCACGCTTAGAGAAATAATTGAAACTCATTCACTCATTCTCTCAGATTTTCAATCAACCCTGAAATCACATACACAACATATAAAAGCAAATGCATGACAGGAAGCAAATACTCATGATCATAATCATCAACACACAGAGAAATAACACATAATCATGGAATTGAATCAACGCCTTCTCCTATTAATTCAATCTCTGTACATGGGTGTTCTTCATACAATTCTCTACTTTGTTCTTCTCTCCTTGCTCCTGAATGAAAAAAAAACTCTCTACAATTTACAAAGGAGGGTGTCTATATTCCGTTCTCCCTCTCGTACTCCTAAACTATCAAATCTATAATTAAATTTCCTATCTAATAGCATTAAGTCTATTAAATGCCTCAACTACCAAAGGATGAGAGGTTATCTGCTCAAGGTCCATTTACAATATACAAAATGCGCTTCATTAACTCTTCACATTAATGTTTGGCGCAACCATATCAAGGTGAAATTCAAAAAGAATTTTGTTGGCTTGTCCAGCTGTCCTCTGCTCTTGCACTGGCTTGCTTGATGTGAGTGATGCTCCTGCATCATACTCCCTGGCTTGAAAAATTTCATGGGCTCCTGTCCATGAGCTCCTGCACGGTCTGTCCATGTTTTTGTATCACTTCTTCTATCTCCTAGCTGGCATCCTCCACCAGGTGATTCTTCCATTTGACCAGATACTCGAAGTACTGATTCCGCCTGGTCTTCTTTCCTATTCTCTTGTCCAGTATGGACTCCATCTGTGGCTTCTCTGCAACTGGTAATTGCTTCTGCCACTGGACCACTGGTTCCTCAGTTCCAATCTCTGCTTCTCCAACCTTGTATGGGTATAGATCCAAAATATTAAAAATCAGAGATATCCCGATGCCATCCGGAAACTCAATTTCATATGCATTCTCCCCAAATTTCTTCAGGATTTTGCATGGCCCAATCTTCTTCATCTTCAATTTATTATATGTTACCCTTGGGAACCTTTCCTTCCTTAAGTGTGCGAGAACCAGATCACCAACTCCAAACTGAAGTTGTCTCCAATGCTGATCTACTCTGCATTTGTATTCCTGATTGGAGTTCTGCAGTCGCTACTTCACCTTCGTGTGAAGTTCCTCCATTGCCTCAGCGAATTTTTCCGCGCTCGCGCTGCTAGTCGCAGTTTGTTCTGAATCTTGCAATTCAGAAACTCCTCTCGGTTGTGTCCCATACACAATCTGAAATGGACTTTTGCCTGTACTCTGATTCACCGAATTGTTGTATGCAAACTCTGTCTGTGACAATACGTTGTCCCAGCTGCTGTGGTGTTCTGTCACCAAGCTTCTCAGCAAGTCCCCCAGACTTCTGTTGACTACCTCGGTCTGTCCGTCTGTCTGCGGATGGTAAGATGAACTAAATTCTAACTTAGTCCCTAGCTTCCTCCATAGAGTCCTCCAAAAGTGACCTATGAACTTGGTATCCCTGTCCGAGACTATGCTTCTCGGTAATCCATGGAGCCTAACAACCTCCTTGAAAAACAAGTTTGCGATGTGGGTCGCATTGTTGGTCTTCTGACATAGTATGAAATGTGCCATCTTCGAAAACATGTCTACCACCACAAAGATGGAATCAACACTTCTCTGCGTTCTTGGCAAACCCAATACAAAATCCATGCTTATTGCCTCCCATGGTCTCTCCGATATGGGCAATGGCTGATAAAAACCAGCGTTCTGCTTTCTTCCTTTCGAATGTTGACAAATCCTACATCTGTCAACAAACCTTTTGACATGGGTTCGCATGCCCAGCCAAAAATATGATTCACTCAGCTTTGCGAATGTCTTATCATGACCAAAGTGTCCTGCTAATCCGCCACTATGCTTTTCCTTTAGAAGATTCTCCCTCATGGAGCAATTCGGAATGCACAGTTGATTGCCTCTGAACAACAATCCTTCCTGGATCATGTAGTCAATCCATGGGCTCCGATCCCTGAGAAATGGATTCTCAGTTGCCTCGTATGCCTCTGCAAAATCTGCATCACCTGCATACATGTCTTTCAGATTTTCAAAACCCAACGTCTGGACTCTGAACTCCTGCAACCACAAACATTTCATGCTCAAAGCATCAGCCACTTTGTTAGCAGTCCCTGAAATGTGTTTGATCACAAATGTGAAATTCTGCATATATTCTACCCATTTTGCATGCTTCTGATTCAACTTCTCCTGTTGACTCACAAGCTGCAATGCATGATTTTCACTGTACAATACAAATTCCTTGGGTATCAAGTAATGCCTCCACTTCTTTAATGCCTGTATAATGGCATAAAACTCTTTATCATATGTGGAGTATTTCATCTTTGCTTCATCCAGCTTCTCGCTGAAAAATGCAACTGGCCTGTCATCTTGACTTAAGACCCCTCCTACATCATACCCACTTGCATCACATTTCACCTGAAATGTCTTCTTGAAATCAGGCAACACCAATACTGGTAGCTCTGTGATCTTTCGCTTCAACAGATTGAAGCTCTTCTCAGCCTCTGTTGTCCAATGAAAAAATTTATGTCATTTTTTCATGGTGTCCATCATTGCTGTGCTAATCCCACTGAAATTCCTAATGAACTTTCGGTAGAAACTAGCCAATCCATGAAAACTTCTCACCTCAAAAACATTTCTCGGTGATGGCCAATTCTTGATCACTTCTACCTTTTCCGGATCCATCTTCAACGCATTCGCCGAAATCACAAAACCCAAATATATGAGCTATGTCTGCATAAATGAAGATTTATTCATATTAATCAACAACTTCTCCTGTTGCAGTCTTCTCATCACAATGGCCAAATGCTTCAAATGTTCAGCCTTGGTCTTGCTGAAAATCAGTATATCATCCAGATATACGACAACAAATTTTCCGATGAATTCCCTCAGGACTTCATTCATCAGTCTCATGAATGTTCTCGGCGCGTTTTTCAAGCCAAATGGCATGACCAACCATTCGTACAAACCTTCATTTGTTTTGAATGCTGTCTTCCATTCATCACCCTCTCTCATGCGAATCTGGTGATATCCGCTCTTCAAATCAATCTTTGAAAAGTAATTTGCCCCACTTAGGCAATCCATCAGATCATCCATTCTCGGCAGTGGAAATATGTACCTGATGGTTATCTTGTTTATCGCCTTGGAGTCTTTACACATTCTCGAGCCTCCATCTTTCTTTGGACTTAGTATTGTTGGAACAGCACACGGACTTAGGCTCTCCCTGACCAATCCTTTGTCCAGCAAATCCTGAACCTGCCTTTTGACCTCCTCATTTTCCTACAGTGTCAACCTATATGCAGCCTTGTTCGGCAAACTCACTCCTGGTATGAGGTCAATGTGATGGCTCACGCTATGCATCGGTGGTAACGAACGAGGTAATTCGTCCATGATGATGTCAGCGAACTCTTCTAGCAGTTCCTGAATCTCATATGGCAACTCATCCACTCTTGTGCTAGTCAGGACACTTCTCGGCTTCCTGACCACAAAGAATTGTGGATCTTCTTTCTTCTCCATCTCTGTGAGAAGTTCCTTCCCACTCATGAGAAGTATCGTGTTGCTTACTTCCGGCTTCACTTCTTTATCCTTTGTTGGAAGCAATCTGTGTGTTCTCCCATCCTTCTCTAAGGTATATGTGTTCATCCTTCCATCATGAACGACATTTCTGTCATATTGCCATGGTCTACCCAACAATACATGACATACATCCATGGGAATAACATCACACAGAATTTTATCATTATATCCACCTATCTTGAATTCGACTAAACATTGTTTAATAACACTCACCTAATGTCCCTTCTGAAGCCATGAAACCTTGTATGGACTCGGGTGATTGGTCGTCTCCAACTCCAGTTTTTCTACCATCTCGGTCGAAACGAGATTGTTGGTGCTTCTGTTGTCCATGATGACCTTACAATTCCTATCCTTGGATGTGCAAGCTGTCCTGAACAGTCTGCTCCTCTGAGCTATGTTCTCCACCTCCTTCTCGGGTGTTAAGAGAACTTTATGCATCCCAAGCGATCTTCCGCTGTCTGCATCTTCGTTCTCAGCATCACGCCCCTACGCTTCTGTGATGTGAGCTTCTCGTGATTGCTTCTTCTTCTCTGGACACTCGAATGACTTGTGCCCATTCTTCCCACATGTAAAACATGTTATCACTCCACCTCTTCCTCTACCTCGACCTCTAGTACGAGGAAGTGTGTTTGCATCAGCATAATCTCCCCGCTGATCAACTTGTTGTCTTCGTTGTTCAACTTGTGGCTGTCCTCTCTGTGAGGTCCCACCTCTTTCAATCTTACCCCGAGGTTTCTGCCATTCCTCCTTGGGCTTCTGGTATTTGTTCTGGGCAACTGCCTTGCCTCTGGGCTGGCTTCTGCCTCACCCTCGCTGACCTTTCTTACGGCTCAGATTTTCTTCAGCTTTTAGGGCCATCTGGTAAGCATCTTCAACCGTTCTGATGGTTACCATGCTTAATTCGTCCTGAATGTCATACCTCAGACCATTCAGGTATCTCACCACCTTCTCATCATCGCTCTCCCGATGACCTTCTCTAATGTTGATCCTGTAGAATTATTCGGTGTACTCCTTCACCGTCATCAGCTTTTGTCTCAGGTTCTGCATTCACCTGAACAACATGATCTGATAATCTCTCGGGATGAATTTCGCCTTCATCTTCGCAATCATCATGTCCCATCTTTTGATCTTTTGTTTTCCCTTGCAACATCTGTCAGCTTGTAGCTCATCCCACCACAAAGCTGCATGTCCCTTCAACTGGGTGACAGCATGTCTGACTTTCTTGTCCTCTTCGATCTCCTCATAATTTAAGTAGGTGTCAAGAGCTCGGATCCAGTCCAATAACTCTTCTGCATCCATACTTTCCTTATAGACTGGAATGTCCATTTTCGTCTTCGCACCCATTCTGGCGATGGCTTTGATCAATCGCTCGGTCGATGCATCCTCTGTTGTGACTTCTTATGCATGTCCAGCTTCCTCTTCTACTTCAGAGTCACTAAGATCCCCTGCATCAACTCCGCGTCTTTGCGCTGTCTCCATCTCCTCAAGCCTTGCTCGAAGATCTCTCATTTGGCGCTCCATTTTTGGATTTCCTGCTGGCCTACCTCTTCTTCGTGCATCCCTGTCCTCCGGACCAGGCGATTGCCTTTCTCTTATAGGCGACATGATGAATCCTCTTCTCTTCTATAGAAAGCAAAGATATTCCCTCTCTGATACCACTCTGACGCAAGTCGTGTGTATCAGAGTGCTTTCCTCTTCTCCACTCCTCTTGCCTGAAATATAAAGACAAGATATCCCTGCTCTGATACCACTCTGACGCAACCTTCCCCACTCCTTGGAGAATGATCGCTCTCACCAGGATCTTCTCTAACTTTGGCCCGAAGAGATAAAATTCCCTTCAACTCCCTCATCGGAAGTTCTTTACCCACAACAACTCTCCACTGATCTCCCTTTTCTAATCCGGAAATCGGAATTCACGATATCGCGAATTCTATGCTCGCATACCTTATGCCTCATGAATCCTCGAACCCCGATATGGGTCAATCGCTGACTTCTCCCCTTTTCTATCGGAGTTCTCCCTATCGAGAAATCGCTACTCGCGATGTCAACACCTTGAATTTCCAAACTCCGAACCCCAATGTGTTGATACTCCGATACAATGCCACCTGTACTCCACCCGCACCTGTGGTCCCACACTGCCACATCACCGTCGGGATTTCACAGATCGCGAATCCAACCTACAAGCATTCTCTGTCGTCGAGAACCCTGATTCTCTGAACCCCGAATCTTTGGGATTTCTTAACACGCGTCCCCTCGATCTACGGTTATGATTCTATCGGGATATTGCGGATCACGATATCGCCACTTCCGCTCCAACAACTTGGTGCTCCAACTTTCGATGTGCCAATATGCGATGGCACGTGCAGATCTAATGGTTCCTATGAACCCAGATCGATGATGCTACTTCCTCTTGAGCTTCACAACCTCCACCACCCTGTGCTCGACCTGTAACTTTCCCTGCAAGCTTTCCAAGCATGTTTTGGCTATGTCGTTCCTCGACAGACTCGAAGACCTATCCCTCCAGAGCTTCCTCATGGCTCCTGGGTCCTTCAAAAGAATTCTTTGCACGCACTCCTTCCGGCAAATCCTCAACAACGCTAAAGTGTTGAAGTTTCGACTCTGGGCACGAACCTGCAATAGCAGTCTCAAATCCCTTTGCTCATAATCGCAACCCTGAATCTTCGTCTAGCCTGCACATGCCTTGCATGGCTCTGGTACCAAATCTACACTTCTGAGATGAATGGAAACAAAAGCTATCTCTAAGTAAACCTTGCAGTCATGCACTCCTTGTGGACAAATTCAACTGCACACTTTGCAAGAATTCTCTAGCCCGCTTAGAGAAACAATTGAAACTCATTCACTCATTCTCTTAGATTTTCAATCAACCCTGAAATCACATACACAGCATATAAAAGAAAATGCATGATAGGAAGCAAATACTCATGAGCATAATCATCAACACACAGAGAAATAACACATAATCATGGAATTGAATCAACACCTTCTCATATTAATTCAATCTCTGTACATGGGTGTTCTTCAAACAATTCTCTGCTTTGTTCTTCTCTCCTTTCTCCTGAATGAAAAAAAATCTCTCTACAATTTACAAAGGACGGTGTCTATATTCCGTTCTCCCTCTCGAACTCCTAAACTATCAAATCTATAAATAAATTTCTTATCTAATAGAATTAAGTCTATTAAATGCCTCAGCTACCTAAGGACGAGAGATTATCCGCTCAAGGTCCATTTACAATATACAAAATGCACTTCATTAACTCTTCACATTAATGTTTGGTGCAACCATATCAAGGTGAAATTCAAAAAGAAGTTTGCTGGCTTGTCGAGTTGTCCTCTGCTCTCGTGTTGGCTCGCTTGATGTGAGCGATGCTCTTGCATCACTCCCACAATGGTGCTTCCCTCCTTATCGGGGTTTCAGGCTTTCCAATGTCGAAACTCACAAGTCCACGGGACTCGCGAAATGTCGATCCCCTATTTGTCGATGGACGACCTCCTGTTGGGCCGTTTCCCGAGGGCTCTGATTTCTGCCACGCGTCCTCTCTAGATGGAAGACCTTGATTAACTCTCAGGATTTTGAGACTTCTGATGTCCCAACTTTCATGAACTCGGGAACTCCAATTTCCTGATAGCCAATATACTGACTCTCTACGGATTCCTGACATCTGTCTCCCAAAACGGACGGCTCAGATTATACCAGGGTTTTCACTATGGACTTACCCGATCTCTTGCCCACGGGAATGTCGATATCCTGACTCCTGATGCTTCGATCTCTGCCATGTGTCTCCACTAACAGACGGTCCAGATCACTCCGGTGTTTCGAGACTTGAAGTGTCTCGATTTTCTCCACTTCGAGAATCCCGATTTCCCTATGACTGCTATCCCAATGGCTACACCTCTCATCGGGATTTCTCCTCTGTTGTTCACGAAGTCTTAACCCCCTCGCAATTCTATGCAGATCTGACGACTGTTGGGTCTCTAAATCAAGATCCAATGGTCCAGATCCATTCTTCCTATGCGCTTACTCCAGAGGTTTAACTCTGCACACCTTCACCCAATCCAACGGCTGACAGGTTCTTCACTATAGATCTTATGACTGTCATTGCTCCTCCTGAGCTTATGTGCACTTCCTTCCTACACTTGGAATAATTCCACGTTCTCAAAGGCCTTGAACTTTGTGCTCTTTTTCCTCTGTGAGCTCTATGACCTTGAGCTTCGTTGCGCGTAATAAAACCGATGTCCCTCCTGAGCTTTGGGAACTTTGAACTCTCCAAAGAGTTCTTCAACCTCTGCACTCTTTGCAGCCCAACTCTGGGCGTGAAATCACTCACCCTCCTGAGCTTTTCCTTCTGCTCCAGCAACTCCTTGCTGAGCCATCAGGGTGTTCAGTAACCCCGCGAAGATCCCTCAGTGGTTTCTTCCTCAGAATACAGAACTCAAAGAGTTCTCTTCTCTTCTGTCTGCACACTTACTCAATGCCCTCCTGGCAGAGTATTTTCTCCCAGAACATCCAACAGTTTTGTCCTCCTGTGCACCTACGCACCCGCTCAATGCCCACCTGGCAGAGCTCTTAGAATCCTCAACGATTCTGGTTCTTCTCCAAACTCATAGCAGAGTCCTTCTTCTATGCATTCCTTGCAGTTGCTCATTGCCCAACTGAAAGAGCTTCATAGAATCCTTAGTGATTCTGACTTCTGTCATAACTCACAACAGAGTTCTTCTTCAGCACCATGTGCCTGTGCTCAATGGCCACCTGGCAGAGCTCTACAAAACTCCTCAGAGCTTCTGTCTGCAACTATGTCTTCTCATACACAGCCTTGCCTCCAAGGTGTTCAACAACCTTGAGGTCTTCCCTGAGTTGTTGATTCCATCTCTTGTGCCGCAACACGTCTTTTTCTGAATCCGCAGAGTTCAGAAATGCATCTCTGTGCATGGCTATCAGAACCCGCAGCGTTCTGTCACACCCTCCTGGTGTGAAGCCTCAAATACCTTCACCTGAAATCCAACCAACTCCTACAAATGCACAACTACAGTATACATCTACAGCATGAAAGAACACTCACATACATTCACTTAACACAGAATTCATGCAGGAAAAACTGCTTCTGTTTATATTAAAAATGGAAAACGCCTGTAATTACAAGGTGTTCCTGAGCTCTCTCTGGCTCTTCTCAGACTCCTACTCATCTTAATCTCTTCCACTCTATAAAATGAGATATGAAAATGTCTTTTACCTGAGGGGGCTCTTCGAGATCTTCCCTCCAACCTACCTACCCTATTCAATTACATTGAATGGGTTGTCTAGTCTAGAATCAGATCTAGATCTCAGCCATACAAACATTAATGGCCGATCTTATCTACATCCTACGCAAAGGCACGGCTTCCCAGCTCAACAGCTTAAACATTAAAGTTACATTGAATTCAGATTTAAACGAGGTTGCGCCTCTCTCTTAGCATGTGATTTGAATTCGCTGGCGTGGCTGGCTGGCCGACTAGCTGACGTGGAGAGATATAATCCAAGACCTATAGTTATATCTTTTTATTCCTTCCAATATTGAGGATCCTACCAATTAATACCACAAAATTTCCATATCTTATCCAAAATAAATCATTATATATTTTTTTATCTATCTTGTGTTGAGCACACACTTATACTGAGAGGGG
>ML791504.1:117336-137761 GCA_009831015.1 Picea engelmannii | reverse complement strand
GGTGAACCAATATAAGGATATATTTTTTTCTTATTAAAATTTATACACCATAATGAATATAATGAAGCAATCACATAAATAGAACAACCAATAGACAAAATATTTAATGTGGAAACCCTTTGGGGAGAAAACAAAAAAAACTTCCTTTTATTAATTTGTAGGCACCAACCTATGGTTACAAATGTTTGTAGGAACCAACCTACACAAGACACCAATCCCCACCATTGTTCGTAGGCAGCAACCTACAGGAGACATCGATCCCCTCTACTATTTGTAGGCACCAACCTAGAGAAGAGACTAATCCCCTCTGTTGTTTGTAGGCATCGACCTACAAGAGACATTGATCCCCTTTACTGCTTCTATCTTCACAAAATATTCTCTTCCTTATTTAATTCTTCCTTATCCAGATATACTATGTGCTTTCTATTTATTCTTTCGCTCTTCCTTCACTAGACATTCTTTCTTCTTCTTTAACTTCTGCCTCATATCTACACCGTGCTTACTTCTTCTACTTTCTCTCTTTAGCTTTAACTTTCTTCTTCTTTTGCTTCTTTTTCACTGTGCTCGCTACTTCTTCCTTCTTTGCCTCAGATATGTACTCAGTCATTTTTTTTTTCCAGATCTATTTTCTAGAATACCATATATGATCTTCACCAATATTTAGTCATCGCTCCTTGAATGGTATTCAATTATCACACCTAAACTGATATGCATAGGAATATTACATTTCTAGGAACACACTCATAACCCTCTTCTTTATTTATACTTTTCCATAAAAGTTATATTAAAAGTCATGTTCTTTTTTAAAATTCACGAATTTTATTAAATAATAATGGATTTTTCCCCATTTCTAATTTTTAATTCACATTTTACCTTACCATGGGTAAATACCACCATAGTTTACAAATACCATGTGCATAACCATGTGGACTTTCACTTTTACCCTCTTTCTTTAACTCTACTTTCACTTTTACCTTTTTTTTAATCCACTTTCATATTTACTCATTTTTATGTAAAATCCACTTACTCCTAACTAAATTCAATTTTTTTTATTTATTAAAGTCATATTTATATCTAATCCACTTTCATTTTTAATCCACGTAACTTTTCACTTTTGTATTTATTAAAGTGATACCAAGGTCACATTTGTATTTAATCCACTTTCTAACCTTTGAAATCAATGCCAATATTTCATTCAACAATCTCCCCCTTTCTCATTGATGGTAACCCCGTACTCAAAAACACGTAATCCTCCAGAAATAGAAAGAGTTCTTCCTTTTCTACAACTCTCCCCGTGTCTGTAATTATCACCCCCCCCTATATACAACTCTCCCCCTATATATAATTCTCCCCCTATGACATCAATGGAAAAGGTATGCTCCCTCAGAGTTGTGATTCTTTACTGACAAGATGAGAGGGATATCACTCCTAGCTTCTATCTGACATATTCAAATGTTTCTCTGGGAAGGGTTTTTGGTAAAATTTATCTGCAACTTGTTTCTCACTGGCAATGTATTCCACATTTACACTTAGTTTGACTACATGTTCTCTTAGGAAGTGGTACTTGACGAGAATATTCTTTGTCTTTTTCTGCATAGTTCCTTTTGTTGTGCTACTCCCCCTTGCACTCTACTTTCTCTTGTAGTTTTTTGAGGTATCTCCCCCCTCTGAATGTACTATTGTTTCTTGTTCCAATAGTTGAGTATTTTGTGTTTTACCATCATTGTCCTAAATTTATCCTTGTGATACTTATTAAAAATCTTCCAAAGAATTTCTAGATGTTCCATTATCACAATACTATTAGCTATTCACAACTGATAGGATTGGCTTCCTTCAACATTTTCTCACAATCTACTGCTAAAAAATGAATGTTATATTGTTTTTTAAAAAATGTCCATCTACAACTTATCACTTCTTCATGTTCTTTGAATATTCAAAATGTTATGTTCCTTCACAACTTCTAATGTATATTCCATTATCACTTGAATGTTGTTGGTTTGGTAGTGCCTAAATGTCATCAAATGACCATCCATTAGTCCTTCAAAAACACATTCCTGGACATGGTCAATGTTGGTCACAATGTATATAATATCTATGTGGAATTGTATTTTATTTTTCACAGTAGATGCCTCAAACCATGACAACTCCCAAATTTCCATACATCGCTCACAAAGGATTTTGAGGTTTCCTTGGACAAGTGTGTATATTTTCTTTCAAATTTCATCCCCGACTGTCAAAAATACTTCAATGTTTGAAGAAGGAATGTCTAGAATACTGAATGAAAATTATATGCATGTTTCCCATAACATAATGTCCTCCACTTGCACTTTTTCTTCCATCAACACTCTTGAAGAAGTCTGAAACCATCACCAACAATGAAATATAATCAGTCTCTATATCCAACATAAGCAATAGTACATCTCCAACGGTAGTTGAACATGGTTGAGTTGGTATCATCAAATCCAATTTGATTCAATAAGAAATAGTCGATTGAATAATAATACATTTGTTGGGTTCACATGTAAACAACTTCAAGTATTCCCCCTCTAAGGGATCAATAAGTAGCCACAATATTTCTTGTAGAAACTTCCAGTTGATGGAAAATCCATTCGAAACTCTAGTAGACTGTCATGTCAGGTCCATTCCCAGTCAACCACTTCCAAGGAAATCATGAGTAAGTAAGAGAAACAATGCATGATTGTACAAATGATGATACATAATTATATGAAGTCCTCAAACATCTAGTCAAATGATCTCATGACCATCCATCAATACAACCACAATATATCCTGGTAGTCGGCTGTGGTCCACAATTTTGTCTTTCATGTCTCTTCTAAAATTATGTGAAAGAAAGATTTCCATTCCTTTGATTTTTATGGTGAGGATGATGATATGGCACATATTTTTGTATTGGTTGATCAGAGGAAGTAGGCTCATGGTTAGGTTCGCTTAGGAGAGTAGAACAACCTAACATATCAACAACAATGTCATTTGTAACAACACACTCAATCGTTGGCATGTGAGGAGAATGTAGCTCATCAATATGCTCGACACAGTCAACAATAGGTTCTTTTTCTAGAAAACCAGTCTAAATTCCTCCTGCAACAAATAGAACTTTTTTGGTTGTAGCGAGGCTAGGTGTAGGTAGGGAGGAAACAAAAACATCATATCCAAGACGAGTCTTAATGAATGGATACCTTTGACAATCGATGATATCATCTAAGATTTCAGTACTCTTTTCAAACTTCAAGATTCTATTCAACTAAGTAGTTGACTTTTCTAAATCCTTCCTCAAGGAAACAATCTCAGATTCTATCTCTTCACAACATTCTTCCTTTTTCTTCAGTTGGATTATCACCACTTATTTTATCCTTCTTTCCTCTTCTAATTGAACTTTTCGGCTTCCAATAATTTTTTCTTATTCTTCAAGGATTTTTAACATTTTGTCTTTTGACTCATGATCATGTTCTTCATATTTTTGCAATTGTTCCTTTTGTTTCAAATTCATTTTCCTAAGCTTATTTAATTCGTTTAAGGAAAATATTAGTTCTTCTTCAAGACATACTTCTCCATCTATTTCAACTTTTTCTTGTTCTTGTGAATCTATGATTTCTTTGTCTCTAGCAATCTTTGTTTCAATTTCCATAAATAGAGTTTCATCTCTATCACTACCATAATTTCTTTCATTGCTTTCTTCAGACGAGTCACTGACCCCTTTTTAGTAAAGCCTCTTCTTATACTTATAATAATTCTTCTTCTTTTCATGATTGTTTTTTTTGTGGCATTTTTTGTGTTTATGATGTTTTCTCTTTACATTATAGTCTTCTTCACAATCACTACTTTCATTTTTTTCATATGGACACTTAGCAGAGAAATGTCCTACTTTTCCACAATTAAAGAATTTAAATGGAAACTTACCTTTCTATTTTCTAGATTCCTTTTCATTTTTTATCACATAAATTGCTTCCTTTGCACTTTATTCACAACTGGAACAATCACTTGATTCGTGCTCTTTGTTCTTCATCTTCTTTGAGGATTTGAAATTTGTTTCCATTTTTTATGGTTTTTCCTTTTTCGTCCTCATTTCATATGCAATGAGGATCCCATTTAATTAATCCATTTTTAATTGATCAATATCCTCCATTTTCTCAATGGAGGAAACTTTGGAATCAAATATTAATGGGAGTGACCTCAACACCTTTTTCACAATCATCGATTCTTCCACCATTTCACCAAGTCCTCTAATGGTGTTAACAATTTCATCCACATGAACTAGATAAGCTACAATCTGTTTCTCTTATTTCATCTCCATACTGTCGAATTATCTTCTACAAGTTTGAAGCTTAGCCTTCTTGACTTTGTCATCGCCTTCATGGATGTTTTGAGGCTTCTCACAAATTTATTTCATTGATTTGGAATGCAATACTTTGACAAACACTGACTTTGACAGTACATACAAGATGAATTTCATGTCTTTTGCATCATTTTCACTAGTGTTTTTCCTCGTCGTATCTATTGGTGGAGTTGTTGGAGTTACATAACCATTCATGACCGATTTACAAATATGAAAACCAAGGGAAATTATATATGTTTTCATCCTTATACTCAAGAAGGCATAGCTTGTTCCATCAAACAATGGAGACTTTCTTGTAGAGAAACCTTCTTGGTCGACCATGTGTGCTCTGGAGATCTACCTTTCATTCGTTAGACTGTTTCCGAAGGAACCCACTCTAATACCAATTGTTGAGAACACACTTATACTGAGACAAGGGTGGGGGGGTGAATCAATATAAGGATATATTTGTTTCTTTTTAACATTCATACACCATAATGAACATAATGAAGAAATCACATAAATACAACATCCAGAAGACACAATATTTAATGTGGAAACCCTTTCGAGATAACATTACAAAACCTTATGTTTATTAATATGTAGGCACCAACCTATAGTTACAAAATTTTGTAAGAACCAACCTATTGGAGACATAAATCCTCACTATTATTCGTAGGCACCAACCTATAATAGACATCGATCCCCTATGCTATTTGTAGGCACCGACCTATAAGAAACATTGATCCCCTCTATTATTTGTAGGCACTGACCTATAGCAGACACTGATCCCATTTAATTCTTATGTCTTCAAAAAATATTATTTTCCTTCTTTACTTCTTCCTTTTCCATATCTTTTCTACACTTTCTACTTCCACTTTCACTCTTCCTTCACTAGATCTTCTTACTTCTTCTTTAACTTTTGCCTCATATTTGCACTGTGGTTACTTCTTCTACTTTCACTCTTTATCTTTCTCTTTCTTATGATTTTTATTCTTTTGCATTGTTCTCACTACTTATTCCTCTTCCTCAAATCTATACTCACTCCTTTTTCTTTTTCCAAGTCCATTTTCTAGAACATAAGATCTGATCTTCACCAATATTTAATTGCCACTCCTTGAATGATTTTCAATTGTCACACCTCAAATGATATGCATAGGAATATTACATTTTCACCCACACACTCATTGTTTATCATAACCCTCTTCTTTATTTATACTTTTCCATAATATTTATATGAAAATTCATGTTCCTTTTGAAAAGTCACAACTTTTATTAAATAATAATTGAATTTCTCCCTTTTTAATTTTCAATTCACTTTTTACATTACCATGGTTTACAAATACCATGTTCACAAACCATCTTCACTTTCACTTTTACCCTCTTTCTCTAACTCTACTTTCACATTTACATTTTTCTTTCATCCACTTTCATATTTGCTCATTGTTTTAGGTAAACTCCACTTCCACCTAACTTTTCAACTTTTGTTATTTATTAAACTCATATTTATATTTAATCCACTTTCATTTTTACTCCACTTTTATGTAAAATCCATTTCCACTTAACTTTTCACTTTTGTATTTATTAAAGTGATACGAAGTTCACATTTATATTTAATCCACTTTCTAACCATTGACATCAATGACAATATTTTATTCAACATCTTGGTACTTTTTTGGTGGAAAATTTGGATGAATTGGTTTGTATATCCCATTTTAAAGGCAACGCCTAGCTTGGTGATTTGGTATCCAAAATATTATATATTTAGTTAGAGGCATCAAAAGAAATATTTTTTGGTCAAAACTTTGTGGGCATAGATCCCATCCCCTTAATTTTTTTCTACACATTGAAGTATTTCCAACAATGTGAAAATTATCTCAATTATATTTCATATATGAAAGTTATGTTGCCCACATGTCAACCTAACATGCTAGAAATCATGGTACCAAATTGTAACGAGCCTCCTCGTTACGACAACAACTCTGATAACAGGTGCCAAATTTTTATTTTATTTGTTAAGGTGTGTGCGCTCGTGTAAAAAGAAAAAGACACACTGGACTCTACAACACCACCCGACGACTAACAAGACGCACCCATGATGATCAAAATAAGAAGACATAAGGCACACAACAAGTAACTGCAAACATTTAACGACATACAGGGTTATGCATAGTACGAATACCGAAGGAAGAATCCATAGTGGTAGATTTACTATTTCTGCACAGGAAAGCAGGGCGTTTAATCTTAGTTCTCTGCTCCGGAGATAGAGAAGGTTAGATAGGCTCCTGGAAGACTGCTCAGGCAGAAACTAGTAATCCCCTCAGATGTGTCGCAAGAGTGGAAACCCTGCCTTTAAAGGGCCCGAGACTCTTGATACGGCACTGGATTCCTTACACAAAAATAATCACACACACTGACATATATACTAAGGCTACATGGAGGTGTCTATATCCCACCCGACACAAACAATCCCAACACACGGAAGGTTTCTCAATCAAGTACAATATTCTCTATAATGAACAAGAACCCTCATTTGCTAACTCTGAAAAATCTACTGCTCTTAAATCAAGGGCAATACACGTTATATGTGTATCAGTAATAGTAATGATCACAATAACACCGCCATGAATTAATAAACACATTTCCTTTATATCACATTGACCTTGCAGAACCATCAATCACCTTTCTCAATATGATATCCATAAAAATACAACTACAAAATCTTTTTCATAAATGACGACACCATGTTATATTTAATCAATAACCCTGCAAGTTATCTGTCACATTAAAACTACCCATCTTTACCACAATTGACAATATCATTGTATATTTTTTAATCAATTTATCCTAGCATTATTCCATCATATTAAAACTGCCACGGAAATTTGCTAAATCATAACCTAATCTAGATATCAATGATTCTTTCATAAACATTAATTCATCAAATTTAAAAAGGTTAAGGACTTCTAAAAGACTAATCCTATTCAAAACATTGATGCATTTGTTTTGACTAATTAATTATAGCATGTCTTTGGTATGCTTTAAGGGAAAGTAAATATATAAAACATTGTTCATCTTATTAGAAGGTTCAAGTTATAGCTATGAAGAAAAATTATCACAACATTTCTCACATTGCTTTGAAAACTATAAATTTTAACTACCAACATAAATGGAAAGTTCTTTATGATTATATTTCAAATCATTTTGTGAAAAATAAATATCTCAAGGTCCATTTTATTTCAAATTTTAATACCAAAAATATTACTCACGAGTATTCTGATTTTATTTTTTTCAAATAAACTCTCAAATTTAAGCGCACTTGAAAATCAAAAAGAAAATTAGTACAATAGAAATTTAGTTGATAAGCATTCATTCATTCAAGTGGTGATGCTTCTTAACAATCATATAAAATAAACGAGATAAAAAGTGAACTTCACACTATGTTACATGATACTATATATATATTGCTACAAACCCTTTTAACTAACTATAAAGAAAAATACATATGTTAAAATTTGATTTATTAGTGAAATTAATATACGACAATTATCTACAATCATCATCAACCCAAAAATTCAAGCTAAATTATATCTTAAATAACATTCATTATAACACAAAAATAAATCACGATAAGATATAATATTTAATCTTTATACAAGGCTATATTCTGTAAAAACCTCATTAAGCAAGATGGTCCTCAGCAAAATTGTTGAATCTCAAATCAAATCAATGTACCCAACACTTACTACACGTAAAATATGGACAAGATTTTGCCAACATTTCCATGTGGAACACTCACTGCCAGGTAGCCAGATGGCAGGTAAGAGCGGAGGTAACTTAAGAATCCAAGGAGGCGTGCAGAGAAAATAGTTTTAGGGAAAAGGATTCGCTGACATTGAGGCTCCCGAGACAACAGCCTTAAAGGGACGCACAGGTGTAAAGGACAGTTCTGTCCAGGTAGCTAAACGCACGGGTAATTAAGTTTATGCACCAGCAGCTAGACGCACGGGGTACGGTGGTCAAGTTTAATGTTCAGAATGAAGTCATTGTTGGTGAAATAGCGCCATTTTAAATCAGGAAAACTCCCAACAACAGAATCATTTCAAGCTGCCAAGACATTAAATGGTTTTAAAATTACTCATTTTTATTATTTTTCTTTTGACGCCCACACAGTCTACCCACAATCAGCTCGTGGCCACCCTCCTCACGCATCTTTTAAAAAGGAAGTTACGGTTTGGTACGGGTTGTAGCCCCATCGTGAGGATTCAAGCCTAAACTAAGGGCATACACAGGGAACAAGAGGGGCGGTGAACGCGTTGTGATTTCCACCAGGAAGGTCGATGTCTTACCCAAAAAAACGTGGACTAAAACGCAGACCACTCTCCGTCAATCAGCGTGCCGAGGAGCTCGCTAACCTCTACACAATATGAAACTCGGATAACCAACATTTCGCTGCCCCACATAAAAAATAAAAGGAAATACAATGCCAACCCATAGAGGAACGCTAAGGTACAAGAAATGCATTCTGAAATAGGAGGGTTGCCTTCGTTGGTGTGAACCTAAAATTTAGTCTGGATTATGGAAACACAGTCTCCAAAATAACCAAATGAAGGACTGGGTCATCACCCAACAATATGGGGAGTGGCTACACATGTGAATTGACTCATCTAATACAGAGAGCATCAAGTTTTAAAAACAAAACGCCGGAGGAGTGTCCATTATCACAAAAGAGAGACGCAGTGAACAACAACAATGTAAAACAAAATGCTAGAAGATTTTACATGAACAAAATGACAATACACTCAACGAATTTACAGCAACAATGTAAAACGATTTGCCAAGAGTAATACTCCTATTTTAAATTGCCAGGAAGGGTAACCACACAACTCAACCGCCAGAACACATCCGAACAAGCTAAATTATCCCTATATATGTGAGAAGCAGCCAACGTAAACAGAAGGATAGAATAAAATGAAGAGTAAGGCGAACACAACTACATGGGCCAGGGAGGGTTAGTGAATGACAGCCGAGGTTTTAATAATATTACAATGAACTGGTAATTCAAAAAGAAATGCTTCCATTCAAAATGAAAACACCCACCCTTTAGCCATGCAACAAATACAATCCAATTCAGACGGAACCTTAACAAGTTTATCCAATTCATTTTTATTTTTTTTATCAACAAGCCAACCCAACTTAATCTTAAGCAAATCTACTCTGCAAAATTTAAGGGCGTACCGTTGCCTTTTTCCTGCTCCAAACGTTGTCTGCGCGCTCCGTCCCGCTCCTGCTCGCCGACCGTAGAGACTACACCAGTACCTCCCAGCCAAACGCTAGGGGTACTCTACTTCCCCCTTAGCCCCCCGAGCCATAAAGGGGCCACACACAGTCCAGATGGTATACCTAGCTTCCCAGCTCGCCTCGCAAGGCTGAGCTACCACTCCAATACAAGATGAGAAATTCCCAACCCCTCACAAGAAATTAGTCCAGTCGCAAATTGGCAGCATAACGATACCTAACAGCCCATCCCCCTTTTTCCCTCATTCCCCCTTTTTTTATAGAGTTTTCAGCCTGCCAACTTTCCTAAATCACATTTATTTTTAAGTTTTAAAGAAAACCCTCCAAAATTTCTTTGTCGTACAAGTGTCATTCATCCCCCACGTTTCTCCAAAATTATTTTCTTTACTTATTAATTGTCTAGGTTTCATTTATTACTTAATTTCCCTATTTTTATTAATCCCTTCTTTTTTCTTTTTTTTTAAACCAAAAAGGTAAATGCGCTAATTAATCTTTTCATTTTATTTTTAAATTCATAACTTTTTTACACTCCCGCACGTTAAATAATTTTATTACTTATTAATTGCCTATGTTTCCTCTATTACTTTGTTTCCCTATTTTTATTAATCCCTTCCTTTTTTTTTTTTAAAACCAAAAAGGTAAGTGCGTTAATTAATCTTTTCATTTATTATTTATTTAATATTTTTTTGTTCTTCCACCAGTTAGGAATTAATTTCTTCTTTGTAAAATTTTAAAACCATTAGTTTTAATTTAAATCTTACCCTCGTCATCACCCCAAGAATTTTATGAAGACCCAACTATTACTTAGGTGGGTTTTTGTTTAAATTGTTATTTTTATTTCAGGGTTTGTTCTTAAGGTTAGACTAAAATTTTACCCTAAAAGTTTTAGACTTAGTACTTAGATTCTGAATTGGGCGACACTGGGTTAGGGAAGTTGTTTAAGGATTTATTAAGGCGTTATTGTCTTAGGGCTATTTAGGTTTGTTTCCTTCATCCACATCAATGCGACGTGCCCTTCAGGATGCACCACGTGCTCCAAGGGTGCCACTCGCCTCGTTCGTTTCCTTTGTGTGACATGCCCTTCAGGATGCACCACGTGCTCCAAGGGTGCCACTCGCTTCTTGTGTTTATTTTGTGCAACGTGCCCTTCAGGATGCACCACGTGCTCCAAGGGTGCCACTTGCCAACTTGACTGATTGGTAGACATCTATAACCCCTGGAGTCAACACTCCTCCAGGTGAACTTGTGGAAGACTAAGGGCTCTAAGGAATAAGGCCCCCACCTTATTGCACGCCCCTTAGAATCATCGTGAGCGACTGTCGCAGTCTTCCTTCACAACATCGTGGATCCTCTCGAACTAGGTAATCGTTAACCTACAGTTCGAGCCACGGCGGGAGTGCTATTAGGCGGTGGTAGGGATTTTGTCCACCCCTCTCCCTCAACCTCTCTGGAAATCATGTGTGGCCCCTTTACTCCATATGTGAGTCTGGTCGACAAGCTATCATCAACCTACATCATCAAAAATCGTGTCAGAACATGTCAACATCATATCATCAAATCAATGAAATATCATAGAAAATAAATCAACCCAAATAGCACACTCCCTGACTCAATCTGGAGTCCAAGGGGTTCCATCGATGCCTCTGCATCCTTAAGGTCCGAAACCCTGCATTCTCAATGAAACTGAGTCAACAACACCTGTCTACATCAAAGTAGTAAACACATCATGTCATCTATCAAAACGCATCATAATCAAGGATAAATGGTTTAACATCATAAAAGTCCAGATCACTTGCGAGCAAGTGTCCTCAAAGAATAAGTTTTCTTAGTGTGCCAAAGCGGGATGTTACATACTCCCCCTCTTGGTCTAAACTTCATCTCGAAGTTTCTCAGTATAAATGCCGAAATAAAAGTACCACAGTATCATAAGTACCACAATATCATAAGTCTATCTATCAAACAAAAATGGAAACTGTTGGCGCATATCATATGCGTCCTCCCAGGTCGCCAAGTGTGGACTATAACTGTCCCACTAGACCTTGACCTGATCTATTGTTCGATGTTGTAACTATCAAATGCGATGATCTAAGATGCAGACCGGCTCAGCCATGAGTGCTCCCTCGTCCGATACCTGCAAGGAACTCATGTCAATCACGTGTGTAGGATCATTAATATAATGTCTCAAAACAGATACATGAAAAACATCATGCATATACCTCAAAGAATCAGGCAAGGCTAGTCGATAGGCCACGAGCCCCTTTCTCTCCACAATCTCGAAGGGTCCCATGAACCTAGGAGAGAGTTTATCTCCCTTTCCAAACTTGATTGAACTCTTATGCATTTTAACCCGCAAGAAGACTTGATCACTGACCTCGTAACTACGGTCGACTCAGTGCACATCAGCATAACTCTTTTGTCGATCCTGTGCTTCTTTTATCCTTTGTCTTATGGTTTACATTTTCTCTTCCATTTCTTGGATCGCTTCTGGTCCCACCAGGACACTATCCTCAAGCCGATCCCAACTCAAGGGCGTCCGACACGGTCGCCCATAAAGAAACTCGAAAGGCACCATCTTAATGGTGCTCTGGTAACTATTGTTGTAAGCGAACTCTACTAGAGGCAAGAACTCCTCCCAACGTTGTTGTTGGTCCATCACGTACATGCGAAACATGTCTTCCAAGGTTTGGTTCATTCATTTTGTTTGTCCATCAGTCTTTGGGTGATACACAGTACTAAAATTAATTTGGGTTCCCAAGGCCTCTTGGAAACTCATCCAAAATCGTCCAGTAAACACCGATCCTCGATTAGATATAATATTTTTAGGCACGCCATGCAGCCTCACAATATCACTAATGAAAACTCTTGCTATGTCAGGTTCCTGATATGTCATACACACCAGAATAAAGTGAGCACTCTTCGTCAGAGTGTCTACTACTACAAAAATCGAGTCGTGTCTCCTTGCCGTCAGTGGAAATCCAACAATAAAATCCATCGAAATAACTTCCCATTTCAATTCCGGAATGGAATGTGGTTGAAGTAAACCTGTCGGGTGTCTATGCTCAGCCTTTACCTACTGACACTCTAGACATCTAGCCACAAAGTTGACTATGTCAGCCTTCATTCCCTTCCAGAAGAATAAGGGTTTAAGGTCTGCCCTCATCTTCGTGACTTCTGGGTGTGCCATGTAAACTGCTCTATGAGCCTCGCTCAGGATCAACATCCTCAACTCGTTGTTTGGCGGTACGTAAATACGACTTCTAAACCTCAATAAAGCATCGCTATCAAAGGAATATCCCTCATATTGTGGTACCATCATTGTGTTTTGTCCGATAAAATCCTCGACCTCTTTGTACTAGTCATCATCACGCTGTAAAGTGAGAATCTTCTCACATAGATTTTTCTGAAGAGGGAATACAGAAAATATGCGTGGCCTCCAACTGAAGGCATCTGCCACTCGGTTCACTATTCCCTTTATGTAGTAATCTCGAAGTCGTACTCGCTAAGCAATTCCGACCAACGCCGTTGTCGCGCATTCAAGTTGCCTTGCGTAAAAATGTGTTGTAGTCCACAATAATCAGTCTTTAATTCAATTTTTTGGTCCAACAAGGTAGTGTCTCCATACCTTCAAGGCATATACGATGGCTAATAACTCCAATTCATGCGTCGCGTAGTTTTCCTCATGCCTTCTTAGTTTCCTCGAAATGTAAGCAATCACTCGTCCGTCTTGCATCAAGACTCCGCCTAAACCTTCCTTGGATGCGTCAGTGCATACCAAGAAGTCTGCATCCATGTCTGGGACGTTTCGTATCGGAATTGTCATCAACAACTCCTTAAGCCTCCGAAATGCTTCCGCGCATTTCTCGATCCAAACAAACTTCTTGTTTTTCTTCTGCAATTCTGTGATCGGATTTGCTATCTTTGAATATCCCTCGACAAACCGTCGATAGTATCCTGCTAAACCCATAAAACTACGCACTTCGGTGACATTCGTTGGCGCAGGCCAATCCATAATAGCCTCAACCTTGGCTGGATCCACGGTGATACCTTCATCGGAGATGACATGCCCTAAGTAATGAATCCTGGATTGATAAAAAGAGCATTTGGACAACTTCCCATACAATTTGTGCTCTCGCAGACACTGTAGTACCAAGCGCAAGTGCTCGTCATGCTCCTCTGTCATCCAAGAGTAGATCAAGATATCATCAATGAATACTTGGACGAACTTGTCCAGGTACTCGCAGAACACCCCGTTCATCAAACTCATGAATACCCCCGGGGCATTTGTCAGTCCAAACAGTAAAATAGTAAACTCGTAATGTCCAAATCGTGTCTTAAAGGCGATCTTAGGGATGTCATCCTCCTTGATCCGTAACTGGTGATACCTTGATCGCAAATCGATCTTGGAGAACACCATCACACACTTCACTTGATCAAACAGATCATCAATTCTTGGTAAGGGATATTGATTCTTGATATTGAGTTGACGGTACTCAATGCAAAGCCTCCACGATCCATCCTTCTTTCGTATGAAAATAACTGGTGCACCCCACGGTGAAACACTAGGGCGTATCAGTCCCAGGTCCAACAACTCCTTCAGTTGCATTTTTAGCTCTTGCAACTCCGTGGTCGACATTCGATAAGGCGTTCTTGCTATCGGTTCGGTCCCTGGTTTTAGGTCTATGGTAAACTCCAATTCCCTTTCCGGCGGCATCCCAGGTAACTCCTCTGGAAACACGTCCACAAACTCCTTCACCACCGGAAGGTGTTCTAGACCTTTCGCTACTCCCTTTTCGTTTAGCGCAAGGATTGCATAAAGCTTGCACCCCTTGCGCATACTCTTCCGTAACTGTAAGGAAGAGACAAACCTCAAGGAAACTCCCTAGTTTCGTCCTACAATCACACGTCTCTGTCCTTCGTCATCAACCAAGCTCAACCGTTTCGTCTTACAGTTGAGTATCGCCTCATACGATTCCAACCAATCCATACCAATCATGACGTCATAAGATCCTAAGATCGTGATGTACAAGTTGACCCTCGTGACAAACTCTCCCAGGTTAAGGGCACAACCCGTAACCTTTCCTCCAACCTTCTGTTTGGCTCCCGAGGCCATCTCTACAAAGCTAAACTCGTCCTGTTTGACTGCCTTTACCTTAATCCTTTTTAGCGCTGCACCAGAAATGAAACTCTCAGTAGCACCTGGGTCTATCAAAATACTAAGGGTCTAGTCAGCGATAGTACCTGTCATCTCAAGCACAGTCGACTGGTGCTCTGCCTGGCAGTTATTCACCACTGTGTGAATCCGATGGGCCTTGCCCATATCTCCCACTGTAGTGGGTCCGGCTGATCCGGACACTCTGGTCCTCTCCACAGGACAGTCGTGCTAGTAGAGTGGCTCCCCACACATCCAACACCCCTTCTTCGGCCCAGTAGTCCTGGTAACCGAAGTAGAAGATGACGACCCATCGGCCTGGAATCCAGGTCTGTTCTGCTGAACAGGCCTAAACTGATGTTGCTGCGAGCGACGTTGCTGCTGATGCTGTGGTCCCCGATAAGGTGTTCGCTGCTGAGGCGACGGTCGTCGAGGTGTAGTGAAAGTGGATCCCCTTTGGAAGCCACGATATCTCAGCATATGTCTCGCTGGTGTCTGGTGCTGCGGTGTACCAGATGAACCCTGCCCTGTGAGTCTCGCTGGGGTCCTGGTCTGACCCCCACTGATAAGCTCCTCCTCTGCTATGAGGGCCTTCTAGACGGCGTCTTGCAAGGTTTGAGGCATCAAAATCCTAACCTTTGCACGCAGGCTGCCATTAAGGCCAAACACGAACCGGTTGACCTTGAGTTTCTCTGTGTTAAGGTGCAGATCATACCAGAGCAGCTCAATGAAACGTGCCTCGTACTCGGGCACCATACGACCTCCCTGTTGTAAAGCGTTGAACTCATTGAGATGACGCTCAATGAATTCCTCTGAAAGGTACCTCTCTCGAAACCATTCCTTGAACAGTTCCCATGACACGTCTTCAATGGCCATGTTCAGCTGCGGCAGGAGCGTCTTCCACCATAGAAGAGCGCTCCCCTTCAGTTGAAAGACTGCCATGCGGACCTTCATGTTGGAGGTATAATCGCGAAGTGCGAAGCACATCACCATATTCTCCAACCATGCCTCGATGGCTGGACCGTCCGGGGCACCAAAGAACTCGGGAAATTTTACCTTCTCGAGTTCACGGTGAATGCTACCTATAACGACCGGTGCGTGCGGCGGAACCTCAGCGGGTGCCGGTGCCCTGGCCTCATCTCTGTCCAATCAGCTAATCAGAGCCTCGGACATGCGCTGAAAGGATCTCATCATCCCAATAACATCGCCAACCGCTATCTGCTCCTGCCCGAGAACCTGCTCGCCTCCCTGGGGGTTAGACCCCTCAGGCGTTGATGCTACTGGAGGCGTCACGCCTCCTGCTCTAGCACCCTGTCGTCTGCCTCCGCGACGTCCTCTAACCATGATTACCTACACACACACAATCAACTCCATCAGCAATAGTATAATCAATCTAATCATTTCCACGAAAGTCGTAGCGAATCCCAAGCCATGGGTCGAACCGGCTTTGATACCATATGTAACGAGCCTCCTCATTACGTCAACAACTCTGATAACAAGTGCCAAATTTTTTATTTTATATGTTAAGGTGTGTGCGCTAGTGTAAAAAGAAACAGACACACTGGACTCTACGACACCACCCGACGACTAACAAGACACACCCACAATGATCACAATAAGAAGACATAAGGCACACAACAAGTAACTGCAAACATTTAACGACATACAGGGTTATGCACAGTACGAACACCGAAGGAAGAATCCATAGTGGTAGATTTACGATTTCTGCACAGGAAAGAAGGGAGTTTAATCTTAGTTCTCTGCTCCGGGGAGAGAGAAGGTCAGATAGGCTCTTGGCCGACTACTTAGGCAGAAACTAGTAATCCCCTCAGATGTGTCGCAAGAGTGGAAACCATGCCTTTAAAGGGCCCAAGACTCTTGATACGGCACTGGATTCCTTACACAAAAATAATCACACACACTGAAATATATACTAAGGCTACATGGAGGTGTCTATATCCCACCCGACACAAATAAGCCCAACACACGGAAGGTTTCTTAATCAAGTACAATATTCTCTATAATGAACAACAACCCTCGTTTGCTAACTCAGAAAAATCTACTGCTCTTAAATCAAGGGAAATACACCTTATATGTGTATCAGTAACATTAATGATCACAATAACACCGCCATGGATTAATAAACACATTTCCTTTATATCACATTGACCTTGCAGAACCATCAATCACCTTTCTCAATATGATATCCATAAAAATACAACTACAAAATCTTTTTCATAAATGACGACACCATGGTATATTTAATCAATAACCCTGCAAGTTATTTGTCACATTAAAACTACCCATATTTACCACAATTGACAATACCATTGTATATTTTTTAATCAATTTATCCTAGCATTATTCCATCATATTAAAACTGCCACGAAAATTTGTTAAATCATAACCTAGTCTAGATATTAGTGATTCTTTCATAAACATTAATTCATCAAATTTAAAAAGGTTAAGGAATTCTAAAATACTAATCCTATTCAAAACATTGATGCATTTGTTTTGACTAATTAATTATAACATGTCTTTGGTATGCTCTAAGGGAAAGTAAATATATAAAACATTGTTCATCTTATTAGAAGGTTCAAGTTATAGCTATGAAGAAAAATTATCATAACATTTCTCACATTGCTTTGAAAACTATAAATTTTAACTACCAACATAAATGGCAAGTTATTTATGATTATATTTCAAATCATTTTGTGAAAAATAAATATCTCAAGGTTCATTTTATTTCAAATTTTAATACTAAAAATATTACTCACGAGTATTCTGATTTTTTTTTTTTCAAATAAACTCTCAAATTTAAGCGCACTTGAAAATCAAAAAGAAAATTAGTACAATAGAAATTTAGTTGACAAGCATTCATTCATTCAAGTGGTGATGCTTCTTAACAATCATATAAAAGAAACGAGATAAAAAGTGAACTTCACACTATGTTACGTGATACTATATATATTGCTACAAACCCTTTTAACTAACTATAAAGAAAAATACATATGTTAAAATTTGATTTATTAGTGAAATTAATATACGACAATTATCTACAATCATCATCAACCCAAAAAATTCAAGCTAAATTATATCTTAAATAACATTCATTATAACACAAAAATAAATCACGATAAGATATAATATTTAATCTTTATACAAGGCTATATTCTGTAAAAACCTCATTAAGCAAGATGGTCCTCAACAAAATTGTTGAATCTCAAATCAAATCAATGTACCCAACACTTACTACACGTAAAATATGGACAAGATTTTGCCAACATTTCCATGTGGAACACTCGCTGCCAGGTAGCCAGATGGCAGGTAAGAGCGGAGGTAACTGAAGAATCCAAGGAGGCGTGCACAGAAAACAGTTTTAGGGAAAAGGATTCGCTGACATTGAGGCTCCCGAGACAACAGCCTTAAAGGGATGCATAGGTGTAAAGGATAGTTCTGTCCAGGCAGCTAAACACATGGGTAATTAAGTTTTTGCGCCAGCAGCTAGACGCACGGGGTACGGTGGTCAAGTTTAATGTTCAGAATGAAGTCGTTGCTGGTGCAATTGCGCCATTTTAAATCAGGACAACTCCGAACGGCAGAATCATTTCAAGCTGCCAAGACATTAAATGGTTTTAATATTACTCATTTTTATTATTTTTCTTTTGATGCCCACACAGTCTACCCACAATCAGCTCGCGGCCGCCCTCCTCACGTAGCTTTTAAAAAGGCAGTTACGGTTTGGTACAGGTCGCAGCCCTGTCATGAGGATTCAAGCCTAAACTAAGGGCATACACAGGGAACAGGAGGGGTGGTGACTACGTTGTGATTTCCACCAGGAAGGTCGATGTCTTACCCAAAAAAACATGGAATAAAACGAAAACCACTCTTTGTCAATCAGCTTGGTGGGGAACTCGCTAACCTCTACACAATATGAAACTTGGATAACCAACAGTTCGATGCCCCACATCAAAAATGAAAGGAAATACAATGCCAACCCACAGAGGAACGCTAAGGTACAAGCAATGCGTTCTGAAACAGGAGGGTTGCCTTCGCTGGTGCAAACCTAAAATTTAGTCTGGATTACGGAAACACGGTCTCCAAAATAACCAAATGAAGGACTGGGCCGTCACCCAACAATCTGGGGAGTGGCTACACATGTGACTTGACTCATCTAATACAGAGAGCATCAAGTTTTAAAAAGAAAACGCTGGAGGAGTGGCCATTATCACAAAAGAGAGACACAGTGAACAACAACAATGTAAAATGAAATGCTAGAAGATTTTACATGAACAGAATGACAATACACTCAACGAATTTACAACAACAATGTAAAATGATTTTCCAGGAGTAATACTCCTATTTTAAATTGCCAGGAAGGGTAACCACACAACTCAACTGCCAGAACACATCCGAACAAGCTAATTTATCCCTGTATACATGAGAAGCGGCCAACGTAAATAGAAGGATAGAATAAAATGAAGAGTAAGGTGAACGTAGCTACATGGGCCAAGGAGGGTTAGTGAATGGCAGCCGAGGTTTTAATAATAATACAACGAACTGGTAATTCAAAAAGAAATGCTTCCATTCAAAATGCAAACACCCAACCTTGAGTCATGCAACAAATACAATCAAATTCAGACGGAACCTTAACAAGTTTATCCGATTCTTTTTTTTTTTTTATCAACAAGCCAACCCAACTTAATCTTAAGCAAATCTACTCTGCAAAATTTAAGGGCGTACCGTTGCCTTTTTCCTGCTCCAAATGTTGTCTGCACGCTCCGTCACGCTCCTGCTCGCCGACCATAGAGACTACACCGGTACCTCCCAGCCAAACACTAGGGGTACTTTGCTTCCCCCTTAGCCCCCCGAGCCGCAAAGGGGAAACACACAGTCCAGATGCTATACCTAGCTTCCCAGCTCGCCTCGCAAGGCTGAGCTACCACTCTAATACAAGATGAGAAATTCCCAACTCCTCACAAGTAATCAATCCAGTCGTAAATCGACAGCATAATGATACCTAACAGCCCATCCCCCTTTTTCCCTCATTCCCCCTTTTTTTATAGAGTTTTCAGCCCGCCAACTTTCCTAAATCACATTTATTTTTAAGTTTTAAAGAAAACCCTCCAAAATTTCTCTGTCGTACAAGTGTCATTCATCCCCCACATTTCTCCAAAATTATTTTCTTTACTTATTAATTGTCTAGGTTTCATTTATTACTTAATTTCCCTATTTTTATTAATCCCTTCTTTTTCTTTTCTTTTTAAACCAAAAAGGTAAATGCGCTAATTAATCTTTTCATTTTATTTTTAAATTCATAACTTTTTTATACTCCCGCACGTTAAATAATTTTATTACTTATTAATTGCCTATGTTTCCTTTATTACTTTGTTTCCCTATTTTTATTAATCCCTTCCTTTTTTTTGTTTAAAACCAAAAAGGTAAGTGCGCTAATTAATCTTTTCATTTATTATTTATTTAATATTTTTTTGTTCTTCCACTAGTTAGGAATTAATTTCTTCTTTGTAAAATTTTAAAACCATTAGTTTTAATTTAAATCTTACCCTCGTCATCGCCCCAAGAATTTTATGAAGACCCAACTATTACTTAGGTGGGTTTTTGTTTAAATTGTTATTTTTATTCCA
>ML791504.1:81804-114368 GCA_009831015.1 Picea engelmannii | reverse complement strand
GGGGGATTTGTTGCCAAGCAACTATGTTTTAAATGGCACTCTAGCAGAATCTTTAGAAACCAAAGCTCGATGGTAAAAGAACATTGATAGTGAAGAGCTGGAGAAAATGAAACTAACAACAACAAGAGAAGGAAGATCGAATTCACAATGCAATATAAAAAAAACCATCGAAGAAAGAAAATATCACACTCATGACAGAGTATACAAATGTTGTTCATTACTCCAGGCATTCGAAAATGTTCACAAGACCATAGGAGCTCTCTGCGTGTTTCACATCTACGGGATCCAAATGTATTTTCCATGATGCTAATAAGTCAGATCAAATGGAATGTAAGGCCAGGTTCCAACGCCCTTCACAATTTCAAATCTCAAATTAATATAGTTCTAAAACCATATATCAAAATAATATAATCTGAAATGAATCTGAAACAAATTTATACATCACAAACCTGAAACGAATTTATACATCCTGAATATGAAATGAATTTATACATCACGAATCTGGAACAAAGTTCAAACGCCCATCGCACTTTCAAAAATTTAGTTCAACTAATATTTGAGTCTGTTGAGTTTAACACATCAAATTCGCTGGGTAAAATGCTACCCAGTAAAAATAAGGCAGAGGGAAAACACATGTCAGGGGTTCAATGGCAGGTAAAAATTCGCCATGGAATAAGGGTGAAAAGAAGAATAAAAGGTGGAGACAAAGGGTCATCAACACGCAACACAAGGGGCGTCAAAGGCAAGGAAAACCAATGGGAAAATGCAATCCAATCAGCATGTATGATCGTCGTAAAAAAAAATCAATTTAACACTGTCAACAACATCGATCGCAAACACGGTAAAGAAAAACGCCCAGTAACCGCAACATACATACAAATGAAAACCATATAAAAGTCAAGGCTGACATTCAAGTGGGAATAAAAATGCAGTCTTAATAAGGAGAAATGTTTCCATTAAATCACAGAGAATGACAATGGACGACACATAGAGGTTTTCAATCGCAAGAAAGCGCAATGACCATCAACCAGCCAAGAGAAATCGGCAGGGGTAGAAAACTCGGCAAACACATCCTTCGCTCATCATCCACGTATAGAAAAGAGGGTGTTAGGATTTATAGGTCTATTAACACCGAAGTGATGACTGTCGATCCGGATCTTGGATGAATGCTCAGGTGTGGTCTAATGAGCTAGGGATGAGGGAAAAGTAAAATGATTAAACTCATCAAAAATCAAAAACCATAAGACAATCACTACATCCAGGGATCGATTTCCAAGGAAGTCAAGTCAACAACGAGCTTAAGGCTATCGGGAAATTAAGTTATCAATTAAAATGATAAGTCAAACATTTTCTTTACCCATTTAAACATACAGAATTGAGAGAATAAGGTATAATAATATTCTACCATGCCGAATCAAGTAACCTTACCTTATCCCAAGTCGTCCTCTCTTAGTCGTTGTCCCACACGCTCCGTGTAGGTCCCGCTTTCCAACTGATGAGACTTCACCGGTACCTCCCAGCCAATGCTAGGGGTACTCTTCTTCCCCCTTAGCCCGCTGAGCCACAAAGGGGTCACACACACAAAACCAGAGGACAACTAACACCCAGCTCGCCTCGTAAGGCCGAACTACCACTCCTCACCGAGCTGGGTATCCCAACTCCCCCAAGCTAAGTCAGTCAAGTATAAATTTCTGTAGTGTAATGTTACACATCATAGAAGAGATCCATCATCCTCCTCCTCCCTCCTTTATATAGAATTTTAAATTCATTTGCTTTCCCAAATTCCCATTTAATTCATTGTTTAATAAAGTAATTCATAAAAATCCTCCCCGTGCATGTGTCACCCATCCGCTTCATTGCACCATAAATTAATTTCATTAATTAATTAATTACTCCTATTTCCCTCCCACACCTAAAAGGATTCCTAGAATCTCTCCTAATTTACTAATTTATTGGTTGAGTTAAATTTATAAAGTTCTTGAATGCTAGATACCTTACTAAGTTAGTCCTTCTGCTTTTTCCTTGTGTTTCCCCTTTCTTTTTATGTTTCCCTCTTTTTCCTAGTTTCCTAATTCTTTTAAATTTCCCTCTTTCCCTTTTCATTTAAAACTCAAATTGGTAGGTGTAGAAAATTACATTTTTCCCCTTTTCTTTTTTAATTAATAAATTTTTAATTAGCATAATATAACAAAACAATTATTTCTCCTTTTTAAATTTTATCCCCCAAAATATTTTTATAAATTAATTGAATTTCTTACCCCCTTCTCGTCACATGATTAATGATGATTATCATTAATATTTATTTATTTTTATTTTTATTTATATATATATATATATATATATATATATATATATATATCACAAGTATCACTTAGACCTAGACTTTATTTTCCTAGGATGGGCGACATTTTATTAGGGAAATTATTTTAAATGGTTCTCATCACATTATTCGTTCTAAGGCCATCTAGATTCATGAATTTATTATTTAACAATGTGACATGACCTTCAGGACGCACTAGGTGCTCCAAGGGTGCCACTCGCCTCATTGTGTTTCCCTTGCGTGTCATTCCCTTTAGGATGCACTACGTACTCCAAGGGTGCCACTCGCCTCTTTTTGTTTTTCTTGCATGATGTGACCTTCAGGATGCACTACATGATCCAAGGGTGCCACTCACCTCTTTTTGTTTTTCTTGCGTGATGTTCCCTTTAGGATGCACTATGTGCTCTAAGGGTGCCACTTACCTCTTGACTGACTTGGTAGAAATCAAAAAACCTGGAGTCAATAATCCACCAAGTGATCTTGTGGGATACTAAGGGCCTCTAAGGAATAATACCCCGACCTTATTGCGTTCCCCTTAGAATCATTGTGAGCGACTTTCACTGTCGACCCTCATAACATCGTGGGTCTTCTCAAACTAGGTAATCGTTAACCTACAGTTCGATCCATGAAAGGAGTGCTAGTAGGTTGTGGTAGGGATCTTATCCACACCTCTCCCTCAACGTCTCTAGTAGTCATGCGTGACCCCGCACCTCCACATGTGATTCTAGTCGGAAAGCTATCATCAGCCTGCATCATCAATGAATCATGTCATAAATAATATCCATAATCATATCATCTAATCAGATGAAAAAATTTCATATATACAATAATCAAACCCCCAATAGTTCACTCTCTGACTCGATCTATAGTCCAAGGGGTTTCATTGATGCCTCTGCATCCTTGAAGTCCAAAATCCTGCACACTCAGGAAAACCAAGTCAATAGCACATGTCTATGTCAATACAGCAAAATAAAATGTCATCAATCCATAATGCCTCATAATCATAATCAAATGCCTAGTAGTATAATAATATGGATCACTTGCAAGAAAGTGTCCTTAAAGAATAAATTTGCTCAGTACGCACAAGAGCGGGATGTTACATACACCCCCTCTTGGTCTAAACTTCGTCCCAAAGTTTCGTAGTATACAAGTGTCGAAATAATGTGTGTCACAGTATCATAAGTCTATCTATCAAACAAAAATGGAAACAACTGGCACATATCATATGAGTCCTCCCAGATTGCCAAGTGTGGACTATAGTTGTACCACTGGACCTTGACCTGATCTAATGTTCAACGTCGTAGCTGTCAAATGCGATGATCCAGGATGCGGATCGGCTTAGCCGTGAGAGCCCCCTCATCCGATACCTACAAGGAACTCATTTCAATAACATATGTAGGATCAACAATATAATTTCTCAAAATAGATACGTGAAAAACATCATGCATACACGTCAAAGAATCAGGGAGGTCTAGTCTATAGGCCACGTGCCCTTTCCTCTCCACAATCTCAAAAGGTTCCATGAACCTAGGAGAGAGTTTAGCTCTCTTTCCAAACTTGATCAAACTCTTATGTGGTTTTACCCTCAAGAATACTCGAACGCCAACTTCGTAACTACGGTCGACATGGTGCGCATCGGCATAACTCTTCTATCGATCCTATGCTTCTTTAATCCTTCATCTTATTGTTTTCATTTTCTCTTCCATTTTCTCTCGATCCTATGCTTCAGGTCCCACCAGGACCTTATCCTCAAGCCTATCCCAACTCAAAGGCGTCTGACATGGTCACCCGTAAAGAAACTCGAAAGGCGCCATCTTAGTGGTGCTTTGGTAACTGTTGTTATAAGTGAATTCCACCAGTGGCAAGAATTCTTCCCATTTCTTTTTTTGGTCGATCACGTACATGCACAACATGTCCTCCAAGGTCTAGTTCATTCGTTCAGTCTCCCTGTTAGTCTCTGGGTGATATTCAGTACTAAAGTTAAGTTGGGTTCCCAAGGCCTCTTGGAAACTTGTCCAAAATCATCCAATAAACATCGATCCTCGATCGAATATAATCCTCTTAGGCCTGCCATGCACTCTCACAATCTCACCGATGAAAACTCTAGCTATGTCAGGTGCCTGATACGTCATATGCATAGGAATAAAATGACAACTCTTCATAAGAGTTTCGACTACTATGAAAATCGAGTCATGTCTCCTTGTCATCAGTGGAAATCCATCAATAAAATCCATCTAAAAAACCTCCCATTTAGATTCTGGAATAGCATGTGTCTTTAGTAATCCTGTTGGATGTCTATGTTCGTCCTTTACCTGCTGACATTCTAGACATATGGCCACATAGTTTACTATGTCTGCCTTCATTCCTTTCCAGAAGAATAAGGGTTTAAGGTTAGCCCTCATCTTCGTGACTCCCGGGTGAGCCATGTATACTGGTCTATGAGACTCCTTTAGGATCAATCTCCTCAGCCCGTCGTTCGGTGGTACGTAAATTTAATTTTTAAACCTCAATAATCCATCATCGTCAAATGTAAATACTTCGAATCTTGGTACCATCATTGTCTTTTGTCCAATAAAATCCTCGACCTCTTTGTACCAGTCATCGTCATGCTGTAAAGTTAGAATCTTTTCACGTAGATTCGTCTGAAGAGGAAACACTGAAAATATGAGTGACCTCCGACTCATTGCATCAGCTACTCGGTTCAATGTTCCTTTTATGTAATAAATCTTGAAATCATACTCGCTAAGCAGTTCCGACCAATGTCGTTGTCAAGTGTCCTGGTCACTTTGCGTAAAGATGTCTTGTAGTCCACAGTGGCCCATCTTTAGTTCAATTTTTCGTCCAACTAGGTAGTGTCCCCAAAACTTCAAGGCATAAACAATGGCTAACAACTCCAAATCATGCATTGCATAGTTCTCCTCATGCCTTCTCAGTTTCCACGAGATCTAAGTGATCACTTGACCGTCTTGCATCAAGACTTTGCCTAAGACTTCCTTGGATGTGTTAGTGCATACCAAGAAGTCCGCATCCATGTCAGGGACCTTTAGTATCGGTGTTGTTTTCAACATCTCCTTGAGCCTTTGAAAATATTCTACGCATTTCTTGGTCCAAACAAACTTCTTATTCTTCTTCTCCAACTCCGTGATCGTATTTTCTATCTTCAAAAATCCCTCGATGAACCATCGATAGTATCCTACTAAACCCATGAAGCTACGCACTTCTGGGACATTCATCGATGCAGGATATTCCATAATATCCTCGACCTTTGCTAGATCCATGGCGATACCTTCGCTATAGATGACATGCCCTAAGTATTGAATCTTCGATTGATAAAACGAGCATTTGGACAACTTCCCACATAAATTGTGTTCTCACAGATACTATAGTACCAAGCGCAAGTTCTCTTCATTCTCCTCCATAGTCCGAGAGTAAATCAAAATATCATCTATGAATACTTGGACGAACTTTTCCAAGTACTCGCAAAACACCTCATTCATCAAACTCATAAATACCCCTGGGGCATTTTTCAGTCAAAAATATAAAATAGTAAACTCGTAATGACCAAACCTCATCTTAAAGGTGATATTAGGGAATTCATCCTCCTTGATCCATAACTGGTGATACCCTAATCACAAATCGATCTTTGAGAACACCGTAGCACCCTTCATCTGATCGAACATATCATTAATCCTCGGAAACGGATACTGATTCTTGAACGTTTCCTTTTTCAATTGATGGTAGTCAATGCAGAGCCTCTATGATCCATCCTTCTTTCTTATGAATATAACAGGCACACCCCACAGTGACACACTTGGACGTATAAGTCCCAGGTCCATCAACGCCTTCAGTTGCATTCTGAACTCCTGTAACTTTGGGGTCGAGATACGATAAGGCATTCTCGCTATTGGTTCATTCCCCAGTTTTAGGTCTATGGTAAACTCCAATTCTCTCTCTGGTGACATCCCAGGTAACTCCTCTAGAAAGACATCTACAAACTCTCTCACCATCGGTAGGTGTTCTAGACCTTCCGCTACTCGTTTTTCATTCAAGGAAAGGATCGCATAAAGATTACATCCCTTACGCATGCTCTTTCATAATTGCAAGGAAGAGATGAACCTCAAGGAAACTCCCTAGTTTCATCCTACAATCATGCATCTTTGTCCCTCATCATCCACCAAGCTCAACCATTTCGTCTTACAGTTGAGTATTTCCTCATGTGTTTCCAACTAGTCCATACCAATCACAACGTCATAAGATCCTAAAATGGTGACGTATAGGTTGGCCCTGGTGTCAAATTCTCCCAAGTTAAGGGTACAACCCATAACCTTTACTCCAACCTTCTATTTGTCTTCCGAAGCCATCTCTATGAAGCTAAACTCATCCTGTTCGACTACCTTTACCTTAATCCTTTTTAGCGTTGCACCAGAAATGAAACTCTCAGTAGCACTAGGATCTATCAAAATACTAATGGTCTGGTCAACGATGGTACTTGACGCCTCGATCATAGTTGATCGGTGCTCTTTTTGGTGGTTATTCACCATTGCATGAATCTGATCAGACTTGCCCAAATATCCCACGATAGTGGGTCTGACTGATCCAGATGCTCTAGTCCTCTCCACTAGGCAGTCACACTGGTAGTGTGGCTCCCCACACGTCCAACACCCCTTCTTCGGTCCAATAATCCTGGTACCCGATGTAGATGATGACGGCCAACCGACCTGGAAACCTGGTCTATTCTACAGAACAGGCCTAAACTGTTGCAGCTACAATTGATGTTGTTGTTGATGTGGTAGTCCTCAGTAAGGAATCTTTTGATGAGGCGTTGGTCTCCGAGGTGTAGTGAAAGTGGATCCCATCTAGAAGCCACGATATCCAGGCGTATGTCTGGCTAGTGTCTGATGCTGCTGCACATCGGATGACACCTGCCCTATTGGTCTCGCTGGAGTCCTTCTTTGACCCCCACAGATAAGCTCCTTCTCTGCTATGAGGGCCTTCTATACGACATCTTGCAAGGTCTGAGGCATCAAAATCCTAACCTTTTCACGTATGTTGTCATTAAGTTCGAACATGAACCAATTGAACTTAAGTTTCACAGTATTAATATGCAGAGCATACCGAAGCAGCTCCATATAACGGGCCTCGTACTTGGGCACCATATGGTCACCCTCTCGTAAGGCATTGAACTCGTTGAAATGACGCTCAATGAATTCCTCTGATAGGTACCTCTCTCGAAACCATTCCTCGAATAGTTCCCATGACAGGTCTTTGATGACCATGTTTAGTTGCGGTAGGAGAGTCTTCCACCATAGAAGAGTGCTCCCCTTCAATTGAAATACCGCCATGTGGAGCTTCATGTTGGAGGTATATTTTCAAAGTGCAAATCACATCTCCATATTCTCCAACCATGCCTCAACGACTGCGCCATCCAGGGCACCAAAGAACTTGGGAAATTTGACCTTCTCAAGTTCGCAATGAATGCTACCAGTACCAACTGGAGCATGCAGTGGACCCTTAGGGGGTGTCAGAGCCCTGGCCTCATCTTTGTCTAAACAGATGATCAATTCCTCAGACATGTGCTAAAAATATCTCATTAGCCCAACCACATCACCCACTATTATCTGCTCCTACCAGACAACATGTTCGTCTCCCTGGGGGTTAGACCCCTCAAACGTGGATGTTGCTGGAGGCATTGCGCCTCCTCCCCTAGCACCCCGTCGTCTACCTCTGCGATGTCCTCTAACCATGATTACCTACAAAAATACAAGTCAACGTAATTAGTAATATTATAATCAAATATAATATCAATGAAAGTCATAGTGTTCCCAAGTTGCAGGTTGAAGCTGGTTGTGATACCATATGTAACGACCCCATCGTTACAACTACAAGCGAAGAAGAAGGTGATTTTTTTAATATTTTTTTTAGGAAGGAAGGCAACGACGTCATAGCTAACCACACCTAGACAACAAACACACACACACACTGATCCAACAATAGAAAACTATGACTCCATGCACTGGCACAAGAGAAACTAGGTGAAACATTTGTAAACAACAAGGAAAAATGACTACCCGCCCGACACAACATGACCTTGCCTACAAGCTAAGGGACACCACCCCCATCCCGACACAATGGCCTCGATGACCAGATAACTAGAACCTCAATGGCGCGCAAACAAATGCATGAAGGCATTGCAACCCAAGCACCATCCACGAACTTACAATATCAACAAAACCCACCACGTGGAGTACAAACCCTAGCCAAGTTATCAATCACCTCTATCCAATAGGGTGTGCAATGATCCCCTCATCAGGAATTATGTTGTCCCCAAGCGATAGCTGCAATGATAACCCTAGCGCTACATAACCTATCTGGACCAAGGACTCTAGCTAAAACCAACTTGCTAGCAGTCGAGCTACTAAGAAGATTACTACGCCCACACCCCAAGAAACAGGTCGACAAGACGCAAGGTGACGTCAATCAAGGAAAGGCACGAGCTAATACACGACTTCGTCAATGACCCAACCATTAATCAAGTCTCATTAGTCAATATTTACGATCTAAATTAGCATTAATTACAAATCTAAACTATCCAGTCTAATATTCAATGATTTACAACGTAACTCAACATTAAATACAAATCTAATTTATCCAGTCTAAATTACCAATTGGACAACAACTACAAATCAAATTAACATTAATTACAGATCTAAATCAGCAAGTCTAATTTACAACTAGTCGATAATTTTCCAATCTAATTCAATCACTACTAGAACTATAAACTATAATTATAATCTAATTGACACGTCTGGTTTAATCAATATTAAAACTAAAAGATAAGTCTGGTCTGAATTAAATTAAAGGTTGTCTATTCAGTTTAAAGGTTGTCCAATGAAATTAAAGGTTGTTCTAAACAAAGGTTGTTAAGGGAGAAGTTGTCTATTAAAAATGCTAAGTAAATTTCTTGTCTAAAAACGCCATCCCTTTACACCTGTCAACGAATAAGTTTCTATTAAATGTGCATGCAGTCATCTATAAATTGGTACACGCACTTTCCATTAAAATGTAAATTGTCGAGAATTAAACGCCATCATTAAATGAAAACATAGGTAATAATTAATGAAAGAGCAATCAACAGAGGTAATAAGCAATGATTTGTAGTCTTGACAATTGTCAAATCCCAGTCCTAACAAATGGCAGATCGCTAGGTAATAAATGGGCAAATCACAGTCACCTACTTCTCTGTCATAGATAGCACCAAAAGAAAAAAAATGAAATACGGAATTATAGACACATCATCACTGCCAGAGGAAAATAAGGAGGTGAATTCCATAGGGCAACTCACCCTCAGATTACATTAACATAGAGTACAATCTCCATCTAAACCGTAATTTTCCGAGGGGGGGGGGGATTTGTTGCCAAGCAATTCTCTTTTTAAATGGCATTCTAGCGGAATCTTTAGAAACGAAACCTCAATGGTCAAAGCACATTGATAGTGAAGAGATGGAGAAAATGAAACTAACAACAACAAGAGAAGGTAGATCAAATTCACAATGAAATATAAAAAAAACTATCGAAGAAAGAGAATATCACATTCGTGACAGAGTATACAAATGTGGTTAATTACTGCATGCATTTGAGAATATTCACAAGACCAGAGGAGCTCTGCGTTCATTTCACATCTCCGCGATCCAAATGTATTTTCCATGAGGCCCATAAGCGAAATCAAATGGAATATAAGGCGAGGTTCCAATGCCCTTCGCAATTTCAAATCTCAAATTAATATAGTTCTAAAATAATATATCAAAATAATATAATCTGAAATGAATCTGAAACGAATTTATACATCACGGACCTGCAATGAATTTATGCATCCCGAATTTGAAACGAATTTATACATGACGAATCTGGAACAAAGTTCCAACACCCATCGCACTTTCAAAAATTCAGTTCAACTAATATTTGAGTCTACTGAGTTTAACGCAACAAAATCACTGGGTAAAAATGCTACCCAGTACAAATAAGGCAAAGGGAGAACACATGCCAGGGGGTCAATTCCAGGTAAAAATTTGCCATGGAATAAGGGTGAAAAGAAGCATAAAAGGAGAAAAGGGGCCATCAACATGCAACACAAGGGGCGTCAAAGGCAAGGAAAACCAATACAAAAATGCAGTCCAAGCAACATGTATGATCGGCGTAGAAAAAACAACAAAAATCAATTTAACATTGTCAACAACATCAATCGCAGACACGGTAAATAAAAACACCTAGTAACTACAACATACATACAAACGTAGTTCATATAAAATTCAATACTGACATTCAAGTGGGAATAAAAATGTAGTCTTAATAAAGAGAAATGTTGTCATTAAATCGCAGAGAATGACGATGAACAACACACAGAGGTTTTCAATCGCAAGAAAGGGCAATGACCATCAACCATCCAATAGAAATCAGCAGGGGTAAACAAATCGACAAACACATCCTTTTTTCATCATCCACGCACAGAAAAGCAGGGTGTTAGGATCTATAGGTTTATTAACACCGAAGTGACGACCATCAATTTGTCTCTTGGACGACTTCTCAGACATGGACTGATGAGATAGTGATGAGGGAGAAGTAAAAGGTGCAAACTCATCACAAATAAAAAACCATAGGATGGTCACTACATTCAGGGATCGATTGCCAAGGGAGTCAAGTGAACAACAAGCTTAAGGCTATGGGGAAATTAAGTTATCAATTAAAATTCTAAGTCAAACATTTTCTTTACCCAATTAAAAATACAGAATTGAAAGCGTAAGGTATAATAATATTCTACCATGCAGAATCAAGTAAGCATACCTTAGCCCAAGTTGTCAGCTATGATTCATTGTCCTACACACTCTGTGCAGCTCCCGCTTTCTGACTGATGAGACTTCACCGGTACCTCCCAACCAATGCTAGGGGTACTCTTCTTCCCCCTTAGCCCCTCGAGCCGCAAAGGGGCCATGCACACAAAACCAGAGGACAACTAGATCCCAAATCGCCTCACAAGGCTGAGCTACCACTCTTCACCGAGCTGGGTATCCCGACTCCCACAAGCAAATCTAGTCAAGTATAAATTTCTGCAGCGTAACGTTACACATCAAAGAAGAGATCCATCATCCTCCTCCTCCCTCCTTTATATAGAGTTTCAAAGTCATTTAATTTCCCAAATTCCCATTTAATTTATTGTTTAATAAATTAATTCGTAAAAATCCTCCCCGTACATGTGTCACCCATCCCCTTCATTGCACCATAAATAAATTTCATTAATTAATTAGTTACTCCTATTTCCCTCACCCACCTAAAATCATTCCTAGAATCGCTCCTGGGTGTCCCCAAATTCCTTTACACATTTTAATGACTTATCCCCTTACTAATTTACTGGTTGAGTTTATTTTAGAAAGTTCTTAAATGATAGATACCTTACTAAGTTATTCCTTCTCTTTTTTCCTTGTCTTTCCCCTTTCTTTTTATGTTTCCATCTTTTTCCTAGTTTCCTAATTCTTTTAAATTTCCCTCTTTCCCTTTTCATTTAAAACTCAAATTGGCAGGTGTAGAAAACTACATTTTTCCCCTTTTCCTTTTTTATTAATAAATGTTTAATTAGTATAATATAACAAAACAATTGTTTCCCCTTTTTAAATTTTATCCCCCAAAAGATTTTTATAAATTAATTGAATTTCTTACCCCCTTCTCGTCACATGATTAATGATAATTATCATTATTACTTATTTATTTTTATTTTTATTTTTATATAAATATATATTTTTATTTTTGTCACAAGTATCACTTAGACATAGACTTTATTTTCTTAGGTTGGGTGACATTTTATTAGGGAAATTGTTTTAAATATTTCTCATCACATTATTCGTTATAAGGCCATCTAGGTTCATGCATTTATTATCTAACAATGCGACGTGCCCTTCAGGATGCACTAGGTGCTCCAAGGGTGCCACTTGCCTGATTTTGTTTCCCTTGTGCGACGTTCCCTTTAGGATGCACTACGTGCTCCAAGGGTTCCACTCGCCTCTTTCCATTTTTCTTGCATGACGTACCCTTGAGGACGAACTACGTTCTCCAAGGGTGCCACTTGCCTCTTTCCATTTTTCTTGTGCGACGTGCCCTTCAGGACGCACTACGTGCTCCAAGGGTGCCACTCACCTCTTGACTGACTTGATAGACATCAAAACCCCTGGAGTCAATACTCCGCCAGGTGATCTTGTGGGAGGCTAAGTGCCTCTAAGGAATAAGGCCCATGCCTTATTGCATGCCCCTTAGAATCATCGTGAGTGACCATCGCAGTAGGACCTCATCGCATCGTGGGTCTTCTCGAACAGGTAATCATTAACCTTTAGTTCGAGCCACAGTGAGAGTGCTAGTAGGTTGGTGTAGGGCTATTGTCCACACCTCTCCCTCACCGTCTCTGGTAGTTGTGCGTGACCCTTCTACTCGACATGTGAGTTTGGTGGGCAAGCTATCGTCATCCTGCATCATCAACGAATCATGTCAGAAATAATATCCATAATCATATCATCTAATCAGATGCACAAATGTCATATATACAACAATCAAACTCCCAATAGTCCACTCCCTAATCTGATACATAGTCCAAGGGGTTTCATCGATGCCCCTGCATCCTCGAGATCCCAAATCCTACACACTCAGGAAAACCGAGTCAATAGCACCTATCTTTGTCAATACATCAAAATAACATGTCATCAATCCATAACGCCTCGTAATCATAATCAAATGCCCAGTAATATAATAATTTAGATCACTAGCAAGCAAGTTTCCTCAAAGAATAAGTTCGCTCAGTGCACGCAAGAGAGGGATGTTACATAAGATGTATTTGTATGAACTATTCTAACATAATATCCATGGAATTTTCAAATGATATTGGTATTAGAGAAATTCTATTTAGGTTTTTGTAGAAGTCTACCTAATCTAGGAATCATCATCAAAAGAAATGCATAGAACCCTATCCATGGAAGATGAGTCCATTCATAAAACCCCTAAGGATGATGGAGAAGATATATTTTTGAAGCTAGAAGAACAAGTCACTAATATGTCTCACAACATGGACTTATTTATGGTGGCTCTAGAGAATAAGTTTGAACCTTTAGTGGAGGTTGGTGGCTAACTCAAAAATTGGATCAGACGAGAAAATAAGAGTTAATGAAAAACTATAAAAGTAATTGAAAAAACAATCCAGTGAAAGAGAAATTGAATTGTAGTGTCATCACTTATCCACAACATCTATTAAAAATTCAAATGAAAGTGGACATCAAACCCTACTAATGTGAGATTGATGTTGTTAATTTGAATCATTGGTTACAATATTTATAAGTTTATTTTAGTTTCCATAACATACGATAAGAGAAAAATATTTCATTTACCCAACCTAAACTATAGGTCCATGCCCTAAATTTGTGGTAAATATACATTGAAACACTTAGGTTGGAGGGAGATACCGTAGAAAATAAGTGGGAGGTGTATAAAACCCTCATCAAGTACTAGTTATACCTTATTTGGTACGTAGAATACTAGCGGAACTATTGGAATCACTTCGAGAAGAGGCAAGGGAAAAGTGTGTAAGATTACACCACCAAGTTCAAAAAAATTGTGATTGTGTTGGCTATATCTGCTAGGAAGCTATCCATACTTCTCAAGTATCCTAATGATCTACAAATTCATTTACGGAAGCATGTGATTCTCTTTAAACCTAGGATATTTGATGATGCATGTGTGGAAGGATAATATCTTGAGAATATAGGAAATAAGAAAGGAAAACCAAGTGGTTCCAAATATAAATAACACCAATATGATTCCACAGAGATGAAGAAGAAGTGGAAAGGAAAGAGAAAGAATATAGTAGTCAATACACATTATTTCAAGGGACCAAAAAACAAATACAACTATTGTAATATCGATGGTCACACCAAAGATAAGTGTTGTAGGATACATATAGAGCCACATCCAAAGAACCTTAAGAAGGATACTAAGAATAAGAACCTAGTATCCCTATATTTAGGAAACCATGTACAGAGAAACTTGGATGTAGATGAAAATATCATTTTCACTTTAGTGAAAAAGGAGGTGAAATTGAGTAGATTCCATTACAAGGAAGATAAGGATATGACTAAACTCTTCCATATTAAGATCTAGATCAAGAAGACAAATTGGATTCTCTATTTAATTCTAGTTCATATGCCAACCTCATAGAACAAGATATCGTTAGAAAGATTTTATTGGAAGTTTATGATCATCCTAACCCATATCCATTATGATGAGAAAATAAATATGTGGATATGAAGGTCAGTAAATAGTGTGAGATTAAATTTACTATAATTGAAAACTGTATTGATGAATTGGGTGTATATGTAGTACCACTTGTTGTATGTTCTCTAATGTTTGGAAACCCCTACATGTATATCAGGTATGTAATATTCATGAGGAGAAAAAACTATTTCCAGTTGATCAAGGATGGGAAGTAACTTATGATCGATTATCACAAGTTAAATCGAATATATGTTTGATAAGTGATAGCCAATATAAGAAATTTATCAATTCTAGTAGGAGGTTTGTATTAGTTTTGTTTAGAGACAATCAACCAAGTGATTAATCAAAAAATATAAAGGCACCTCTAGAGGAAAGAGAAAAAATGTGAGTTGGAGGAGTTATTACATGAATAAATAAAATAATGTGAAGGTATTAAAGGGTTACAAATTAAGAAGGAAGTGGATAATTAAATGTAGGTGTTATTTTTCTCACCATTTCCATATATTGGCATATATAGGAAATCCATCCTAGAAGTAGAGGGAGTGAAGAGACAATTGTAGCAGTTGTTGGAGCAAGGAGTAATTCGACCAAGCACCTCAACTTGTGGGCAACTTATAATCATAATACCCAATAAGGATGGGATATATTTAATGTGTATCAACTAGAAATATTTTAAAAATATGTAACGACCCCCTCTTGTTATGACCACAAGCGACGCAAGAAAGTGCAATTTTTTTTTTTTGTTTTCTTTGAATTTTTAAGCAGGGAGGCAACAACGACGACAATTTAACCACAAGTCTTGATGACGAATGCCACACACGTAGATCAAGAAACATACAAAGACAAATCAACGCACTAGCACATCATGCAAATAGACAAACATGAGATAACCAATAGATAGATAGAAATGACTACCTGCCTAACGCAAGCAAGACAATGCCTACAAGCTAGAGGACAAGATCAACCACCTGAAACAGTGGCTTAGACAACCAGGAACTAGAAACCTCTATGATGGGCAAAACCAAAATGCGTTAAGGCATTACAACCAAGTTCCAACATCAATTACAATGAACAATGCCCACATCGAGAAGCATAGACTCTGGCCAGGTTATCCTTCGCCTCTGTTTGTAAGGGCATGCGATGATCTCCTCTTCAGGAATCATGTCATCACTAGGCGAGAGGCATGACAATAACCATGGTGAAAGAGAACATAACTGGACCAATAACCCAAGAAAAAAAATCCAACGTGTCAAGAGACCAAAATAACTGACATGAAAACTATACCCACGTACCTAAGAAACAAGTCGACATGACACAAGATGACATCACTCAATTTCAAATTGCACAAATGACCGGAGGATTCTTGTTTCCTACAAGGAAACCTATATGGTGAAACGACTATGAACAACCACGCCTTTACAGCTCGACTTAAGGTGCATAGTCACCAATTAATTGTTAATTATTAATTGTTTTAGTTGATAAAACTACTAATCCCTCGACCATTATGCTTGCGCAAGATAAGAGACTATTACACCCATAAACCATTATGTCTAACAAATCCTGTTAATCCAACAATTATAACTATGTCCAACAAATGATAATCCTATTATTTTTTATACAATCAATTAAATTTTCAAACCTTTATATCATTTAATATTGATAAAATTGTCATTTTTCTTATATAACAATCTACTTTATTTTCTTCAAGTCCATTACACTTTAAAGGTTAGGTAAGTTAATGTACCTACTTAGACATGTTATTTAATGTAATTAAGTGTAGGTTAAAAAATCTGATTGAAGTTCAATTATGAAGAAAGGTTATGTGAGGTTTGTTCACCCTTGGTAAAGAAAATTATTGCAATTAACTAAACCTTGAAACATGGAACATTGAAACATTGAAACTAGAATATTATCATTGTGATATAGGATATTGATGTCTGTTAATATTATATTGTTGGCATATAAGATATTTCCATCTATTAAATATTGTTGTCTATTAAATAGGATATTGCTGGTATAAGATAAATGAAATCATTGTCCACTCACTACAGGTATCGTTGTCGATCAAAATTATTTCTATAAAGGAAAAGCATTGTCATCCACAACATATGCAATTACAACACACTAATACACTATCCAAAATGAAACTATAAATTCACCTTCCTTCCATTGTATAAACTTGTTGTTCATATATTATTTTAGTTGTCCATTCAATGTATTTATTGTCTTGTTGTCCATTTTATAATTATTGTATTTAAATACCTCACCATACATTTGATGTCTCTTAAATATATCGTTGTCAAAGGAAATAACAAATATAATGAATTTAAGAAGGAATTAATGATACATATCATTGTCTGATTAAAGGAATTAATCAAATACATATCTATGTCTCATTAATTTGTTGTCATATAATTTCGTTGTCATATAATCAAGATTTGTGTCCTTTAATAAATCATGGTTGTCTGCTATCAACAACATTAAAATCTTGCCAGCCAAAGAAAAATAGTGGATTGGGGCATGTTATAATATAATCCATCTAAATCTAGAAATAAAATAAATTTGTGGCCCTTCCCAATCCAACAGGTAGTTGTGTATTCAATATTCCTCTAATAGACAAATTTTATTTTGTAGGTAGTCATATTTTCAATGAAAGAATATGGAGAACTTGTAGACCAAGATTATAAACATTCACAACCAATAATGACCACCATAGTTCTAGACACATCACATACTAGCACTATATCTCGTCATGGCCCCCAAATCGAGGCCAATAGTCCGAGTTCCTCCATTATATGGTGTTCAACGGGATACCCAATGATTTGGGTCCACTTCAAAGCACAAGACTGTATCTACATGGAGGTGGAGACCAACCCACTCAACCATTCATTCTTCATCGACATGAAAAAGAAGGGCGATGTAGACCAATGGCTGCTAGCAATAGACAGGATGAGGATAGTTGTATATGTAGACAAAAATCATAGCATAGGTACTTCGTTTCAATGACCAAATGGGTATATGTACAAGGGAATATTTCGTCAATGTCAACAATGGATTAATCTTTTCAATATAGCCAAACATTTCCACCTGGGCATACAAAATAGGTCTATATATTTAACACACGAAAACACGGATTATATACGCTAACAACAAAAAACGCAGTCAGTAAATCACCTAGTAAATAACGCATGGTAATTAAAACACAATGATATAAATGCCATGGTAACTCACAGCCATATCGTTTAAACAACAGGATCGTTCTATCCTTCGGATCCGCAGAACCAAAATGGTTCTTTCGGCCTTCCTTGAGGCCTCACAAGCCCGATCGACAGGTCCTTGTGAAACCCCACCTGTGCGAACATGCATCAAGCGTGAGCTTCACCTTCCCAGAGTTACCAAATATGACCTTCAGTCTTTTCCCAAAAAGTAATTTTGGGTTTCAGGAATCCGTGAGCCCTATTGTTGAGAGTCTTTGGCTCCTCGATCCCTCAATCATCAAAATGCCAAAATGCCTGAATGGTGCTCAACGGTGATTAGCCGCCTGGGCCATATCTCAGTCCATGTGGCTTCTCTTCCCCATGACCGCAACCTACTTCAGGGTTTTCAACACCAAGAGCTCTGGCTCCTAGTCATCGGGATGGCCAAAGTGTCGATGCCTGAAATGCCGAATCCCCAGCCACTTTCTCCTCCAAAGGTTGTGTCGTGTTTCGTGACTTCGGGAATTATGATGCGAAGTTGCCCAGTTCTCTGTCTGTGGGATCCCCGGTATGACGAAACCCGAAATCCCCACCTTCACTATTCTACTCCAAGGATCCATCATGCTTTCGCGACTTCAAGGTTTTCTAACCCAAGAGAATAGACTCCTTGCCTTCAGGAATTCCAAAATCCTGAATCCCTATATGTCGAAATGATGACTTCCTCCATGTCTCTTCAACGCCTTTGGGATTTCACGTTTCGTGATCCCGCGATGAAAGGTTGCCCGACCCTTTCTCCTTGGACTTCCCGGTACCCGAAATAGCGAAGTACCAAATCCAAGGGAGATTAACGGCTGTGATCCTCCCGCATCCAATGGCTCATATCCTTTCGGGATCTCATGGGTCAAGAATCCTGAATTCTTTCCCTTTGCATTCCCTAGTACCCGAAATGGCGAAATGGCCTTTTTGGGACTCTCCCGATGCCACGATCGTTGCCACATGTCTTCCTTTTGGACGGTCCCGATGTTCTCGGTGTTTCAGAACTTTGTGACCCCAGCTGCACTGATCCCTGGTCCTTGAAAATCCCAGTATCTGAACTCCCGGTAGCTCCCCGATCACTTCGGGACTTAGCAAGTCGCGACGTCGAAAGACTTATCCATTTTGCTCTTCAATGCCTGAATCCCCTAGATACGAGGATCTCGTGACACACGTCCTCCACATATGGACGGTCCTAATGCTTTCACCATTTCAGGAATTTGACAGGTCTTATCCTCTGTGCATACGAGAGTTAAATCTCGTGTAACATTTCACAGATCCGATGGCTATCAGCTATCTGCACGAGATCTGATGGCCCAGATCTTTTCCTCCTATGCTACGCTTTCCTGCCTGCACCGAGACGTGAAAATCCAATGGTCCAAATCTTTTTCCAGTGCCTGAATTGAAGGCAATTGTAGCTCCTCCCTTGAGCTTATGCTTCTTCCTTCACCTTGGAAGATTTCAAACACTTCAAAAGGCCTCAGCCTTTTGTTTCTGGTCCTTGCCATGAAGCCTCTTCTCACAACTTTTGTCTACGTTCTTGAAGATGCTTTCCCTCCTAAGCTTGCTTGAACTCAAACCCTCCAAAGGGTCTCCTTTCAGTCTTTGCGATACTTGCAGGGCTCTATGCATGAAAGCAGTCTTTCTCCTTTGCTTTGTTCTATTTGAATCCTTGAAGGATCCTTCGACCTCTGCACTCCTTGCAGTTGTCGCTCTTATGCACAAAAGAAATTTTCCTCCTGAGCTTCTCTTCTATGAAACCTTGAAAGGTTTTCATGACCTCTATGATTCCTACAAGGTCCCTACACACACGAAGGTGTTGTCTGTCCTAATCTTCTCTGTTGCTCAGACCTCTAAGGGACTTAACCCTTTTTTCTCCCTCGGATGGAGAATCTGATGCCCTCTTGGCAGTCTCTTGCTCAAGCAACTCCTTGCTAAGTCTATAGGGTATTCAACAACCCTGTGAAGGTCCTCTTGACACTTACTTCTCCCTCACAACTCTAAGAGTTCTTCCTGTGCAAACTAACACTTACTCAACACCCTCCTGGCGGAGCTCTTGCAGAATCCCTCAGTGATTTTGTTCCCTTCAACGAACTCTAAGCAGAGTTCTCCTGTGCACTCTGTGCACTTGCTCAATGCCCTCCTGGTAGATCTTTACAGAACTCCTCAAATTTTTTGTTTTCTCTGAACTCAAGATAGAGTTCTCCTCAATGCAACCCATGCATCTTCTCAATGCCCTCCTGGAAGAGCTCTACAAAATTCCCTAGATATTTTTCCTTTTGTTGTGTCCTCCTCTGCATAGTCTCACCTCCAAGGTATTCAACAACCATGAGGTTTCTCCTTGAGACAATGACTTCAGCTGATGCACCCTCCTGGCACGTCCTTGTCTGAATCCACAGAATTCATAAGTGCATCTATGCACTGGCTCTCAGAACCCGTAGTGTTCTGTCATGCACTCCTTGCATGAAGCCTCAAAGAACCCCAAACCTAAATTCAAAGAACCCATAGATAGCAGAACCTACATGTCCCTACAAATGCACATCTACAACATATAATGAACACATAGAGACATTCATGCAACCACAGAATAACATGCAGGAAACTGTTGTTTGTATTAATATAAAATGCCTCTGTTTACAACATGTTCGAGCTCAGACTTTTTTACAGAGTCGCGTCTCTCCTCTCCTCTCTCTAACTCTCACAGAGTTCTTCTCTCTCTATATATCCAACTACTAACACAAGATCCAAGATATTTTACATGAGGGGGCTCTTTGAGCTCTTCCCTCCAAGCTACCTACCCTATTCAATTACATTAACATTACATTGAATGGGTTGTCTAGTCCAGATCAGAGCTAGATCCAGCCTTACAACCATTAAAGGCCTTCTTTAACTACAGCCTGCTCAAAGGCATGGCTTTGGCTCTACCAGCCTTACAAACATTTAATACAAATTCAAATTCAAAATTTGAAACAAGAGGGTTGTGCCTCTCCTTCTTCATTGAATGTGCATTGTGTTGGCTGGATGGATGGCTTGGAGCGATGCTCCTGCATCATTGGATCCTATCCACGTGACCCTGTCCCGTGACCCTATGCTATTCCTCCGAATGCTTTCAAGTTTTCACGTTCCGAGATTTCACGATTCTGGCTGCAACAGTTCTTGACCCTTCAAACTCCCAGGTCCCGGAATGTCGAAATATCGAACCCTGAAGTGCCAAAATTCCACTTCAAAGGGAGATCAAGTGCCAAAATTCCCCTGATCCAACGACTTTCGTTCTTTCAGGATTTCATGGGTCCATATTTCTGACTCTTTCCCTTTGTATCTCCCGGTATCCAAAATGTAGAAATATCTCTGCTGAGAGATCAACGGTCCATGTCCCTCTTGGACCAACAGATACGATCCAACTGGATCGACAACCCACATCCTTTCGGGAGTTTTCTCGAAACCTTGACCTCTTGCCATGTGTCCTCCTTATGGATGGTCACAATGCTTTTGGGATTTTGTGAGTCCTCACCTTTGCATATACGAGGGTTAAATATCATGCACCTTCTCCTGGATCTGATGGCTATGGGTTTGTGCGCCCAAATCTGACGACCCAGATCTCTTTCTCTTGCATGCTCTCCTCCAGCTGTCTGGATGTAGATTCAACGGTATAAATATCATCCTCTACCTTATCCAATGGTAGCTATGTTCCCTCCTGAGCTTGCGCTTCTTCCTTCCCCTTGGAATATTTCCAAAGTTTCAAAGGCCTCGGCCTTTGTTTATTACTATGAAGCCTGAATCCTCAACTCTTGCCTATATTCTAAGGACGTTGTCCCTACTGAGATTTTTGGATTGTGAAACCTCAAAGGGCTCCCCGAATTCCTTCTCCTCTCGAGTATTTCTCTGTGTGCAAAGGCATTGTTCCTCCTGAGCTCCTGAACTTGAGACAAGTTCACTCTGAGCGCACTTCTTGCACTATTCCTTCTGAGCTTAAGAACTTCAGACAAGTTCTTATTTGCCCACTCCTTGTGCTGCTAAGTTTTTGGATAACTCAATTCGAAGTGTTTCTTGCAAATAAATGCTTCATGCCCTCCTGGTGTTCTTCTGCTCAATGCACACCTTGCAGACCCTCTGCACACAACTGCGCTATCCATACTGAGCTTATTTGTGGCTCTGACCTCGAAGTGTCTATGTCCCTTTCTCTCCTTGAAGGGATATAACACCCTCCGACAACTTATGCTCAAGAACTCCTTGCTGAGCCTGCAGGGTGTTCAGTAACCCTGTAAGTGCCTTCTCCTTGACACTTCCCTTTCCTTAGAACTCAAAATAGAGTTCCCTGGTGCACTCTATGCACTCGCTCAAGTCCCTCTTGGTAGAGCTCTACAGAACCTTAAGTAGTTCTATCATCACTGTACCTTCCTCTGCACAATATTACCTCCAAGGTGTTCAGTAACCTTGAGGTTTCTCCATGGGTCTAATACCTCCCCTAGTGCGCCCTCCTGGCACAAATCTATCCAAATTCCGCAGAATTCAGAAGTGCACCCTATGCACTAGCTCAATGCCCTCCTGGAAGAGCCTTTACAGAATTCTCAACAATTCTACTTCTTTTCTCTCTGATATCCTCTACACAATTCTTCCTTCAGGGTGTTTAGCAACCCTGAGGATTCTTCTTGAGTCAGTGACTCCAGCTGGTGTGCCCTCCTGGCATGTCTTTGTTTAGAATTCCGTAGAATTTAAAAGTGCACTCCTGCACTGGTTTTCAGAGACCACAACACTCTGTCATGCACTCTTGCATGAAACCACAAAGAACCCAAACCCGAAATCAAAGAATTCAATAGATAGGAAAATCTATCTATCCCTGCATATGGAACATAACATACATCTACAGCATGAATGAACACACAACATTCATAAAAGACACATAAACACATAGAAAACACATATGCAGGAAAAACTGCTTTGTATTAACATCAATGTCCAATTATAATGTGCTTGAGCTCGGACTGCAATAGAGTTTCGGCTCTCCTCTCTCCTCTCTACCTCTCTTCTCTAATTCTTCTCTGCCTTCTCTATCGACTAACTGCCTCCAGATACAAAGGCTCTCTTTTTACAAAAGGGGGCTCCTCGAGCTCTTCCCTCCATCCTCACCAACTCTCATTACTTATAATGAATTACAATGAATGGGCCATCTAATCTGAATCGGATCTAGATCCCCATCAACACATCAGCCATTAAAGGTGACACTAACTACAACCTTCTCAAAGGCACGGCTTGGCTCTACTAGCCTTACAAACATTTAATACATTTTCAAATCTAAAAAATTAGAGGGTTGTGCCTCTCTCCTTCCATTGAATGCATGCTTGATATGCTGGTTGTCTAGCACGTAGATGGCTTGGAGCGATGCTCCTGCATCATACTCCTCTTCTATGAAAAATTCATGAGCTCCTGCTCATGAGATTCCCAGCATGGTTGTCGAAATCCACCTAGATCACAAACAGTTCTTTGGAGTTGTTCATCTGCTCCACTGCTTCGCTGTTGGTGCATCTATTGCCCTGGTGCTATGGCAGGTTCTCTTGTATGAAACTTCCCTTCACTGGCAGTTTCTGCTGATCTGATCATCAGCCTTCTGATCTCCTCAATTATCTCATCCAGTTGCTCCCATGGATGGTTCTCCTTTTGCAGCCTTCTCCATTGCACTTCTTTGTCCTTATCAATGGGAAGATCAACTAGATCCCCCACACTATTTTCTTCCTCTGTGGCCTTATCCTGCGACTCTGCAGCAAAATTTTGTTCTATAGTCTTACCTTCTTGACTGATCTGTTGTTCATTCACCTTCTCTGACAAACTTGCTTATTCCATTTCTCCTTGTGCTGGTTGAATTCCAGCTTTCTCCAGCTACTCCTCAGATTGGAATTTTCCTTCAGCTGTTGTTGCATGCCTCGACATTACAGTCATCATCAACTGTTCATCTCCCTGGCTTAAATTTTCAAGCAATTCCTTGGAATGCTCCTCTGTTAACATCTGCATGACTGTCTCCTCTCGGTAGTCATCTACTGGTTCTGGATTGTTCAACCAATCCTCCAGCATCTCCAACTCCATCTCCCATGGAGTGAGCATTTTATCTGTATGGTCTTCTTTTGATGTCAGCTTCAGTGCTGCAGGTGTCTTTGTTTCATCTACCTGGCTAAACTTTTTGAGCCATTCTTTCGAATGATCATCTTCTTCTCCTTGGGCATCTTCTGACATCTGCTCCATCTCTTTGATAATCACAATTGGCTATCTTTTTTCTATTGCTGCATCGACAACACAAATTTTTGCCTCAGTTGGGAGATGTGGCAGGAATACCTCTATTCCCCCAATCATCAGAATGCTCTTCTGATATTCCTCTATCAACTCTCCTCGCTGATATGAACTCACCTCTGAGTCCATGAGACCCTCAGACAGTCTCATCTGCTCTCCCTTGTCCACCTGGCAACATGGGATTTCTTCTCTACACTCCTGGCAGTCTATGAGACGCTCCAACAATCTCATCTCATTGCCCCCCTGGAAACTTGAAAGTTCCTCGCTTCTCACCTGATAGTCTCTAAGGTCATCCAAAAATCCCATCTCATTTCCCACCTGGAAATCTAAACTTTCTTCACTGCCTTCCTAGGAGTTCACAAGATCTTCCAGTGATCTCTTCTCCTCATCATCACTGAGATTTCTCCCAGTCTCTAGTTCACATAACTGAACCATCTCCTCTTCATCTCTGAGGTATTTCACATACCTGAGTCATCCTCTCAATAGCCTTTTTTTTCTTTTGGCCAACAACTCCTTGACTAACCACTTTGCTTTCATTTTCATGGGACATTCATATACCCAATGCAGCTTTACATCCTATTGCATCTGCAGTGAAATCTCTTCCATCCTCGCTCTTATCTCGGTGAGTTCTTTATCCATATCAGCCTTGCTTTGCTGTTGGTGGTTCTTCTTTCCACCGCATCCATGGCCTTCAACAACCATTTTCTTGTTCCTATCTTCCCTCCTGGAAAACTTGTTGCTGTCACTCTACAACTGTGAGTGCTTCCAGCCTTTTCTTACAATCGACCTGACTGTCTATTTGTGGCTACATCCTGCGACAATCTCTTCAATCCTCTTCATTTGAAATATAAAGATGAATTCCCGCTCTGATAACACACTAATACATATCAGAGTATTGTTTTCTTTTTCTTCTGCCTCTTTCTTCCTGGAGTATACAGACATAATCAGGCTCTGATACCACACTGACGCAGACCCCCTTGCCCTTGGGCTGAGATATTCACAGGATCGCTCAACTTCGAATCCGCAAAATTGAATTAGTTCTTTTGGGCCCTCATTGGAACCCCATGAATTTGATCCACAGGTCCTTCACGAAAACTCCACCGGCACAAGAAATGCACCAGGCGTGAGTCTTCACCTCCACACGGCCACTAGATATGACCACGACCTTTTCCGAAAAGGGATTTCGGGTTTCGCGACTTTGGGGGTTTCAACAACAATATACCTGGATCCTTGTCATCAGAAGTGTCGAAAAGCTGAACCCCAAAATGATGAAATTTGTGACCGCAACCCCACTCCAAAGATACATCGCGTTTCATGACTTCGGGGGTTTTCAACTCAAAGTACCCCCGATCCTTATCCTCGAGATTTCCAAAATGCCAGACCCCGAAACTTTGAAATGTCGAACCCCAAAAGGGCTGGCGAGTGACAAGCTCCCCACTTGGATCCTATCCATGTGACCCTGTCCCGTGACCTAGTTCTATTCCTCTGAATGCTTTCGGGTTTTCGCATTCCAAGATTTCGCGATTTCGGCTGCAACAGTTCTCAACCCTTCGAACTCCCGGGTCTCAGAATGTCGAAATATCGAATCCAAAAATGTCAAAATTAAACTTCAAAGGGAGATCAACGACTGTTAGCCTACCCTAATCTGACGACTTTCATTCCTTCGAGATTTCATGGGTCCAGAGTCCCGACTCTTTCCCTTTGTATCTCCCGATAGCCAAAATGATGAAATATCTCTACTGAGATATCAACGGTCCATGTCCCTCTTGGACCAACGGCTATGATCCAATTGGATCAATGACCCACATCCTTTCGAGAGTTTTCCTGAAACCTTGACCGCTTGCCATGTGTCCTCCTTATGGACGGTCACAATGCTTTCAGGATTTTGTGAGTCCTCACCTTTGCATATACGAGGGTTAAATCTCATGCACCTTCTCCTGGATCCAATGGCTATGGGTCCGTGCGCCCAGATCTGATGACCCATATCTCTTTCTCCTGTGCACTCTCCTCCTACTGCCTGGACTTAGATTCAATGGTCCAGATCTCGTCCCCTACCTGATCCAATGGTAGCTATGCTCCCTCCTAATCTTGCGCTTCTTCCTTCCCCTTGGAAGATTTCCAAAGTTTCAAAGGCCTCGGCTTTGTTTATTTCTGCGAAGCCTAAATCCTCGACTCCCTCCTGTATTCTAAGGACATTGTCCCTCCTTAGATTTTTCGATTGTGAAACCTCAAAGGGTTCCCCGAATTCCTACTCCTTTCGACTATTTCTCTGTGCGCAAAGTCATTGTTCCTCCTTTGCTCCTGAACTTGAGACAAGTTCACTGTAAGCGCACTTCTTGCACTATTCCTTCTGAGCTTAAGAACTTCAGACAAGTTCTTATTCGCCCACTCCTTGTGCTGCTAAGTTTTCGGATAAATCAATGTGAAGTATTTCTTGGAAATAAATGCTTCATGCCCTCCTGGCATTCTTATACTCAATTCATAACTTACATAGCCTCTACACACAACTGCGATATCCATCCTAAGCTTATCTATGGCTCTGACCTTGAAGTGTCTCTATCCCTTTCTCTTCTTGAAGGGATATAGCGCCCTCTGGAAAATTATGCTCAAGCACTCCTTGTTGAGCCTACAGGGTGTTCAGTAACCCTGTAAGTGCCTTATCCTTGACACTTCCCTTTCCTTAGAACTCAAAATAGAGTTCCCTGGTGCACTCTATGCACTCGCTCAATGCCCTCTTGGCAGAGATCTACATAAATTTCAGTAGTTCTGTCATTTCTATACCTTCCTCTGCATAGTATTACCTCCAAGGTGTTCAACAACCTTGAGGTTTCTCCCCGGGTCTAATAGTTCCCCTGGTGCGCCCTCCTAGCACAACTTTATCCAAATTCTGCAGAATTCAGAAGTGTGCTCTATGCACTGGCTCAATTCCCTCCTGACAGAGCCTTTACAGAATTCTCAGCAATTCTGCTTCTTCTCTCTCTGATATCCTCTGCATAATTCTTCCTTTAGGGTGTTCAACAACCCTGAGGATTCTTCTTGAGTCAGTGACTCCAGCTGGTGCGCCCTCCTAGCACGTCTTTGTTTAGAATTCCATAGAATTCAGAAGTGCACTCCTGCACTGGTTTTCAGAGACCGCAACACTCTGTCATGCACTCTTGCATGAAACCACAAAGAACCCAAACCTAAAATCAAAGAAATCAACAAATAGGAAAATTTATCTATCCCTGCAGATGGAACTTCACCTACATCTACAGCATGAATGAACACACAACATTCATAAAAGACACATAAACACATAGAACACACATATGCAAGAAAAACTACTTTGTATTAACATCAATGTCCAATTACAATGTGTTCAAGCTCGGACTGCAACAGAGTCTCAGCTCTCCTCTCTCCTCTCTATCCTCTCTTCTCTAATTATTCTCTACCTTCTCTATCGACTAACTGCCTCCAGATACAAAGGCTCTCTTTTTACAAAAGGGGGTTCCTCAAGCTCTTCCCTCCATCCTCACCAACTCTCATTAATTATAATGAATTACAATGAATGGGCCATCTAATCTGAATCGGATCTAGATCCCCATCAACACGTCAGCCATTTAAGGTGACGCTAACTACAACCTTCTCAAAGGCACGGCTTGGCTCTACCATCCTTACAAACATTTAATACATTTTCAAATCTGAAAAACGAGAGGGTTGTGCCTCTCTCCTTCCATTGAATGTGTGCTTGATGTGCTGGTTGGCTGGTGCATAGTTGGATTGGAGCGATGCTCCTACATCACTAACTTACAAAGGTATGTGCATTGGCCTAGAATGAAAGTATTTGTTTCTCCATTTATTAGAGGATGCATACTTTGTTGTAATCGAAAGTCTATTAATAGAAAGAAAGGTTTATAACATCTCTTACTTCTACCCACTAGACCATGTGATAGCATATGCATGGATTTTGTATGTGTTTTTCCAAGAAACAAGAAGGTAATTGATTATATGTTTGTGGTATTTGAAATATTTATCAATATTTGCATTCTTATTCCTTGTAAAAAATACCATGAAAGGAAAATAAGAAACATACATGTTATTTGAAAAGGTCTAGGTACAATATTAGATACCAAGGAAAATCATCTCAGATAGGGATACTATGTTTATCAGTGTCTTTTGGAATACACTTTGGGAGAACATGGACACCAAGTTGAAAATATCTATAACTTTCCCTCCACAAACAAATGGGCAGACAAAAGTACTCAATAGGACATTGGTTCATATATTGAAGGGTTACAATTAGAATCAACCAAATACTTGGGATTAAAATTTGACTTATATTCAACACTCTTACAACAGAGTGATCCACACTTATATTGTTAAGTCCCATTTTGAAACTTTCTTAGGTATTTTATACCTTTGCACTTGGATACTTTTTATGGAAAATAAGGAGGAGAAACACAATACATCATAGGAGATGCATAGAAAGAAAAGCAAATGTTGAAAATGTTGGATAGATTCATTTTCAAGTATAGGATACATTGAAGAAGACACAAAAAAAGTAGAACATTTGACATGATGGGAATGGATTTGAGAAAATAGTCATGGTGGGAGGTAGATATTGGTTGTATACAAACAAATAAAGGATACAAGTCTAGGTAAGAAGATCAAGGATTTGGGGTATGATCCTTTTGAATTATTGGAGAAGGTGGGTGGCAATTCCTACAAGCCTAGTCTACCCCCATATATGCACATTTACCTAATAATGAATGCAGAAAATATAAAATCAATGATCCCTCCATGTTGAATCATAAATTTAATGAGAAGGTCCTACCTACCATCAATGAATTAATACTTGAAATTCAACCAATGTTGGAAAAATATACATTTTTATAGAAGAACTCCATAACTAATAGATAGTGACATATGAACTATAGTAGGTTTGGTTGAAAGTGAAACTTCCAAGAAAGGACAAATGGTACTCCTGGGAAAAGATGAGGAAAAATTTCCAAACCTCATTCAATAAAATATTTTTGGAACCAAAATCCTCCCTAAATGAAAAGGTATGATATAGAATGGATCAATGTATAATTTTCCATCTATCTTAGTACTTTATGGGTGGAAAATTGGAGGAATTGTCTTTTACGTCCCAATTTGATGATTTCATGATCAAGATATTGAAGTTGTGTTGCAACATATTTGGTTTCTACTATTTCCATACATTTTTTGGCTGACATGACTATTCCATTTCATCCATAGCATTTTTTTTAGTTAGAAACATTTTTCGTTTCACTCGAAAAGGTTTCCTTTTTTCCCAAGATTTGACCATTTTAGCCAAATCCAAAGGTATAAATCCTAAATACATCCTTTAAAAAAAATTACAAAGAGAATATTTCGATTTAATATTTTTTTCCTAGTTTCTACTGTTTATGGTCTGTGTATGCTCTTTCCCCTACGCTTTGTGCGATTTTGGAAATTTAGAAATAGAGCAGAAATTGTTTTCTTATCTCTATATTCTCTTTATCGTGTGCTCTACGCAATCTTAGAAGATAAAAAAATAGAGAGAAAATTTGCATTTTTCAAGTAAGATAATCGATATCAAACACCTTTGTTGTTGTTGAGAAGCTATTTTTTTTTTGGGCGAACACATGAATATTTTTTTTTTTTAGCATGCACTTTAAGACCATCTTCCATGACAAAAACAACAAAAACATCTCCCCATCCTCCTTAATATTATAATGTGTTTTTCACTATCTCACTTGGTTTACAGTTGATTTATTTAGTAAGAGGTCTTGAGTTCAAGTATCATTTTTTAGTAAAAGTGATTCTCATTTGTTCTATAAAAGTGGGTCACTTCATAAGTAACTTATTTGTAAAAGTGATATTATATACACATTTATATAAGGATGAGCATCACTATGTGCAACAAATTCTACTTTTCATGTGGATATTTGGTTATCATTTATGTCTTTTTTAAAGGGAATAATTTTAACATATGAAGTTTGTTTTTAGTCTCATTTTTTTAAACAACGTATTTTTTTGAGATATTTTCATCCAAACCATCCATTTCATATTTTGAATCCATATTTTATGCATATTTGAATATTTATTCTCCCAATGATCTTTTGCTTACCAGTACCAACTACTTATCATAGAAATCTGATATGGAGGATGCACTAAGAAGTAAAGGATTGTACCATATTACCTTGGGAAAATAAAAATAACCCACTGATAATGAAAATAAATCTAAACAAAAAAATAGGATAGATGAAGCATGTGGACTAATCAGAATGTCCATCTCTCATGATTTAAGCTTTCACCTTCAAGGAATTTATGCCCCTGATGAAGCTTGAGAAAAGATTCAAGTTGTGTTTGGTAAACAAAGAATTATTCAAGCCCAATAGGTTTTAAATCAACTAATGTATTGAAGTTCCAAAGATTTTCCTTGCATTGAAGATTATTTATCTAAGTTAAAAACACTTAGACTTTTATGTATAGACTGCAAAATAGATCTAAATGATGATTGATGCATATATTTTACTCTATAAAATATTGGTAGTGCATGTTCTGTCTTTATATCTACCTTTTGTGTCATTAGAGAAGCTCTAAGGAGTTCTTATAAAGAACCCTCTCTTGATTATTTTTTTCATGCTGTAGTTCGAGAGCAAGATAAGCTTGTGAAACTTGGACTGATCAACATTGTAGGTACATCCAAAAAATAATTAGTGTCCAAATAGAAATATAAATCCAATAGTCCCAAGAAGCAACATCCTCACCACAATAACAAGGAAAAAAAGGGTCCCCAACCCTCTCCATTGGCTTCTGCTCCTAATGGCAATAAAGGAGAAAAATCCAAAATTAAGAATACTGATAGACATTGGAACATTTGTGGGAAACATGGTCATGTGGTGTCTAAATGTTTTAAAAATATGGAAGACTTAGAATCAACAATGAAGAAGCACAATATCAATATTGATTCTTCTTCTTCTCATGGACATGCACTTTTTTCTTCTATTTTCTCCTTCAATGCAACTTCTACTTCTTCTTTTGATGAGTGGCTTATTGATTCTATAGCATCTTATCATATGGCTAAGGATAAAATCATTTTTTCTACTCTAAATGAATGCAACTCCAAACAAATATTTGTCGGTCATGATAGATCTATTAGTGTTGTAGGTTCTAGAACAATTCAAGAAGATAATGGTCATTTCAATGATGTATTATGTGTTCCAAGTATTTCCTCCAACCGTCTATCAGTATATCAGATCACTCATTCAAGTGAAGGTAAAAATATAATTTTTTCACCTCACCAAGTTGTAATCAAGGATTTAAAAGATCCTAAGCATGTCCTCATAACTGGAATTGATGATGATATTACTAGGTTGTACAAGTTTGAAAGCTTTGGGTCATCATATTTTCCATCAGTTTTTGTTGCTCATATCAATGACTTGAGAAAACTTTGGCATGAGTAGATTGGTCATCTAATCAATCACACATTACAACAACTATGTAATAAACACATTGTGACTGATATTCCTCTTGTTTCTTGCAGAGATGATGTTCATATTGTTTGTGTTCTCAGCAAACATCATCGGGATAGTTTTGAAAAATGTACCTATTGGCATGCCTCGATTACTTTGCAGCTTGTTCTATAAAAACCCACATCCATTCCTAATGAGTAAGGTTTTTTTTTTTTAATTGAAAACAATAGGTAACTTCCACACACTTAAATCGGTTCCAAATCATTAATAATCTATTTTTATTAGTATAATACTTGTGCAAATTACAAAGCATTCATCAAAAATACTTGGTAATTTAGCATTAAATCTAGTGAATCTACCTAGAGAAAAAAAAGGGAGTCCATGTAAGGCCATCTTATTTACCTCATTGGGATTGGGCAACTTGTGCAATAAAGTTTATGTCAAGCATAGAAAGTAATTTAGATTCCACTAATATCATTCATGTAATCATTAATATTAATTCATTACCATAATGATTCAAATAATTCAATACAATAATCACTATCTTCAAGTAATTATTAATTATAATCCATTAATATAAATTATTAATACTCAAATTGCATATGCATCTTTATTACAATCATAGTCATTCATATAAATCCATTACAATAATTACTATCTTCAAGGGATTACTAATTATAACTCATTAATACAAATTATTAAACCCAACATTTATATATGAAACTTTATTATAATCATCACTCATTAATATAAACACATTATCATAATTACTAACATCAAGTGGTTACTAATTATAAGATATTAATATAAATTATCATAACAAACTTTTACATATAAATTTTATTATACTCAACAATCATTACTATAAATTCACTTCACTAATCACTATCATTACCTCTTTATTTCTTAAATATGATTAATACAAGTGTTGTGATGTTGTTATATTTAAATATATATAAATAAATTAATATGTAT
>ML791504.1:57384-70234 GCA_009831015.1 Picea engelmannii | reverse complement strand
ACCAGAGAGTATTTACTTAGCAACCCGAATACAGATGCGGGTTAATAGATCTCGCCGGTTTAATTTGTTTATGTTGTTGTTTATGTTCCCCAAGGGTTAGGTATTCAAGGGTTCTATAGACAAGGGTTTGCCCTATGCTATAGCTCTCTGATATACATGCGGGGTCCAACAGTAGTACTCGGTCCAATATCTCAGGGCACGAACTAAGGAGGATAGACCATACCCTTAGCCGTACTACCCGACTACGCAGGTACTAGAGAGTATCTTCCCGAGTGTTGTTCTCGGTGACACTATAGCAGTCCGGCGGCCGATAGTTTTATCTACAGAGGGCTTCAGGAAATCTAGGCCGATCCGTACACAGGTGTTGTCTGATGCGCTACCACTCGAAGGGGTACCAACAGGGGTTACAAGGGTGGCCAACAGATGTGCACTTAAGAACCACCTGTATTTCCTGCGTGTATGAATCCCTCAACCACCGATTTATGCGCGTAACAACAGATCTCTGTGGCTTAAAGACGTCGGAATACGTCTCTACCCTGGAAAAAAAATACCCACAATTTCTGCCAAGGAAAGTGCTCTGATACCACTTGCAAGATACCAGATATAATAAATATGCAGAACAGAAATGAAATGCTAGAAATGACAAAATAACAGTAAAATATCTAGCATAATCTTCACAATACACAGAAATGATATACGAAATAGCAACAGAAAGAACACTTTGATTTAGATAGCAATGTTCACAGGCCTCTTCGAGGGGGCAAACTCCAGTCGAGCAGTGCTCTGTTACAATAATATCCAAGCTAGGGTTTTCATACCCTCGACCCTTATTTATACTAAATATGTCTATTAAGAGAAGCATCTAGAGGAAGATCCTTCTAGAAGCGGAAGCTTCTATTAGGTCTTCTTACATCCGCCTTATTATATTTTATTGAAAGGTCTTATTAATATTGACCTTTATTACATCTGAATACATTGATCTACTTATGTGCGAGATAGGACCTTAACATATAGATTGGTATGTAAAGGATATGCACAGATTGAAGGAATCGACTTTGAAGAGACATTTTCCCCAGTTGCCAGAATGGAAGCAATCTGTTTGTTTTTAGCCTATGCATGCTCCAAAAATGTTAAAGTATGTCAGATGGACGTAAAATCAACTTTTCTGAATGGGGAACTTGAAGAAGAAGTCTATATTGAACAACCAGAAGAATTTCAGTTGTCAGAAAACACAGATTATGTGTGTAAATTAAAATAAGGCCTTGTATCGTCTAAAACATGCCCCTAGAGCATGGTACTCCATAATGGATAAGTATCTACAGTAGGCAGGGTTCAGAAAAGGAAGTGAAAACAACAACCTCTACATCAAGGTAAGTCAACGTAATATTTTATTAATTGAAGTTTATGTTGATGATATTATTTTTGGTAGTGATGATGACAGGTTAATCCAGAAATTTGGAAAAGATATGAAAAATGAATTTGAAATGTCATTACTTGGAGAACTATCCTTCTTTTTAGGGCTTCAGATACATCAAAGCAACCAAGGAATTTTTATTTCTCAAACCAAGTATATCAGAGAAATACTAAAGAGGTTCGGAATGGAAGATTGCAAACCAGTTATCACTCCCATGCAAACCAGTTGTAAGCTGAGAAAAGATGATGATTCGAAGTCTACAAATCAGAGGAAATATAGGTCAATGATTGGCAGCCTACTATATGTGACAGCATCCAAACCATATGTAATGCAAGTAGTTGGATAGGTGACACGATTTCAAGCATCACAAAATGAATCACATGTATTAGCAGTAAAGAGGATTTTCAGATATCTCAAAGGAACAAGAGAGTTTGGATTATGGTATCCAAAAGGAAAAGATCTATCATTTATTGCCTACACAAATGCAGATTGGGCAGGTTGTATTGATGACCAACGAAGCACTAGTGGAGCAATGTTCTACTTAGGTGAGTGTTTGGTATCATTGCTAAGCAAGAAACAATCATCAATATCTCTATCTACAGCCGAGGGAGAGTATTTTGCAGCAAAAGCATGTTCCTTGTCATTGATGACAAATCTCTCCGAGGGATTCCTTGTGTACAGCCGAGGGATAAATCTCTCCCCATTTGTCATCAATGGCAAAGGTATCAGATGCAAATGACAGAGGCATGCTTCTAGGGGGAGCAGATTTATCATATGCAGAGGATAGAGGAAAATTTATCAAATACAGAGGATAGAGGCATGGTTCCAGGGGGATCATGAGTGATATGATTTCAGTATTGCATCAAAGTGTTTCCATCAATGCCAAAGGGGGAGATTGTTGATTAAGGTTGGTTGTCATTGATGTCAACCCTTGAAGAAAGCCTTGCAGCACAAAGGTTTGGGTAATGGAACCAAGATTTTTTTATGTAAAAATGACTCATTATTGTCTTGTCATGGTTGATGAGAAGTAAAGATGGATGAACTCCAAAGTGGTCCCCTTATGGTGAAAGCCCTCACGGGAAGACGCTTTGCAGAGTAAGAGAACCCATGCTTAATTATAGAATAATGAGATGAAGGACAATGAATTTTTCAGGTAAAATATCCTATATGGATATTTCTTGTCATTCCATTTCCGGTGGTATGCGGAATGTCACATAACTCCTCACGGCTAGAGATTTATGGCCTTGAGAAGTTGGAGACCCCAGGTTTGGGTAATGGAACCAAGTTTGTTTGATAGATAACGATATGCGTTATGATATATTTTCAACTAATACTATTCTATATGGATATTACATATCATTCCATTTCTGGTGGTATCTGGAATGTCACATAACTCCTCATGGTTTGAGAGTTATGGCCTTGCGAAGTTGGAGGACCCTCATATGTCATCTAGAAGCCCCAAAAGGTCAAACTAGTCAAAGTGGTTTAAGAGATTTTAAAAGGTAAATAATAAAGTGAATTAATTAGTGTATTATAATTCAAAGTGAATATAAAATAAATTATTTCAATAATAAATTTAATGGAGAAATTAGAATTGGGTTAACCTTAAAATAAGGAAAGTGAGACCAAGTGACCTAGAAGATGTTTTTAAGGAAGCTACTTGGAGAGTATAAATAAGAGGAAAGGCTCTCTCAATTTAATCACACTTGAGAATATTGAATATATATAGGTGTCTGAGGTAGCCAAGGATATCTAAGCCGAAATTCTGAGGGAAGGTGAAGAAAAGAAGGTTGAAATGCAAGGAAGGATAATTTTTTTTGATGGTGCTTTCTAAGGTATCTTATTTACAAGTCATCTCACCATTTTCACTATAAATTTTTTTATATTGAGAAAACATATCCAAGTATCTGTGGTAACAAATTCATCTTGTGGGTCGTTTTATTTTTGGAGTTACACTTTGTGGAAAATAGGGTTTGTGGCTAGTCCTGAAACTAGTAAAAAACAAGTGTTTCGGGTAAAAACGTCATAACTTCTTCATAATAGATCCAAATTCTATGAAACCAAATGAGTTGGTTAGGATACCTTATTTATTATTCTTTTTAATAGTTTCATATAAATTCAACAAATATTCTATGCGGGGCACACTCTACAAGGTCACTCTCTAGAATAAGCCAGAATTCAACAAGGTATGCCATTTTTTCTATAACTCCTTTTCTAAGAGGTTCCAAGTAGTGAAACATAGAATAATTGCATAAAACACACTGAAGAACATTGTGTATCAGTTTCAAATCTTTATACATTATAGGTACAAATTTATGATTACTTCAAGTTAGGGTTGTTGACTAATCCAAAACTAGGCATGTGAGACTAAAGAAAAGTTTGATGAAAATGCCAGTCTCTTGTTGTTAAAGTCAAGGAAGGTTTGCAGGAATGAGATCATATACACCAAGTCTATTATAGAGCTACAAATAAGATTTGGATGATGAAATTGATGAGGGCTTTTGGTTGAGTTACTTGTTCAGTACATAGTTGAGACAAGTAGTTGATGAGTTGGCACATACATGAGGTGTATAGTTGATGATGTTGGTACATATTGATGAGTCATAGTTTATGAGTAGTTGAAACATGATTGGCACATACTTGGTACATGGTTGGATGCACTTTTTTATGGTACAGGTTGATTACAGGTTATTTGGTACAGGTTGGTGCATGGTTGATGCACTTGTTTATGGTACAGGTTGATTCTAGGTTGATGCATGGTTGATGCATGGTTCAGATTTATTGGTACAGGTTTACAATGGTATATCTCATAGTGGCAGGTTGACAGTGGTCCATCATTCTACTTCTACTTCAGGTTGGTAGGACGGGGCAAGGACAGGTGGTTTCATCCACCTTTCGGTTGTATATGGAGAACATAGGAGGTTGTAGCCTCCTTCTGGTTATAGCCAGAGAATTGGGGAGTTGGAGCTTCCCTCAGGTTGTACCCGGAGAAGCTAGGGGGTTGGAGCCTCCTTCCAGTTACAACTCGAAAATAAAGGAATTTGGTGTTTCCAATGAATGTAATTCTTCAAGACATATAAGAAAAAGAATTATGTGGTTTTCTCCCTATTTAGGTTTCCACGTAAAACACTAGTGTACTGTGTACGTCTATGTTTGTTCATTTGTTCATTTCTTATTTACTCTACATTTATTGGATGATAATGCTTCAAATAACACTTGGATTATATGGTTAAAAAGGATTAAATTTCTCTATTACTGATTCAACCCCCCTCTCAGTAATCCAACAACTAGCGTGACCAATTATTGAACAATACAGTCGAAATCGTGATTGTAACAATCGTTCTGTATGAAAAATCATATGTTTTATTTTTAAGGTCGAATACTATTTTTGAAGAAGGAAAGTGTTTATAACTCCGATCCAGCAAGTGTCGAGAGCTCTAAAAATTAATCGATAGGCCATTAGAACAATTATAATGAGTTCAATTTTTATTTTTTTTAGAGACTAGAGAACAGAGCGATTAATTTCTTTTTACGTTGTATATAGAAAAATTGAACCTGCTACATCAACAATTAATCCACATTACCACTCCAATTGTATCGAATTATATCAGAAAATAAAAAAATCTAGAAGGCCATTCATTCTTATATTGATTTACATCAATATTTAAAATATGGAATATTATTCAATTATATTGATTTCATCCGTGATTATGCAGAATCCTACTCAACCAAAAAAGAGGATAGATTTTTTTTAAGAACAAATTTCCAGAGTGAGCAACACCTATTGCTTAGAATTTAAATAATCTTGATCAATTTCATAAAGACTTAGCATTCAATTGCGATCATGCTTCTAAACCCATTCGTCAATATTAACCAATATAAATATATAAAAATACAGGAACATGATTCTAATTTACATTTATTTGCTCTATACATAATTGACATACATAATCAAAAATTTTCTTATTAACAACAAGCATCAATAATGGAGGCACTAGGCACTCTGCAACTAAGGTTTCATGCTCTCTAACTAGGGTTTCATGCAACCTCGAATCCCCATCCTCTCAACTGAACACCTCTACAACTCCTAATGCACTATGCACTGAAGATCTAACTGGCACAACAAAATGACCACTAAAGAGGGGGTGTAATCCCCCTCATACCGCAACATTGCAATGAATGACCCACAGAACGCTCGCACGGACAGACCGTCATTCGAACTGCCACAACATCTACAAGAATAGTTCTTGCAGGAAGAAATGAACGTAGGCACAGGAACACACATGGATGTAGAGACCTTGCATCCAAAAGCAGCTCGTACATGGCTACCAAGAAAATGCATTCCGTAGACCTCGATGATAGCGTGATACATTATAAAAAGAAACAAAATAGGAGAGCACATCCAGTTCATGAGGGACCACACCCTTATAGGCAAGTTCCTAGGCCTCTGGCCCTCAAAAAGAGATATGGCACGATGGATCAAAACCTGGTGGAGCCCCAAGGGAGACTATGAGCTCCAACTGAGCTCTAGGGGATTCTTCACAGTTATATTCTACAATTTGGAGGACAAAGATCGTGTATTTGAAGGAGGACCCTACTTCTACAACTCAGCTGGGCTATACATGTGATTCTATACTGAACATTTTTTCCCAAAGAAAGAGAACTTTACCTACGCCCCAGTATGGATTCATCTATATTCCTTACCTCAATAATTTTGGTTAGAATAAATATTATCAAGCATAGGCAACACTCTTGGGAAGCAAGTAAAATCCTCAGAAGCCACTAAGCACAGGAAGTTCACCTCCTATGCCCGAATATGCGTTTATATGGATATATTCAAGGCCTTCTCAGGCATGATAACCCTGGAATACCAATATGAGGAGTGGGCATAGACTATAGATTACGAGCACATACCATTCAGATGCAAGAAATGCCATGAGCATGGACATCTCTTTAGAGATTTCCCCCTCAACGCCCCCCCCCAAGCCAGCTGAAGAGGAAAAGCCAAAGGATGGCTTCACCCAGGTGTAGAATCGCAGAAAGAAAATGCAGAGGAAACCAGCAGCTAACAATAGCCAAAAAAAACCCAACACCAACTCCTTTAATTCCCTTTCAAATCTACCAGCGGAAAACGAGGTGGAAAATCCCCACAAAGCAATAGGAGTAGATGGCACCAGCGATAAAGAAAATCAACAAACAAGGGAGGCCCCAAACTAGGAAACCTTGAGCTATCCCCCATCCCACCCAGTCTTAGGAAAATCACATGATAAGGAGGAAGACACAATCATGGCAATGAATGAATAGGACCTAGTAGAAATAGACCTTGACAGACTTGAAGAAGCTCTCAACAAGAAATACCTACAAACCCTCCCTAAAGATCAACTAAGGAAAGTTCACAAAGTCTTTATGGACTCATAAACAGGGGAAACTTTACAACTGGGCATAAGAGGAGACCCTAACCCAGATCAAAGAAGAAACACAAAGGAGAACAAAAGGAGGGGTAGAAAAACGACACAACAACTCATCAAAGAGGATGGAAACTATATGATCAACTCAATACAGATATAGAATCTCTCGGAGAGATCCTTTTCCCATCCACCAAACTATTAAATCATGAAATTCATCACTTGGAACATCACGGGCCTCAATGGATGATCCAAGCAAAGGATCCTCCACAACTGCATCAAAACAGAAGACCCAGATATACTCCTCCTCCAAGAAACAAAATGTGCAAGACAGATCGCAGAAGAGATCTTTAGAAGATGTTGGCACAACTGCAACTCATACCACACAGACTCGAAAGGTGCAGCATGTGGCCTAGAAATCCTCTAGAACCCAAACTCGGTCATTCTCGACCAAGGCCTCTCAACATAGGGCTCTCTCACAGCTCACTATCAAGCAATCGGCTCAGATAAAGACGGTTGGATCACCAATGCCTATGGACTGCACATCATCCCGGAAAAAGAAATTTTCCTTCAGAACCTTGCTTACCTTAGCTCCATTGCCAAAGACCAGAGATGGATAGTGGGTAGAGAGATTAATATGATCCTCACTTTGGAGAAAAAAAGGGGCGGGAAGAAAAGATTGGAACAAGATATCACAAAATTTTAGGAATTTTTGGATCTTCACAAACTGGTAAACATAGAAAATGGAAATGGAACCTTCAGTTGGATGAACAAGCGAATGGTACCCCAACAAATCGATTTCAAGATCAACCACTTTCTTCTCTTAGAGACCCTTCTCTTGGAAGGCCCACTAGTCAACTCCAACATCCTTCAAAAACCAAGCTCAGATCATTGTCCTGTTCAGCTATGGGTTGACACTATGGCCTCTCCCAAGCTCAAACCCTTAATATTTGAAAAGTTCTAGCTCTCACATCCAAACTTCCAAAACTTGGCTCATCATTGGTGGGACATGACAGAGGTACAACATGGAACCAAAATGTACTTCTTCCAGCAAAAACTCAAATATTTCAAGCAGCAAGTGCAAAAGTGGAACAAAGAAATCTTTGGAAACATCTTCCAGGAAATAAAAATCCTGGAACAAAAACTTGAAGGCCTTCAAAAGATGGCCATCCAAACTAGATACACCCCAAATCAATGGGAGGAGGAGCAACAAACTAGTCATCAATTGGAAGAAAGACTAAAGAAAGATGAAATTCTCTGGAGACAAAAGTCCAGAATTCAATGGCTAAAAGAAGGAGAAAAAAACACAAAATTCTTCCACCGCTGCTTGATCCACAGGCTCTTCATTAACCGCATAACCAAGCTAGAAAATGCTCAGGGAAGCACCGTGCTGACCCATCAGGACATCACTCAAGAGCTCACTGATTACTACCAAGACCTCCTCTCAAAGGCACCGGTGAATTGAGCTGAGGCAATTGATAGAGTGACAACCAACATTCTGACACTCATCACTCAGGAACAAAATGAAGCCCTCATAACTCCCATAAGTCAAGTGGAAGTGGATCAGGCCATACAGTAATTACCCACGGGTAAAGATCTCGGGCCCGACGACTTCACTACAGACTTCTTTCACTCCTGTTGGCCCCTGCTAAGAGAAGAAGTCTGGAAACTAGTGGAGGAATCACACATCTTTGTCAAAGTACTCCCAACCCTCAATGCCACCTTCCTCACTCTGATACCCAAAGAAGAAAGGGTCACCAACCCGAAAAATTCCAGACCCATAGCACTCTGCAGTGTGACCTACATAATCATTTCGAAAGTAATATCTCTCAGACTCAAACCAATCCTCCCCTTCATCATCTCAAAGGAGCAGTCAAGCTATGTCGAAGGAAGACAAATGATGGATAGCGTCATTTTGGTCCATGAGGTCATCCAGATTCCAATCGCTCAAAAGTACACATATGCCAGGTATAATCCTCAATCTTGACCTCTCAAAATCCTTTGACAAATTAAGCTGGCATTACATAAAAGAGGTCCTAACAGCCTTTGGCTTCTATACCAACTAGATTGACTAGATATTGAACCTCATCTCCTCCACTTTCTTCTCAATCCTTTTTAATGGCACCCCCTCCCAACCCTTCTCCCCCTCACAGGGAATAAGGCAAGGAGATCCTATTTCCCCCTTTCTCTTTGTAATAATGGCAGAGGTTCTAGGACAATACATAAAATCCTCCATAGAAAACAGATCTTTCCAAGGCCTCCCCCTTCATGGGCTTGAACCTACAACCTCCCATAGTCAATTCGTAGATGACACCATGCTCATGAACACCCCCACGACGCAAGAAGCCAACAAGATCAACTTCATCCTCTCTGACTTCAGTGACACCACTAGCACCTCCTTTAACCTTGAAAAATTGCATCCTTTCTTCTTCAATAACCCCAAATCCATCCAACAACATATCTCTCAGATACTCTCCATTCAAGTTTTCTCCCTACCAACTCATTACTTAGGCTCCCCTTGTCAGATTCGGCAGCCCGCAACCTCTCATGGGACTCTCTCCTGCTCAACATCTCTAACTGCCTCAGCAGATGGAACTTTCGCTTGCTCAATCTCCCAGTCAGAATCACCCTCTTCAAATATGTTCTCCAAGCCATACTTGCCTATCTTTTCTCTGCTCTTGCTGCCCCTAAATCAGTCATAAAGAAAATCCGAAATCTTCAGAGAAACTTCCTTTGGCATGGCCACAACCCAGACAATAAATGGGCTCTATTCAGCTAGAGAAAGGTCTACAAACCCAAATCCCTAGGGGTCCTTGGCCTTCGTGACCCAGGTAAACTCAAGAACACTATGGGAGAAAAGATTTGGTGGAGATGGATAAAAAATCCAACAGAAATATGGGCTCATCTTTGGAAACATAAATATGCTCCAGACATCCAACATTCAGACTGGATACGAATGCAGGACATACTTCAAGGCTCCAACATCTAGAATGCTTCCTATCGGAACAAACCACTTATCCAGGAGCACGCCTTCTGGGAAATCAACAATGGTCAAACTTCTAGGTTCTGGACTGACTCTTGGCAACAGCTGCCACCCGTTCAATCAGATGAGACTTATCTTCATTATGAACACCACATACAAAACCTTGCCACAGCTAAAGTAGTTGACATGTGGGTAGCCAATCCAAACGATCATTCTGGGAGAACCTGGAAATCAATGCATCATAACCTACAGACAACAGGAAACTGCAACCTACAGAACTGGACTGAAGCACTCGCTCCTCGAAGAATTTGAGTAAGCAATGACCCTGACATTCTTCGATGGGGACACTCACCCAATGGTAGCTTTACCATCAAGGAAGGATACACTCTCGAGGAGGGATTTCAATCTATACCAAAGGATCCCATCTAGACCGCAGTCTGGAAATCCAAATTCTGGCCAAAAATCTCCACATTCCTTTGGCTCCTCCTACACAACAAGATCCTAACTTGGGAAAACCTTCAGAAAATTGGCTTCATTGGCCCTTTGATCTATCACTTATGAAAACAAAATGAGGAGACCATGGAACACCTACTCAACATTTGCACCACCAGTGTCGATATTTGGGATCATGCCACTCAACATATGCGGAGAACTCATCAAGATCAGGGCAACATCATAAACATGATCAGAAACTGGGGACCAAGACCCTACAAATGCGAAATTCTCAATAGGATCTTGTAGCTCCTACTAGGCTTCAGCGTATGGAAACTTTGGAAAGAACACAACAGGAGAGTCTTTCACTCTTAGGCCTCCACCCCCACAAGCCTTTGGTCCACCATCCTCTTGCACCTTCAAGAAACCCTCTAGCTCCATCCTTGGAGCAAAGATGACCAACCTTCTGAACCTGTATAACTCTCAATTCTTAACTCCCGAGGCCTTACGCTCTCCTCCACCCTCTCCCCACAAGCCCCTCTTCCTCCCTCTCCCCTTTTGATCAGCCCCTGGATCTGGTCCCCCCCCCCACCCCGATTCCACAAAATCAACTTCGACGGAGATTCAACAGGCAATCCAGGCCCCTCCGGGGTAGGAGCAGTCATAAGGGATAGTCTTGGCAGACTTCACATCATAACAGTGGAAAACCTAGGCCATGATACCAAAAAATAGGAAGAGACATGGGGCATGATCAGAGGAATCCAATTATCCCTCAAACATAACCTCACCTACCTCATCATTGAAGGATATTCAAAATTCATAATCGAGTATACTCCAAAATCATCAATGGAAGGAGCCCATAAAAGATCACCCCAAGATGGTGGTTGTTGGGCCCCCTACAAAGATTTCAAAAATTACTCAGACCCTCTCTAACTATCCTCACCTCCCATGTGAGAAGGGACACAAACAAAGTGGCATATAGATTGGCCAATGCAGGGGTGAACCTAACAAAACAGATCACCCTCACGACCCCTAGGAGGCCCCAGAGATCGACAATTTGGACTCATTGGTAGGAGCTAGCTCAAAGGGACTATCTTCACCAGGATGGGGTGACATTTGGTGAAAGGAGGGAGATAGGTGGTAGACATAGCTGGCAGGGAGAGTTAATACCCCACACTGCCACCCCCAACGCTGTTAATTCCCCATGGTGTTCACCATAAGGGATATTAATTCGGTGCACCTGGAAGAGATCACATATGAGCGTTCCATCCAGGCCACTGGTACTAGGAGACTGAACCAGTCCCGTCAGCCCTCAATGGCATCAATGGCTCCCAACAAAGTTATAATCGACCCTCCTGGCCAAGGCGTTCACTTTCACTTGTCATTTGCAAGCTTCTTCCTCTATGCAATGTTGCTCGACCCTCCTAGCCTCTTTGATTGCCTCCTGCACGTCCTCCAAATCTCTCCCGACCACAATTTCTCTCCGTCCCTGGTTCTCATCATGCCATGGGACCGAGGCAAGCCCAGGTATTCCTCCAGGATCAAGAATGCCTACACCCGAGACAATTGTCTCACAGCCTCTCAGCGAGCCTTGATTTCCCATTTTAGCTACCCCCACAGACCTTCAAGCAGCACTCAGTCCACTTTGCACATGCCTAAAGAGGAGAACCTGCCTCCCTCGCCCTAGACTCAAGCTCAATCTCCCCTTCGCATCCCCAAGTTGGAGATCCCGTCCCTCATTGAGCACTCTTCCCCACCCCAGACTCAATCCCAGACTACCCTTCACATTCCCAAGTTGGAGACCCCGCCCCTCACTGAGCACTCTCCTATGCCACCCCAACCCTCACAAGGTATCCTCAAGACAACCAAAAATGAGGCTCCACCCTCAATTCAACATCCTAGCCCGAATTTGAGCGACGTTGATCCACCATCAACTCCTCAACCAGGCCCGAGCCTGGTGAAAATGGAAGGGCCTGCCCCCAGGGCTAGCCTCCCAAGGCCTTCCACCTCCCAAGACTTTCAGCCTCGCTCGTGGGAAGGAGGTTGCATAGTGTAGGAGGAAATACCACCAAGCTAGCAACTGATAGGCGATGAAGAGAACCCAATTACCTATCATCTGGCAGTAGAGCACTTGAAGCTTCTCTTTGACATCCGACAGTAGCAGGACGAGCAGGTGCATGGCCAATGAACAATACACCAATGACTAGATCTCTTGTTTGAGGCCCTCTCAGATGCCCCAATGCAAGCAGAAGTTCGTACTGGTCTACACCGCCCAGGGACATCCAGGTTCCCCAAAGGCTTGACGTGGCCCACCCCTGACTCTGGTTCTTATCAATTTCAATTTTCAGAATGAATAGTGATTATCTGTTTACTCTTTTTCTTAGAGTTGTATAACCGTCTAGTAATGGCAGCTCTAAATGTAGTCTGCCTTAGGCTAGCTAGTGGGATCAAAGTCCCTATTGAAACTCTCAGCTTTTGCTCAATTTTTGTAAATTTTGTAAAACATAACATCTGCCATTTTAGGCATATCACTGCCTGGAGCCACTTGTTATGGTTTCCCTTTTGTGACATAATAGGTGGTTTCCAAACAATGCATAGGTGTACACTCATGATGAT
>ML791504.1:30881-57378 GCA_009831015.1 Picea engelmannii | reverse complement strand
AAAAAAAAAAAAAAAAAGCATCAATAATGAAATAATGTAACCAAGAACTTGATGGTTTTTGTAGTTGATCTTCAACTTGGAGGCTTGCACACATTCTCCTTACTTCCCCCTGCTAATCCAAGGACTTCACTGGTACCTCTCAGCCAATTCTAGCGGTACTCTTCTTCCCCCTTATCCCCCTGAGCTGCAAAGGGGTCACACACATAATTTCATATCCAAATATATCTAAAGATTTCCCTCACAAGGAGAGGCTTCCACCTCTTTCCCAAATCTTGTAGCCCAAGTCACACAAGTAAACTTAGTCAATCTAAATTTCAACAACATTTCATTCATCCAACAATAGGGTAATTTCCCTCTTCCTCACCATTCTTTTTATAATAAATTTTACCTTGACATTTGTCTCTCATGCACAATTAGCTAATTTTTAACAAATAAATTTAAAGATTATTCACCCCAACACATGTCACACTTGTTACGAGGAAAATCTCTCTATGGCTAGGGTGGAACGACCCTAATGGGATACATTCTTAAAGATTATAAAGTAAAATTAATTAAAGAAATTAATTATGGTTAACTGAGTAATAGTTCAAATTACAGATCACATTTAATGACCTGTGAAATAAAATTAATAGATCAATGAAAAATGATATAAAAATGGTGGCGTATGCAGAAAGGGATAGCCATGGATCCTGAGGAGATAAAACATTAACTCATGACGAAGGACGGAGGACACAGGGTGGTTGGAGGAGTAACTGCATGAGGCGGCCGGGAGGAATAAGGGAAGGGGAAGAGGGGGATGTGTGCACCATTCGACAGGGGGGAATGGATGTTGTGGAGGAAATGGATGTTGTGGACTGTTTTTCCATGAGTAGAGAGCCTCTGGACGGTTGTGTTTTTCCGTGAGCAGAGAGCCTCTGGACGGTTGTGTTTTGCCGTGAGTAGAGAGCCTCTGGACGGTTGTGTTTTGCCGTGAGAAGAGAGCCTCTGGATGGTTGTGTTTTGCCGTGAGCAGAGAGCCTCTGGATGGTTGTGTTTTGTTGTGAGCAGTGAGTTTCTATGCACTGTTGTATTTTGTGGACTTTTGGACTTACTGTGAGCACAAAGTTTTGAGACTGTGGCTTTTGATCAGGGGAGGCACTGAGTTGCTGGAGGTTTTGGGCACGGAGGTCCAGGATATCCATAGATATCCTGGAGCTAGGTATTTTTCCTAGTTGGCAGGGAGGACATTAGTTTTGGGCAGTTATTTTGTGTCTGTGGCAGGACTGGACTGTGTAGCAGGTAGCAGGAGAGCAACAACAAGGTAGCAAGGCAACGGAAATTAGCATCAGAACCAGGTAATCTATTAAGTTATGTATTTATTCCATTCAGCTATGAAATCATTAATCATTGATGAATCTAAGTTACTGATGTTGCTGTTATGAAAATCAATATTATGCTATGAAGTTATTGTCTCAGTTATGAAATAAATTGCTTATGAAAATAAATGATGTTTAGAAATATATGGGCATTACATATGGTATCAGAGCGTCTTAGTTCAAAATCTGGGGCCTAAGGGCCGAAACCCAGAGTGTTAACTCCAGCCACACTTAACCTATAAGAGATACGCGTTCATTTTGACTAAATGGGATTGATACATGATACAGTATGGTATCCAAGCTATTGAGCACGGAAAAGAGAATTCATAACTTAAAATTTTATTTGGGCAATGTTGTTAATGAAGTTTCGGGTAGAATAGACACCTGAAACCAATGAAAATGTCGAGGGAAGCTTCTCTGGAAGGCTTGAAACTGGTAAGATTCAATACTTACGCGAACCATACTAAATAAAATGCAAAAGACATTTGCTGGACCTTGAAAAGGCCTACTTCACCTCGAACTTACCTAAATAAGGAACTGCCGATGCGTAGTCGGAAAAAGGAAATTTAGCAGACTTGTACCGCTCAGGAATAGTGTGAACTATTTGCCTATATTAAGCCTCGATGATTGTAATAATGTGAAAATTTCAAGAATCATAGACCCATATAAAATTTCAACGTGCCAAAGAGAGAAATTTTTTTACATTACGTAATGTTTCATGCAAATTAATCATTATCTCAAAGAAGAGTTGTCTGTTACACGGGAGAACGGATCTGCGCCGTCAGATCTCGGATGAAATCCCGTCAGCCGTAAGATCTAGAAAATTTGTGCGGGGTTTAAGCCCTAGCGTGCATAGGAGGAGTCATCGAGAAATCTGAGTCATCGGGGATTTGTTAAGTCTGAGAATCGAGGCCTTGTGGTTCTCGAAATCCTGAGAACGGATGATAGCCGTTGATCTCGGCAGGACACGTGTCAGCGTCTTGGGAAGGCATCGGGATTTTATCATCGAAGATTTTAGGAGTGTAGAACCGTTACACATATTGGACCGTAGAGTCCGACAGCTCAGAAACCGTCTGGTAGACTAAGTTTCAACCTCGCTCGTGGGAAAAAGGTTGCATAGTGTAGGAGGAAATCCCCCCAAGCTAGCAACTGACAGGCGATGAAGAGAACCCAATTACCTATCATCTGGCAGCAGAGCACTTGGAGCTTCTCTTTGACATCCAACAGTAGCAAGACGAGCAGGTGCATGGCCAATGAACAATCCACCAATGAATAGATCTCTTGTTTGAGGCCCTCTCATATGCCCCAATGCAAGCAGAAGTTCGTACTAGTCTACACCGCCCAGGGACATCCAGGTTCCCCAAAGGCTTGACGTGGCCCACCCCTGACTCTGGTTCTTATCAATTTCAATTTTCAGAATGAATAGTGATTATTTATTTACTCTTTTTCTTAGAGTTGTATAACCGTCTAGTAATGGAAGCTCTAAATGTAGTCTGCCTTAAGCTAGCTAGTGGGATCAAAGTCCCTATTGAAACTCTCAGCTTTTGCTCAATTTTTGTAAATTTTGTAAAACATAACATCTGCCATTTTAGCCATATCACTGCCTGGAGCCACTTGTTCTAGTTTCCCTTTTGTGACATAATAGGTGGTTTCCAAATGATGCATAGGTGTACACTCATGATGATATAATACAAGGATCAATTTTTATTTACAAACAAAAAAAAAACAAGCATCAATAATGAAATAATGTAACCAAGAACTTGATGATTTTTGTAGTTGATCTTCAACTTGGAGGCTTGCACACATTCTCCTTACTTCCCCCTGCTAATCCAAGGACTTCACTGGTACCTCTCAGCCAATTCTAGCGGTACTCTTCTTCCCCCATATCCCCCTGAGCTGCAAAGGGGTCACACACATAATTTCATATCCAAATACATCTAAAGCTTTCCCTCGCAAGGAGATGCTTCCACCTCTTTCCCAAATCTTGTAACCCAAGTCACACAAGTAAACTTAGTCAATCTAAATTTCAACAACATTTCATTCATCCAACAATAGGGTAATTTCCCTCTTCCTCACCATTCTTTTTATAATAAATTTTACCTTGACATTTGTCTCTCATGCACAATTAGCTAATTTTTAATAAATAAATTTAAATATTATTCACCCCAACACATGTCACACTTGTTACGAGGAAAATCTCTCTATGGCTAGGGGTAAACCACAACAGATGGAAATGACTGTAGAAATCAACTCTAATTTCAAGTATGCTAGATACGCAAATATGCTAACAAGACAAGATAAGAGGCTTGCCTTGTCTAGACGTTTGATGAAGTCTATCATTGAGCACTTGACCCAAAGTAATATACCTACAACTAGTCCTCAACAACCAACCAAGGCAAGCATATGGTGATAATATATAGTGTTAGCACATTCAATAGAATAATCCATCAACATTCATAACAAATATACCCATGGAATAATAATTCAAATATTTGCAAGATATTAATTGGACGAGAAATCAGTATTTCTATTAAGATATAACTAGTAGAAGTGAATGAGTTACAAACTTCTCTATTGGCATGGTTTAGACCGAGAAAATAAGTTCCTTCCTGTTGGGCCTCCACCACTTCAATTCTCCACCAAAGGCAAGCTCATAGAAGAGAGACAATGAAGTTCTCAATCAATAAGGGAAGATCTTGGGGGTTGAAAAATCTGTTCAGACTTAAAGGATAAAGGGATGCAGACTCAATATGAAGTGAATAATTTCTCCAGAGTAACTTTGCTCTCAAAGTTGAATTCTTTTTCTCCCTTTTCCATAGCTCGGATTTGGCCCATTTATAGCCTTAAAGTGGAACTGAAGGGCCGAGTTGGAAATTTTCCAGTATATGGAAGGCTAAGGATCCTTTATCTCATGACGTGACATGAAAACCCGACAACATTTTTCAATTTTGGGCACATTTCCCAATGTACAAGGGATGTAGTGGTGCAACCTATGTATACATATGTTGTAATATAGGCAGGGCGCGTATATGTGGAAAAATTGTGTTTTTAGCTCTGGGATTTGCAAAAAGGAACTTCAAGTCTGCATAAGGGAATGGAAAAAGGCCCTTTGTGCAAGATTGCATGGGGTGAGGAAAATATCTATAACAACACTTTCCCCCAAGTTGCACATGTTTATTCCTTTTTAATTTAAGTAATTATGTGTTTTCCCTCACACCCACAATTAGTTCCTATATTTTCTTCTAGTTGCCCCTTAGTTCCTCAATTTGTCCTTTATTGTGTCTCCTAACTAATTTACAGTTGGAGTTATATTAGGACTCATCTCTTAGTTAGGATTTAGAGTCTAGATATACTTAGGATTCTAACTCTATGTTGACAACCCAATCTCTCGTCAATATAATTTATTTTAATTAAAACTATTTTTTTATAAATTTCATGCACACATTATGCACATGTCTTAATTTATTTTCCTCTCTCTATATTTTAATTAGTCTAATCTCATTTAGATCCATTTCTACAATTTCTAGAATTTTATTAGGCATACCAATTAAACTTGTATTTTATTATCTTCCCTTTCATAATTTAATATCAAATTATATAACTTCACTTCTCTTTTCTATCAGTTCTAAATAATTGTTTTATTCTCTACTCTAACAAATTCTAAGTATTCATTGTATTTTCTAAGGTCTTCTAGATTTTTATTGACTCATAAATTTATTCATGTGACGTGCCCTTCAAGAAGCACCTCCATGCTCCAAGGGTGCCACTCCACTTGTCGCTTTGAGTCAATACTCCACTTGTCGACCTTGTGTGAGACTAAGGGATTACTGAGGAATAAGGAAGCCACCTTATTGCGCTCCCTTTATAATTCCTTGCGAGTAAATGTATCGGTATTCCCTCACAACATAGTGAACCTCTCAGGAACAAGGTAGTCGTTAACCTTCAGTTTAGGTTACAACGAGAGTGCTAGTAGGCTATGACAGGGACATTTCCACACCCCTCCCTCATCCGTCTGATATCTATGTATGAACCCTTTACTCCATATGTGAGTTGGATTAGCAAGCGTCACCATGCTTGCATCCACTGACAATGATAATATCAATAACTCATATATATGAAATCCATAACTGAAATAATCATATAACACATGCGTAATAAATCAAGTACTCATAACCAAAGTAAATAGTCCACTCCCTGACTCAGTCCAGAGTCCAAGGAAGTCTCTCAATTCCATCATCATCATCATCATGTCACGTTTCCTGCACACTCAGGAAAAATGATCATAATACTTGTCAATGCTATACATCAATATCAATAACATATCAATTTCAATTATAAATCATAGCATAAACACATAAACCGAAACTGATAATCCTAATGTACCATGTTTAACCGGATCACTTGCACGCAAGTGTCCTCAAATAATAAACAATTTTATGAAAATGTGATCAGTGGTACTGGATGTTACATGTTCACAGTGATTTGTGTCGTCCACTTTCTTCTCCTTCTTTGTTTGGGTGCAAGTACTTATGAACTTTCATTGATGACTTCTCCATACACACTTGGGTTTACTTCTGAAAATTTAAGAGAGAATTTTCTGACATGTTTTTTTCCTACAATGCCATTGTATAAAAACAACCTTGTATAAAAACAATTTGGACATCAACTTCAATGGTTAAGAGCATATAATGGTGGCGAATATGTGAACAATAAATTTACAATTTACTGCACTGCACAATGCATTGAAATGAAACATATTGTCCCATATACACCACAACAAAATGGTGTTGCTAAAAAAAAGAATCACAAATTAAAGAAAATGGATAATTGTATGATACAATCTAAATGATTAAGTATTTGTTATTGGGAAGAAGCCATCAACTGTGAAAATTACATAGTAAATCACTCCAACAAAGGCCTTAAAAAATATAACACTAGAAGAGAAATGGACTAAAAATAATCCAGATGTAAGCCTCTTCTATCTATTTGGTAGTGTAGCATGGACTCACATTTCTGATGAGAAAATGAAAGAATTATAGCCTAAAAGTGAGAAGTGCATTTTTATTTGATATTCTCAAGATTTCAAATGCTACCTCATTATTCAACGTCTTTCCAATGAAATTATTATTAGAAGAGATGTTAAATTTGATGAAAATATATTGGACTGCAAGACTAATTCGATCTTTGTTCCATCTTCATCCTATGAGTCATCTTTGTTTTTTGTGCCATATTTTGTTCCGAATATTCTAGTTTCTTCTTCTACATATGATCACAGTGAGGATGGAAATACACCTCCTTCTGCTCACCTTCCTTAACGTGAGTCCATTTAACATGAACCTAAACCAACACCACTTCTTCCCAGATGGGTCCATTCAACACAATAAGTAACTGTTGATCTTTTTGGTGATTGTTTAGATCAACATCAAACAAGTTGACAGTTCTAGTGAGTCTCTTCTCTTTTGGCCAAAGTTTCAAAGACTCATGATCTAGAAACATTTGCAGAAGCTTCAATCCATCCAGATTGGGACACAACAATGAATTAAGAGTATCTCTCTTTAAGGGAAAATGATACTTGGGATCTTGTACCTCTTCTGAAAGGAAGAAAAAATTTCATATGTAAATGGGTGTATAGAAATAAGCTTGCATCATATGAAAGTGTTGAAAGATAGAAGGAATGATTAGTTTCCAATAGGTTCTCCCAAGTTGAAATAATTAACTATAATAAAACCTTTTCCCTCATAGAAAAAATGAATTCCATCCACCTTGTTATATCCCTTGTTGCCTCATATAAATGGGATTTCCATCGGATGGATGTTAAATCTGCCTTATTGCATGGGGATTTGCAAGAGGAAATATACATGAAATAACCTCCTAGCTATGTCTACAATAAATATAGCCTTATTTATCACCTTACAAAATATATTTATGGTATTAGGAAAGATCCTTGATCTTGGTATGTCAAAATGGGCAACTTTCTTCTTGACACTAGCTTTTCTAGATGTCATTCTGACCCTAATTTCTATACCAAGAAAGTAGGATTCCATTTCAAAATACTTATTATTTATGTTGATGACCTTATCCTCACTGGTAGTGACCTTAAACTTTTAAATCATGTGAAATATATCCTTTTAAACAAACTTAGGCCATATCCATTATTTCCTTAGCCTCCAAGTTTTTCAAAGCAAAGAAGGATTTTTTCTTTCTCATTTTAAGTATGCTTGTGACCTTCTTCACCAATTTCACATCGGTGATTCTAAACCATCCCCTTCTCCCTTCTAGTCTATAGTCAAACTTTCTTCCACTTGTAACACTCCCAAATTTTATACCACTTTGTACCATTAGTTAGATGGTACCCATCTTATATTTGACTCATACCCATCATGATATTTCCTTTATTGATGGTCTTGTTGCCTAGTATATGCAAACACCCCACAAAAGCCATTGGAAAGTAGAAAAAAATATACTTCAGTATGTCCATGGTACAATTCAGTTTGGGATGCATTATTATTTAGGGGGGACTCCTTTGTTGATTTATTTCACTAACTCGGATTGGGTTGGTGACCCTGATGATCAAAAGTCTATTGCATGTTATGTTTTCATCCTTGGTTCTGGACATATAACTTGGGCTCGTAAGAAACAAGAGGCTATCGCTCTTTCTTCAATAGAAGCATAGTATCAAGTAGTGGTTAATGCAAGTCAAGAAGCCTTGTGGCTTTGACAGATCCTTTCATAGTTGGATTCCAGCAACAACATCCAACCACCCTCTTATGTGATGATCATAATTCCATCAAGATATCCAAATATCTAGTTCAAAATTAATGTAGAAAAAACATCAAGATAAACATACGCTTCATTAGAAACCTCATTCACGATTGAGTTATTTAAGTTCTCTTTTTCCTTGCATATCATCAAGTTGTAGACATTTTCACAAAGTCTCTTACAGAAGAAAAGTTTTCCAAACTTTAATCTATGTTAGAAGTTCAGGAAGTCGTTATTAAGGGGGAATATGATTTAATTCCTTCTTAATTCTCCTATTGTGTCAGCTTTATAAATCCTTCAATCCTATCCTAGGATATTTAGACATGTAGGAGTTAGTAAAGATCAAATTACTCTAATGTGTTGTTAGGTTAAAGTGTGTTTCTTTCGTATGCATTAGTATGCATTTGTAATTATATAATATGATGGTCATGATATGTTATAGACATAGAGTGATTTGTTGAATCATATTATCCTCAATCTTAATGGCTACATTGATCAGTGGATTAACACATGATTGGACCATGATCTCTATTTAAAGAGCATGGAGGGTCATTTTCCAAGTAATAATACTACAACATTGGTTAATTAAATCCTTGTCCCATAAAATTGGAATATTAAGGAAAGTGTTGGAAATATAGGTGGTTTTCATCACTAGACTANGGGGGGGGGGGAGTGAAATATTGATAACACATATTCCTTCTACCAACCCCATGCCTTCATTGGATTTTCATCGGTGATATTATTTTGCGATTACAAAACATGGAGGAACACAAGTTTCTTGAAATCTTGAGCCACCTATAGAATCCATTGAACAAGTCAATGCAAGTTGAATTTATTTGGGAGATTAATTAGGAAAGATGCCTTTATAGTGAGTTTAAAGTCATCGATCAATGTTTGACTATGAAACTTTTTGTTTCTGAGGATGAATAAGCCTTGAATCAAAGCTAAAGATTCTACCTGATTATTAGTCAAGGCCCTAATTCCACACAAAAATGTAATTTCCTTTACTGTTGATACCATATATAATCCCCCCCTCCCTAGATTTTTCACCAAAGAAATGCCCTTCTAATATCCATGAAAGAAATGTGTGTGCTTCTTTCACTCTTTAGACAGCCTTGCAATTCTTTGTCCCCCATTTTGAATTTCTATTTTGTGGACTACCTTGGTCATGTAACCTACATTGTTTCCTCGGTCTTCTTACCAAGATATTTTGTCTTACATCATAGTGTAGAAGAAAAAATGACCCAAATCCACTAGAGTGGATCATTTCCTATATAAGTTCGATAGCTTGATTAGTAACTTTATAAGGAGTAATGGATTTCTTCTTAAACATTGAATTGTTTCTAGCTAACTAGATTTTCCAAGTATATAGGGAGGGAAACCTGTATTATTTTCAACAAATATTTATGCATAAGGATACCTATATATAAATATTTCCATGTCAAATTCATTTTCTTATAGTTCTGGGGAATTGGAATTTCTTTTCCCATATCCCTAAAGACATGCTCACAAACCTTATTTATAGAAACATATTCTAGAAATGGATGATTCATTGTTACCTCTACTACAAGAAAACCTAGATAGTGAAAGGGCCCTTGGATTCCCCACTTTCCAATATTTTCTATATTTAATGTTTTATTTTGTGCCAATATCCAAATAAAACTATTATATTTAGGAGGAAATCATTTCCATACGTTGACTTCAAAAGAGAAGATTTGGTGGTATCTCTTGGATCGCTATCCAATGTGCATATACTTGAATTAGTATATAGGAATATCTACTAGGCCTACAACCTCTAGTATCCTTAGTGAATGTATTTAGGTGGTGTCTCCTTGTTACCTCTTAAACTTGCATCTAAGTGGGAAATGTCCAACCCATGGATGAAACCCTGAGGTAGTTATTAGTAGAGGTACAATTGTCACCTTAGTAAAATATTCTCTTCACTTTTCGTTGGTTCTGTAGAGGCCAAGAGGGTTATCCCTAGACTATGTAATTAATTTGAGATACTAAGAAAGTAAATATTAATGATGATTAATAAATAAGATGCAAAGATTTACTTAAGTGAGAAATAATCAAATCCAACACAAGCTATTACTTTGGAAATATAGGATTTAATGATTGAAAATGTCATGCTTCATACAAGTCAATTTTAACCTTAATGAAACCAACCATGAATGAAATAGACCCAACTTAGGTTTATATGGATCTAAGTTCAAATTTTGTTTTATTCTACCATTAATTGAATTTTAGAGATTTGAACAAAGTGGGAAAAAGTACTTGTTCAACCGCTTCAATCGATATGAGATTAAGATCAAAGGGTTAACTTATAAATCTGATTTGTATTATGCAAGATTAAATTATAGAATTTTTAAAATAAATAATAACAAAAGTAGAAAGATAAATACTTGAAGCACAAAGGGAAAATCACAATTAGGGTTTTGTTAAATAAACATTGAAATAATTCCAAATTGTGATTAAAGGTACATGTCTAGAATATGATTTTATCAATTCCAAAATAACTAGACTTGAATATGAAATATAAATAGAAAGATATGAAATTATTTACTTTATATTCAAATAAATAAGTCAATGAATACTATTTTAGATTTTTGAATATGGTGGTTGATGGGAGAAACCAGTGCCAAAATACTAGGCCTAATAGCGTCAACAGGGCTTCCCTAAAGGGCCTATTTTGTTTTTTATTAGTAATGTAAATAACGATAAAATGATCAATAATTTCCACTCTAATATTCTTGGAATTTAATGAGAATACTCTACAAGGAAGGGCTCCAAATGGGTGCTCCTTCAACTAGCAATCCAACTTTTCCCTATAAATTAAAATTAACAAGATTTCTAGAATTCCTAAGATATATAAAGTAAAGTGTTAATTATCAAAAAGACTAAGATAAAAAAGGAGAGAGGAGTTGTTACCACACTTAACTCATTTCTAGTAGTGTATTTTACTCTTTAATGGATCGAGTAACTAGCCTTTCCTATGTAGAAGAATCCAGACCAAAATCCAATCTTTAAGCACCAAAATATTTCAGCCACATTAAGGAAAACCTTGAAGAAGAACCCATAATAGCCTTAATTCTTGATATTCAACAAATATTATCTCAAGTATTCCAATAAAAACAACATAAATTAGGGGGGAGCCTCTTGGCCAGAATTTGATGCTCAACAACCCTCTCAATAAAATAATATTATCCTATGGGAAAACCCTTAGATCCACCCTTAGAATTCATAAAAAAATCTCTTTTCCTCTAACTACCTAGGAAGGAAAATTCCAAATCATGTACAAACAATGAAGTGGTTATGTCACATCTACAAAATCTCCTTGGAGAGAGGATGTCTCAATCAAATTTGGAAGAAGTGAGGTCAAAAAAGTAGTTGGGACCCATCTTTGCATCTGTGTTTACCATTCCCCCTAAGATGCACTTAAGGGGGGGTGTTAGTGTGGATAGGTTTATTTAGCTATCTAGTTCTTTCTTCGCTACTTCTCTAATTTAGCTCTCTTCACACTAGGTTAAGTTTATTGAGGGGATTTTTCACTTTATCCCATATTGGTTGTGTTTTTAGTCTCTTGGGTGGTAAATCCTATATATGGTGACCCATCGCTCTCATGTGAGCATATCATTTTTCATTATATGCTTTACATTCTCTTGAGTAGAATACATTTCTAATTTCTCTCTTTGCTTTCCTTCATTCATTTGCAATTTTGGGTGGCTTTTCATCCAAATCTTACACTTATGTATAGATTAATAAAGTATTAATAATATATATATATATATATATCTATTAATAATATGTTAGTTTAATCTATTGATAATATATTTAGATTAATTTATTAGATTCTTTAGTATGTCTTTCTAACACTTAAATCTTTGTTTTCAACCTTAATAATTAATTATTAATATATTTTTACTGAATTTATTTCTATTTATCAATTTTAGGGTTTCTCGATGATAGCTAGTGATCCATATTGGATAATTATATTGTTTTTCATCTATCTCGATCCTTTCAGAGTGTAAAAAAATGGATGAATCAGCTTGTAGATCCATTTTAGTGGTAGGTCCCAGTTTTGAAAATTGGGGTTCAAAACCTTTTGGGGCCATTTTGAGGCATCAAATGACATTTTTGGGGATTACAACTTTCTTAGCATATTTTGGACCCCGCAACACTATTATACACATCAAGATCTATCCAATTGTGCAACAATCCCATCAATTAGAGCTCGTATGCAAAATGCATATCTCCCGCAAGTTGACCTACTATATTGACCACCATGGTACAAGAGGGTGCCACGTCAACACCCATTAATCATGCATATGGGGATAACCATGTATGAAATTTCGAGAATATTCTAGAAGGTCCAAAACCCTATCAGAATTAAGGGTTGAGGAAGCCAAAAACCTACCCCATAGATGGCTATCGAGCTATGTTAAATACCAGACCACTAGGAGGAGAAGGGGTTCCATTCTTTGGTATTGTTTCTTGTTCCATAACTAAGAAGAGCATATGAGAGTTATATTCTTTGAGAATAATATAGGAGGATAGATTTTGTAGCAGTCATACAGGCCATAGGTAAAACTAAACTCCACAGAGAGTGTCTCTTTCTTTGTACTTGCATCATTGCATCATTTCTATACTTTCATCATTTCCATGGCAATTTACAGATCAACTAGATTAATTAAATTCAATCAACCTTTGCATTTTATAATACCATCTTGCACATTTATTATTTATTGATCAAATATACTATCCTTTTTTACAACTCTTAATCTTGTTGATTAATCTTGTTATGGATTTGAAAGGTCGACACACTAAATGGTTACTATAGATACTCTAAAAGATTTTCATTATGAAAAAAGATACCAAAGAAATATTACAACCATGTTTACCATTATCATATCTTGCACATTGGAGAGCTTCAACATAATCATGCTTTCCCTTGAGATTTTCAATTTTATCAAAATAGAGGGAGAGTTGTCCATTGATGGTCGACATATGGTTCTAAAGTTTGTTCACTATATAGGGGATGGTTTTGACCATTTTCTTGTGGTCTTTCATTGTTGTCATGTTTTGAGTGTCAGTAATAGGATCGTGGGAACCACTCAAAAGGTTACCCAAGAGCTAGATCAATGTAATCAGAATCACGAGGGAAATTTGTTCAGATAGGTCATAACCAAATTTTTTGTTGGATCCACGGAATAAGGTTACTAGGATAACTATAGCAATGAGATCAATGTTTCATAAGAAATATTTTGAGATAGGCCTCTCTTAATGGCATTGAAGAAACCCACCATTACTATCATGAAAAATTACTATTGTTTGAGTATTACTATAGTGGTAGAACTTATAAATTCTTGATATTCTATAATAGGTGTTTATTAACTACCTATTTAGTATAGGCTAAGGTTTGTAGGGTCTTATAGACAAAGTATTTTTAAGTATTATATCTCTATGACATACTTGAGTGTTTCCAATAACAATCCTTAGCTCACTCTTTCAGAGTTTCATCTATGGAGGATAGACCATACTCTTAGTAGTAGTACTTAATTCCTTGGTAAGCATGAGTGATCTCCCCAAATGTTCTTTTTAGTGTGCTATAGAAACACAACATCCGAGAGGCTTATGTAAGATGAAATTTATAGCACCTCGGGAATATTCTTATATACCCAAAGGCACATGCTAGATCAAATTCGTAGGTAGATTCTATATGATGTGGTACTACTTTAATGAGTACAAATAGAGGTGTTCAAGGTTTCCCAACTGGGTGAATTCACTTGTATTCCCTATTTGTATTCTTTCATAGTCATAGTTTTACCTTCTTAGTGACACATTTGTATGTTCCAATACATCGTAATGCCTCTCTATCCTAAAAAATGATTCTAAAATTTTAGGTTGATGATCACACATGAAAGTGATTTGATGCCATTTGTGGTATTTTCTAGTAGATGAAATATAAAACTTGGGACAACATCCACATAAACACAATTGTGAAAAATAAAAATAATAGGACAAAAATATTAAAATGATAACACTATGAAAACCCTTATTAATAGTGTAAATTTGAAGAAATCTTCACTTGCCTATTCAAGGGGGAAAATTCCAGTTGAGAAAATATCTAATACAATCATAATCACTTGGAACCCAATTGCATAGCTTGTACTACAACAAATTTTTTCTAACTAACCAAAATTTGAACCACCTAGTGGGTCTTCATGAATGAGACTACATAACTAACTAGTGGACCTTTTGTAAAGAGGCCATCATACATTTATTAATATTGTATTTTAACTACCATAGTGGACCTTATTTGATAGAGATGATCGTAATTCATTAAAAATATATATATTCTATTGAGTAGGGGTGTTAAGGTGGGACCCTAATCAGATTCCTTGCCATACTTTTCTAGTGAAATCCATAAATTTCTATTGTAGGAGAAATAGTTAATGCCTGAAAATTTTGGCCATTGTCAAATTGGTTAGTGTCTAGTGTCAAGGGTGTCAATATGGTGAGATTTGATCCACTTATGAGTGCATGGGGAGTGCAATGCGAGCCTCAAATTTTTGACAACTACCTCTAAGTGTCCCTGTGGTGATCTCAAGGTCTGGACCCCCTCATGGGAATTGAACCTTATTCAAAAATGAAAATTTACCCTTTGAGAAATATATTGTTAAAGTATTTTATTTTTCCCTATAATAGATATATTTTATATTAGAAAAATCTATGACTAAACTAAACAACATTATAATACAAAAAAATTAATATTAATCATAGCCTAATAAACAATATATAGTATTCCAAAATCCCCTATTATTTTCTTTCTAATTCACATGTATACTTCCTTATATATTGAAATGATGACAAAACTACTATAAAAAAAACATAACATATATAAAAAGAAAACTAGAAATCATTACCTTGAAGGACTTCATCTTTCAAAGCCAACTTAACTTAGTTTATAGCGTTGTATCCCTAAAGCCTATTTCCACTTCAATTTATGTAAAAAGAAAACTAGAAATCATTACGGTGAAGGACTTCATCTTTCAAAGTCAACTTAGTTTGTAGTGTTGCATTCCTAAAACCTATTTCCACTTCAATTTGAACTGGAGTGATAACTTCACCTGTAGTATCAACTAGTTCCTAATTCATTGGTACATGATATCCATATCCTCATCATTTTCAAAATAAAAAACCACATAGAGAGGAATCCCAAAGGAGGAGACAAGACAACATCCTATGAGAGGTTAAGGTGATCCAAAATCCTTTCAACTAGAGGCTAGTTAAAAGAATATATGATAATGAGTTTGCATGAAATAAAGGGCCCACTCACCAATTCCTTAAGCTCCATAAGTTGACTTGTAGTTTCCACTACACACTAGCCCCTTACCCTATTCTCTACCTTGAAATTCCTATCACATTATTCCTACCAATGATTCCAATGGATGGTGGAATTATTCACACTTCATTGCACTTTAGCGACCTCATTCACATAGTTCTTAACCCCCCATTGAACTTCCTTTATCTCAAGCCTAGCCCCGGGTCTTTTACGCCGGATCTAGACAACAGTATCTTTCCTCTTCTGGCGGATATTTCTGGGTCTTCACGGCAGGTTACAACTATGGGGAATCCCTCATGCTTCGTTGTCAACCAGGTGGATTCCTAGCTCAGGCAGAATTTGTGGGAGAGGTAGGGCTCTCTTTTCAGACCCCGGGCTCCATGTCGTTTCTTGGTTTTCCCCTGTTAGAGGTGGGTTTCGCTGGTGCAATCCCTCTTATTTCAGGATCGAAAGGTTTGCGTTATTTTGCTCTGGAGAATTTCCTCTCAGGTCTTCGTAGAGGCTCGCTGCAACAAGGTGGCAGCTTTATCCGAACTCTGTTGGCCCCTGTGGAGTTCAGTGGTTGGGAGGTAGGAGTCGGTGATTTTCTGTCCCCATGCGCCTGGATCTGAGGCTGCCAATCAGTCTCTCCTTCGTGAACCAGGGTCGAGCATTCCAAAAAATGGGGGGGAAAAAGAACAAGTGTGTAATGTCTAAAGGGAGGGCGTTGAATCTGGTTCAAAGAAAAGATATCGAGATGAACAAGGTAGTTGACATGGTGGACAAGGCCATAATTGGGAGAGTAAGAGGTCTTCGCTTCGGGTTAAAAAACTTACAGAATGGGCGACAGAAAGCTGGGCAAATCAGTTGGGATACACTCCGAACATGCTATCGTTGGCAAGAGGCTGGTTCGCTTTCACCATGAGATCTTCAGAGGACCCAGAGTGCGTGATCCAAAGGAACTGGAGCATCAACTCTACCCTAGTGGTGCTCAAGTTGTGGACTCCCCTCTTTGATGCAAGAATGGAAAGGTTTGACATTGCGCCAGTCTGGGTTCGGCTTCCAGGTCTCCTTATGGATTGAATTTTTAGTCTCCAATTTTCAAGAACATTTGTGCATATTAGTCAGTTTGGATGTAAGAGAAGGATTAGCAGAAGAAATGGAAATCTCGCATGGAGGAAGATTTCAGATTCAAAACCTTGACTATAAAGGAGTCATGTTCAGGTGCAGAAGGTGTCATGCGTATGACCATCTTTTTTATCAATGCCATTTTCCTTTTAGGGTTTATAAGGACTCTCTGTCCACTTTGGTAACAAAAAATCACCCAGCATCAGTGGATAGGAAGGAGATGGCCGTTCCGGTTCAGAAGGCAGGAAAATACAAGGACGAGTCAGCCTTAAAATCAAGGAACTGATCTTCAGCGAGGTCCCTGAGCAGCACAATTTTGTCTCCTCAGAGCAGCTTCTAGGGTCAGACGCCTCTTCAGCCATCCCTGCAGATTTGTTCGAGATCGGGGATCTGGAAATTTCTTCAACTGTTAGCGAACCAGCCTCCTTAATGGGTATGTCTACATAACCTCCGCTGCCCTCAAACTCCTTAAGTTTGCCAATGTCTTCTCTGAATCTTGGTGGATCCCTCCCCTTTCCATCTCATCCTCATCTTTGTTTGTGTCAAACATCACATCTCCCCAATGCCCCACGCTATGTTCAATTGTGTGCCCTAATGTATGGGAAGGTTTCATCCCTCTTCCTCCACTCATTGCAACAGCCTCATAATCCCTTATGGATTTGAAGCAAGAGGCGAGGCCATTGCCTACACTTTGAGAAGGAGACAAGTGTCCCTAGTGAATCAAGTCTCTTTTCCCTTGGGATGATTGGGAGTCATCCTGGGTAGCTATGCGGTCAGTAGAGGGAGAGGGGGAAAATCCCTCCTTTCCAAAGCTCAAGACATAGCCCGAGTTGAAATGGCAATAGGAAAAAAAATTCCCATTGACAGGGAGCTTAGAGTAGTGGAGAAGCTTGTTCAGAGGTTTCCAAATGAAAATCCTATCTTTCAACTATAGGGTTCTGGCAAGCCCGTCCAAAAAATCGTCACTCGAGAGGTTGATGGAAACAATCTCTCCAAACATTCTCTTACTCCAGGAAATGATGGGGGAAGGAGATTATATCAAACAAACTTCATAATATTTGTTTGTAGATTGGTCAAATGATGGGGGAAGGAGATTATATCAAACAAACCTCATAATATTTGTTTGTAGGTTGGTCATTCGTAGTAGTTGATGTCACAGGTAGATCTGAGGGCTTGGTAGCTGGATGGAAACTTCGTGAGATTAAGGTGAATAATTGTTGGAATCTTGACTCTGGCTTGGGTCTGGAAAAAATTTTAGAAGACCTAGGCATGGAGTTTCCTGTTCTCAATATATAAGGCCCATATACGGAAAGGGCACCACTCTAGGAATCGCTTTTTAGAAAATCATTCATGCAATCAAAAGATGTAATTTTGGGGGGTGACTTAATTTTTTTGTCGAGAGAAGGCAAGGTCTCGTGGCCAAGGGCTCACAAGGATCCTCTTGTTGATTCATTAATTCATAATCTAGAGGAGAAAGGTTTACTTGATATTGAACCAGTGAAACAAAAACCGACTTGGAGGAATAAGAGGACAGGTGAAGATCGCATAGCTAAGAGGTTGGACCGATTCTTGGTTTCTGAATCTTTGATCGACGGGTCTATTTAAATATTATTAAGAAAAAGTGTAGGATCACGAGGAGAATTAGACCACGTTACAGTCCTTCTAGAAATGAAAGGAAGGGCCCAGAAGCTAGCAAACCCCTTCAATTTCAACTCTGGATGGCTAAAGGAGGACTCCTTCGAAGCTTTGGTGAAAGACCTATGGACTCCCTTTACTCCATACCCATCCAAGAAAACAACAACCCAATTTGTAGCCAATTTAAATAAGGTCAAGCATGAGACAATTGGATGGGCTCATCAGAAGAAAGTGAGAGATGAACGAAGAAAAATCTATGGAAGATTACATTAAGCTTATCTATGAATCAAAAGGAGGATGTTATCAGTTGGTTGAATCTAAAGAATCCCTCTTAGGATTGGAAGGAAGACACAGAAAACTCTTGGAGGAAAAGTAAGCAGCTTGTAGATTTAAGAGCAAAGCTCTTTAGCTTGATTGGGGGACAAAAATACAAAAAACTTTCAGGCCTATGCAAAGGGCATAAAAATGAGCAATACCATTTGAAGCCTCATAGATCAAGATGCTGGATCGGTATCATCCTTTGAAGGTCTGGCCAACATGGGCAAGGAACATTTTCAGAAATTGTTCAAAGCTTAGGAGGGTTCCTCTATAGCGGAGATAGTAAGGATAGCTCAATTGTTCCCTAGTTTTGTTAATTAAGAGGATAATCATGCTTTGATAGAGAAATTTACTGAAGAAGAGTTAACTGAGGTTCTATAAAGATTCCAAAAGGATAATATCTCAGGACTAGATGGATGGTTGATGGAGTTCTATCTAGGATTGTTTAAGATTATGGGGTTGGACCTCCTACAGGTGGTGGAAGAGTCTCACATAGCAGGAAGGATATGGGAATCTTTCAATACAACATTCATAGCTCTCATTCCAAAATTAGATAATCCGCGATCCTTTAATGAATTCAGGCCTATCTCTCTTTGTAATGGAATCTACAAGGTGGTGGCTAAGGTAATAGCAAGTCATATCAAGGAAATATTTTCTAAATCAATATCATGTAAGTAGTTCAGATTCTTTGAAGGAAGGAAGATCCATGAAGTGATTGGAGTGGCACAAGAAGGTCTACATAGAATTAAATCTAGGAACCTAAAAGGAGTTGTTATCAAAATAGACCTCTCCAAAGAAAATGATCGAGTAAATTGGCTCTATGTTCGTCTTTTGATAACTCACTTGGATTTTTAGGTATCCTTAATTAATTGGATTATGAATTGTATTATGAATGTGTCTTTTGTTGTATTGATTAATGGAGAAACCTCCCTGTTTTTTCATGGTGAGAGAGGTCTACAATAGGGATGCCCCTTATCTCCTCTTTTGTTCTTTTGGTGGAAAAAGGACGCAGTCGCTCCTTGAGGTAGGAAAAAAGGAATGGCAGGTTCAAAGGGGTTCAATTTCCCATATCCTACAAACAACTCATCTTCTTTTTGTCGACGATATTCTTATCTTCTGTGAAGTATCTCGAAAGGACATAGACTCGTTAGCCAATATCTTGGATGTATATAGCAAAGCCACAAGGATGATTCTAAATGAAAGAAAATCAACTATCTCATGTTTGAATCTGGAAGCGGAAGATGAAAGATATATACAATCCAAGCTTCCTTATTCCACTCTAGATTTTGACTAGGGGATAAAATATCTTGGCTTCCATTTAAAACCTAAGAACTATATAAAAGAGGACTGGATGTGGTTACTTGCCAAGATGGCAAAATGACTACATTCCTGGAGTCATAGGTGTTTGTCAAGAGTAGGAAGAATAGGTCTGATTAAATCATTCTTGGAGGCTATTTTGGTGCATTGGATGTCGCTTACATGGATTCCAAAGGGAATTCTCGAAATAGTTCACAAGATGGGTTACAGGGACCATTATGGCATGTACTGGGTAATATGGGATAGAATCGCATTTCCAAAAGCATTAAGAGGTTTGGGACTCAAAATTATCTTCCTACATTCCAAAGCATTAGCAACCAAGGGAGCATGGTTCCTAATATCTACGATGACCCTATAGACCCATGTAATAATGTAGTAGTATATTTCCCCAACATATTTAGAAGATTGGATTTGGAATGCCATTAAAAAGAAGTCAAATATATCTATCATTTAGAAGTCCATCATTCATTCTTTTGATCTAATCGATGATGGTCTTGCATGGTGGGTTGGAAATGGGAGGAAGATGTGAATTGGGAGGGACTCGTGGCCTAGTAATGGAAGAATCAATGTTTTACTAGAGTCCACTCTCGATTTTCTTCATGAGAAAGGTTATACCAATATTTATCATGTGTTTGATCCTTTAGCAACTAATATTTAGCAACATGGATGAAAATTGGCCCATCAGGTGGGGCTTGTAGGAGAAGAAGAAGGCTCTTGGATTTCTTATACTAACACCCTAGAAGGGGTGCACATTTAGCTAACAGAGAGATAAGACAAGTTGATTTGGGATTGAGACCCTGTGGGTTATTACTCACCCAAACTTGGATACATTCATCTCAACTCAGATATCCACCCATGAGACCCAATTTGGTGGTAGAAGAGCATTTGGAAATGTAATTTTCCATTGAAATCATGATTTTTTATGTGGTGTGTTACGGATAAGAAAATACCAACATGGGATAATCTTCAAAAGAGACAAGAATTCAATCTGGGGTGGTGCACTTTATCGAAAGAGATTGAGGAAATGACCACCCATTTGTTTTTTCTATTCCCTTTCTCTAAAGCGGTGTGGACAAAGGTCTCAAAATTATTAGTATTCGATTGTGTATGACACAAAGATAGTGTGGAAAGAGCTCTACATCTTTGGTAGTCATACCCAATAAATCGCCCCTACAAATCCCTACCGTTGATTTTTGTTTAGGGTCTTTGGCTTGCCAGAAATAGATCAATCTTTCAAGATAAGCCCTCAAGTCTAGATATAATTGTAGGCTAGGTGATTAGTACACTTGCCCATTTTCCTTAAGAGAAAGTTTCTCATGCCATCCTATGCATTCAAGAAGAATCCATAAACAAATATAAATTGTGGGAATTTTTTGATGGGGCATTGATCCAAAATTAGATCCAGGAGCTTGATGGGGCTCAGAAAGGCCTAAAAAACAAAGTTCCCAGAATGGATTAAAAATGGATGTGTGTGTAGGCCTCGTTGATACATACCTAACACAACTTGAACGGGCTCAAACGAACATCGTATGCTCCAGATATCGTTGTTTGTTCATTTGGCCAAACATACAAAAAAATGATGATTGTACAATCTGTACAGTGCCATGTGGTAGCTGACTGTACAGGTTGTATGGTCGTACAAATGATGTGGTAGGGTACAATTGGAAACTGATCGTATAGTGACCTGGATAGGTTGTTGAGTAGGCAGGTACATGTGGACTAATTAAGGAGTGACATGTGTCACCACAGTAAGGGTGACACGTGGCACATTTGTACGATGCTTACATGGTAGGTACAGTGGCAAGTACAATGGTAGGTGACGTGGCATACACGTGGCTAGAATACATGGACGAATAAAACGCTGACACGTGGTATTAATCTCGGCATATGTACAGTGCCACATGGCCTAGACATGGGCTACCACATGGCACCCATTCATTGGTTTATGTTTTGGAAAAATTATGAGTTCACCAGGTTCGAACCCATGACCTCGTTGGGTGCCAAGCTTTCATGTAGGTCGGGCTACCAGCCCGCCTACCCAATGAGTCTTAACCTATATCAGCACGACTTATACTTAAGTTTCATGTGTGTAAAGGCGAGCGAGAAAAAGGGTTGGGGCCTAGCCCCAGCCCCCGACGGATATCTACACGACCATACAAATGGAACCACGACCTATACCAAAAATCTTAAGCGCGATGTGTTGGGAATAATGCTCGGTTCCTCCTATGAATTCAGATGCACATAAGACCCAGGTTATATAGTTAAGCATTCAAGATAAGGGTTAGCCCTGGTCGGTCAGGCTAGCTCGTCGATCAGGGGCGTAACCGAAGGCTAGACCATCAGGGGCTACACCAGATTGGAGCGCGCAGAAGTCTAGGTGTGGGAACATGGCCACACATGTAACCAGGAGCCAAACAAGTCAAGGGACATCACGTCCAACATTAGGGTCTGACCACATGGTGAGCTCCAATATGATCAGGGGGATATTACTATGTAATATGTTTTTTCAATGATTTTTGCAGCAATTTTAGAGATTTTTGGTCAATATTAGGGGATATTGGGTCCTTTTTGAGACTATATCTTGGGGGGAAATTGGGAGATGGTTACCAAATTCATATCTATATAAACTAGGGATTCTTGGGATTATTGAATCCATTAGAGGAGATGGAGAGCAAAGTTATGCTAAATATTTTCCAATCCAAAGCCATTTTTATGTAGGGAAGCCATTGATGAGAGCACCTTTGTGGGCCATTTCTAGGAGCTCCGGTCATCCATTTTCAGTGTCGTCAGTTTTTTGGGGCTCCAGATATCAGGTAGAACAAGACCATATTAGTTTGTAATCCTTTTGGAATGGTTATTATGTCTTTTTAAAACTTTTATCAGAAATAAGAAAGCCTCACCCATTGAGACAAAGGCCAGAAGATGTAGGCGAGATTGGAAAACTCCGTTATCATTTTGATGTTTTATGGTTTGTTGTCTCATGATTATGTGCAGATCTGTTTATTGCTTAATGGATTTCATGTTTCATTAATAATTATTCTTCTTTCATTCAACTTCCTAAATGGTTAATTAACACATGCTAAATAACTCAACCATTGTCGTTTAAAAGATCTTTTCGTATCAAGTGGTATTAGAGCTAGTTGATGTTTGGATTTTGAGTTTGCATGATTACCAGGGAAAATTTAAATCGTGGTGAAGGCGATATTGTTGAAGAGAATCCATTGATTGGATTGAGAAAAATAACTTCTCAAAGCGAGAAGATGGCATCAGAAGAGGGACTTTATCAAAATGAGAAAGAGTTTCAAAAAACTTTCTTTGCCATGTCGGAGATGATGAAGGTTTTATATGAGGATTACTTGGAATGGAAGAGACCGAATCTAGGTGAATATTCAAAGGGAAAAAATGAATATGGAGAGGATCCTCCTCAAATTCCTCCTTCACCTCCTTCTCCTTCTTCGTCAAGTTCAATTTCTAAATCCACTACAAAGAAACATGTCCATAAACATAAGAATAAAATGCCTTTACTAAAACTTGATGTTAAATTCGAATTACCCATGTATGATGGTGAAGTCAATGCAGAGAGACTTGATAATTGGGTCATATAATGGAGTTTTATTGCAGTGCGCAACGGATCAAGGATGAGGCAACTCAGATCAAATTGGCATCACTTAGACTTGCTGGCACAACACTCATCTAGTGGCAAAGCAAGTTGCAAAATGGCATGCAACAAGTGGGTAATGTATTTCCATCATGGCAAAGTTTTATTTCTGCACTTAGAAATCAATTATATCCTTTGGGTTATAAAGAGAAATCTTTAATTGAATGGAAAGATCTTAAATTAAGAAAAAGACAAACAATGCAAGAATACACCGATGGATTTCATAAATTGGCATTGATGCTAGATATTCATTTACATACCCAAGAAACTCTTATAAAGTATATAGGAGGTTTACCTGCACATATTTGTAACATTGTATTCATGTTTGGACCTACTAATATTGACAAGGTTTATGTTCAAGCGACATACATTGAAGCAGGGAGAAAAGGGTTGGTGTATCAGGGGAATCGTCTTCAAAGAAAGAGGACAAAATGAAGTGGCATGCCAAGAAGGAAAATTCATTGGCAAGAAATGAAGAGAAGCCCTCTTGAAAGCATTGCAAGAAATAAGGGCATGATGAGGACCGTTGTTGGCAATTGCATCCCGAGAAGAGATCGAAGTAGTTCAAGGAAAGGAAAAGGAGGCAAACAATTGCAACAAAAACACGACGAACAAACTTGGGATTAGATTCAGGTGATAAATCTAAAGTCTCATTGGTTGGTACGACAGGTAAAATTGGTGAAGGATTTGATTGTAGAAGTAAATTGTTTCACATAAGGGTGATCATGAGGCACACTAAGGTTGACACATTGATAGATAGTGGATCTCAATCTAACTTAATTTCAGAGGAATTGGTTAAACAATTGGGATTAAAAACTCAGATGCATCATAAGCCTTACACACTTAAATGGATAAGCAACAATCATCAATTGCACATAACAAAGCAATGCACATTAAAATTTGCAATTTCATCTAAGTTTATGGATGAGGTAACATGTGATGTGGTACCACTAAGTGAATGTGGAATGGTCTTAGGCAGTCCTTACTTATATGATCATAAAGCAATCTTCTACAGAGAAAATAATCAATATCACTTAATCAAAGCAGGTCAAGAATATGTGGTTCATGCTCATCATTTCAAAGAAAATAAATCTCTTCAAACTATGGAACAATTAAGAAAAGCATCTCAAGCAAGAAACACACCTATAATTGTTACAAGTCAAGTAATTGATCTTAAGCAAGAACAAGAGATGATTGTAGAATGGAAAATCAATCACACTTTGCTTCAAGATAAGATAATTCCATGCGAGTATTACAAACATATAAGCTCATTTGCAGTCATATTTTTTATGCTATCATTAGCAATGTTTTCTACATGGATGATAGTGGCTTCAATAAAATGTGACAGGGTACAAATGGCTAACAATATGATGTCAGTTATCATGATTGTTTTACAATTGATCTTGATGAGACAGTTACATATGACAGATTTCAAAGACAAAGAACAAGTCGGGTGGCCTATCCCGCACTTGATGACTGGTTAGTAACCCTTTGGGGACCAAAAGGTATTTAGTGGGGAGGTGTGATCTAGAATTGGATCCAGGATCTTGATGGGGCTCAGAAAGGCCTAAAAATCAAAGTTCTCGTAATGGATTCAAAATGGACGTGTGCGTAGGCCTTGTCAATACGAACCCAACACAAATTGAATCGACTCAAACAAACGTCGTATTATCCATATATAATGGTTTGTTCATTTGGTCAAATAGGAAAACAAAATGATGATTGTACATTCTGTACAGTCCCACATGGAAGCTGACTATACAGGTTGTACATCTGTAGAAATGTCGTGGCAGGATAGAGTTGGCAGTTGATCGTACAATGACATGGACAAGTTTCTTACTAGGTAGGTACAGGTGGACGAATCAAGGAGTGACACGTGTCACCACTGTAAGGGTGACACGTTGCATATCCGTACGATGTTTACGTGGCAGGTATAGTAGTAGGTGACATGGATGGTAGACGTGTATTAATCAAACACTGACACATGGCAGTAATCTTGGTGTATGGTATGGTGCCATATGGACCAAACATGGGATGTCACATGGCACCCATTCATTGGTTTATGTTTTGGAAAAATTATGGGCTCACTGGGTTCGAACCTGTGACCTCATTGAGTGCCAAGCTTTCGCATAGGTTGAGCTACCAGCCCACCTACCGGATGAGTCTTAACCTATATCGGCATGGCTTATACTTAATTTTCATGTGTGTAAAGGAAGGCGGGAAAAAGGTCTGGGGCCTAGCCCCTACCCCCAATGGATATCCACATGACCAGACAAATGGAACCACGATCTATACCAAAAATGTTAAGCACAGTTTGTTGGGCATAACCCTCGATTCCTCCTTTGAATTCAGACGCACATAAGACCCGAGGTATATTGTTGAGTGCTTGAGATAAGGCTGAGCTCCCATCGGTCGGTCTATCTAGCTGACTAGGGGCATAACCGAAGGCTAGACCATCGAGGGATACACCATATTGGAGCACATACTGTAACATCCCGCTCTGGTGCACTTACCAAACTTATTCTTTGAGGACACTTGCCTGCAAGTGATCTAGATTTTTATGATGATAAAACTTTTTCCTTGATTATGATGCGTTAAGTTATATGACATGATATTTCACTACCTTGATGTAGACAGGTGCTGCTGACTCAGTTTTATTGAGTGTGCAGGGTTTCGGACCTTGAGGATGCAAAGGCATCGGTGGAACTCCCTTGGACTCCGGATTGAGTCAGGGAGTGGGCTATTTGAGTTGTTTCATTTACGATGATATTATTTTGTTTTGATGATATACTATTGATCTTATGATATGTTGTTGACATGATCTGACATGATGGTTGATCATGCAGGCTGACGATAGCTCGCCGACCAGACTCACATATGGAGTAAAGGGGCCACACACGAGTTCCAGAGAGATTGAGGGAGAGGTGTGACAGCAGCCCTGCCACAGCCTATTAGCACTCCCGCCGTGGCTCGAACTGTAGGTTAATGATTACCTAGTTCGAG
>ML791504.1:2729-18189 GCA_009831015.1 Picea engelmannii | reverse complement strand
TCTTGTTGTTAGCGATGACACATAATGTAAGATTTAGGAAACTAAGAACAATCATTTATTATGATTCAGGAAAGGGGGATTGAAATTAATCAAATATACCTTAATGTAAAGTTGGGATGGTAGCTCATCAACTTAGAAATTAAACAAAGTCTTGGGTCTGTAGCTAATGTCATTGAGTCTTAGATAAATGCCCTGTCGTATTAATGATTGGTCGCACATTTAATTATCATTGCGCTTGGATGTATGATTTTCTTGGTGGGGTCAATAACTATTGTCCCTTGAAGTCAGATTTAGTGCCTGGTCATAATATCGATTGTTGTGGTCTGAGTCCTTGCTTTGTGCCTTCCGTAGTAAACATGGTTTCTCTGTGGTCTAATGTTGAACTTGGTTTTTGTTGTCGGAGTCCTCTTATCATGCGCCATCCGTAAGGGGCGTCTTCTTCTTCTTACTTACGTTGTACTCGATTTTATTCAGTTAGTTGCTTGGTGTGTTGTGTCGGGTAGGATGTAGACACCTCCATGCTCCTCAGCACAGTCGCCAGCCCTGAGACCTTAGATGGTTAAAATCGATGGGAACCTGGGCTTGAGCGTTGCTTATGTGTCTTGGAGGTCCTAACCATTGCAGGGTAGGACGGGCGGGAGGTTAGTCGTAATTAGCAGTCAGTTTTACTTGTCGTGGTTGCGTCTTGTTGGTCATCTTCTTATGTTCATCCTGGTCGCGTCGTATTCGTCATCGGGTGGCGACGCACAGTCGAATGGGTTGTTGTAGTTTCCTTGTACACATGCACACACACACTTTTAAAAAAAAAGACAAAAAAAATAAAAATAAAATTTTGCACCTGTCGCTAGAATGGTTGTCGTAACGAGGAAGGTCGTTACACATACAGGTTTAGGTGTGGGCACATGGCCACACATGTAACCAAGAAACAAACAAGTCGGGGGCCAACGCATCCAACATTAGCGTCTGGGCACATGGTGAGCGCCAATACGACTAGGGGGCTAAATAATAAGGTGTTGCGCCCGAATATTTCTCAAATGTGGGTTTATTACTATGTAATATGATTTTTCAATGATTTTTGTAGCAATTTTAGAGATTTTTGGCCAATATTGGGGGATATTGGGCCCTTTTTGAGGCCAGGTCTTGGGGAGAAGTTGGGAGATGGTTACCAACTTCAGATCTATATAAACCAGGGCTTCTTTAATCAATGAGAGGAGATGGGCAACAGAGTTATGATGCAGATTTGCCAAGCCAAAGCCATTTTTATGTAGGGAATCCATTGAATAGAGCACCTTTGCGGGCCATTTCTGGGAGCTCCGGTCATTCGTTTTCAGTGTCATTAGTTTTGTTGGGTTCCAGAGATCTGGTAGAATAATACCAGATCAGTTTGTAATCCTTTTGGCATTTTATGATGTCCTTTTAAATATTTTATCATAAATAAGAAAGCTTCACCCACTGAGACAAAGGCCTAGAGACATAGGCGAGATTGATGAACTTTGTTATCATTTTGGGGTTTTATGGTTTTTTTTTTCATGCTTATATTCATATCTGTTTATTAATTAATGTTTGTCATGTTTCATTAATAATTCTTCCTCTTTCATTCAACTTCCTAAATGGTTAATTAACACATGCTAAATAACTCAACCATTGTCATTTAAAAGATATTTTCGCATTAGGCCTTGCAAGGCACCCTACCTCTATATGGCGGAGGTGGGGTTTTGTGTCTTTGTGAATATCACTTTAAAAAACTGAAAATGAGATCGGGGAATGAATCAAATAACTATGAAGAATTATTGTCCCTTAAACTTCTCTTTCTCTTTGCACTAGAAAAAGGATTCCGGGAACTTCAAATTATCGTAGACTCGATGATAGTAATAAATTGGATAAAATAAGTTCAAAGATGTCACAATTTGAGATTATCCCCTCTTCTAGAAGAAGTGATGAGATTAAAGGAAAATTTTAATTTATTCTCTTGTCAACATGTATACATGGAATGCAATAAAGATGCAGATTCTCTTTCTAAAAAGGGCATACAACTGGCTAAAGGGCAGTGAATCATCACATAATGCAAAGATGGAGGTCACTTTGAATTTTATCACAGGCCCTTACATGACATTTTGGGGCTAGTAGAGGCCGACATTACTTAACTACATATTTTATACTTAATGATATTTTTGTATATATATAACTATAAACTTAAAGCTTTAGTTTCATATGCATCAACACTACCATGTAACTTTTAAGGCCCATGGGGGATCAAAAAGAAGTGTTTCTTTCTCCCTTTTGACAACATTTTTTTGTTGACATCAGGCCTGTAAGTCTGATAGAAGAATATATGCCTTGCACATATATTTGCAAAATGTAATTTTGTAAGTTTTTCCAAACGTGATAAAATTACACTTTTTTCCAAGGAAAAAAAACATTAGATATAGATGTGATATGTCATTATATTTGGGAAACTATATTTTCTTTGAAAATACAAAATATTCATGGATTTGCGATATCTATGTAATTACACATTAATTTCCATACAAAAAATGACACAATTGAGGACTTGTATAACAATTTCACTTGTAATAAGTCCATGTTTAAAAGAACATCCTTAAAAATTTCCTACATAGGTAAACGCTATATTTCAAATCCTTGGTATGAATTAGATTGTAAAATAACAAGGAAAGATATTAGCAATCCTCTATTGAGTGTAATTTTATAATTAGTTAATAAAAAATAAAAGCATCAATATTTAATAAAAAAAACTTTTAAACCTATGTAAGGGAGAAACTGATCAATTTTACAATAACATCATCACTACAAAAGTTAAAGATTAAAGTAAAATTGACCTAAGTGACTTGAAATCTTACCTTAACAAACATTATGCTTCCCCTCTAGTCTTAAAACACATTTAGAGAACTCATTTTACATTCATGTTTCTTAGCCAAAGTTATAAAATACATTATTATGCATCTATAAAATCGAAAATATAAAGGCTTTGAAAGATACCAAGTTAAAATACTAGAATTTGGGATTCTGATCCTTGTGCATCATATGAAGCATATTTTCAATCAATTATTCCCTAAACTAGTGACTAAGAGTTTAATTATCCCTATTTTAAAATATGGAAATTAAAATGACTCAACCAATTATTAGACAATCATTATTAGAACCCTTTTATCATACCTTTTTGTTTCTAATTTTCAAATAAAATTGGTTCAATGGTTAGATGATATTAATAAAGAACACTAAATGACATGTCGGTTTCATGAATCAACGTGCTACAAATAATCACCAAGTTACAACCCGTAAGGTTATTTATAAGGTTTGTAGAGACAAAAAATAATATTTTATTTCTTTTTCTTATAATTTTCAAAGACCCTTCAACATTGTATCTAAACCAAAGAAATAGGCATCCCCCTAAGATTTGTAGTGTTGTGATTTGACTCTTCAAAGAGGGTATTGCTAAGATGAAATGTCATAGTGAGTGGTCTATGAACATTGATTGTAATATTCATGTTAATAAATAGTGGCCCCATTCTCATCCCTTTATGGTATATACATTGATATTGAGCAAAGTGTAGAAAAGAGGGGTGAATTGGCATTAACATAAAACACTCATTTTCATCCTTTCCTTCTAGGTTGATGACATTTTTATCCTTCAAAAATTTATTGATGATATTTACAAGAAACTAAAAGTTCTTCTAGCATTCTAAAAAAAATACAAGCTTGGCATCAATATTAACAAAACCAAAACCAAAATAATTAAATCTAGAAAAATAATTCATCCTCCAATTTTGTACAGAGATGAGATCCTTAAACATATACTTGGAATTTCATTGAATTCTGATTTGAATTAGAAAAATAAGTGTTGATAATAGAATCCTTGGTTATTGGAATATCTATTATGGCCTTGAAAATATATGTTGGAAAGCATACCTTTAGGATTGGGAGGATTGTGATAAGAAAAAAATCCTTTTTAACACTTTAGTTGTCTTGTACATCTAGGATGTTTGGGCCTACCACGTCTCTCATGAGACCTCAAATAAAATTGAGCCAAAAATATATAGCCTAAAAATATTAAGTGGAATGTAATATTTCCTACAGAATTTTGTTGTGCATATATCAATTCTAAACCCATGATTAGATATCTACAATATAAATATAAATTTCCCAAATTGAGCTAGACAATTTGTTATTAGTCCTAGCATGAGTAGTGCTCATATATATTCAAAAGAGGGTGAGTTAGTGTAAGGTACAGGAAGGAAATTTTCAGAGCAGAAACACAATTATTATCAGAATAATTAGTAGACGAATTAAATAGTAAGCACAATGAGATGATAGATCCAAAATATGATACATGTATTATCTTCACAACAAAGTTCACTTTTCTCTTTGAGGGGGAAACTTCCAAAAGAGTATAACTCAAGTATAAATGATTTCACAAGATGATCTTATCCATTAATTCTACTCATATTTATACTATTTCTATATTCTAAAGAACATTCTAGAGGAAGAACTTTCTACAGGTGAAACCTTCTAGTAAGTCTTCTTACATTAGACATGTTCACATTATTACATAGGCCTTATTTACTAATGAAGACATTTATTACATAGAAAACAATATTACCCGATCTACTTGATGGGTTAGGGAGGTTAGGACCCTAACATGCCCTCCCCCTTAAAGAACAACCGTGTCCTTAAGGATTTAGATATGGAAATTGTTGCATAATGGTGGTTATCTCCCATGTGTCATATTTGAGCTGAGTATCCTTCCATTGTACTAAATTTTCAAGAATTTTGCATTGACGGAGATGACGCTCACATTGGTCCAACACTCCTTGTGGCTGCAACCAAATGGATCCTTCTTTATCTGATTCAGGGAGACTAGTTTGAATCTAGCACTTGGTTCCAATCACTTTCTTTAAGCAAGAAACATGAAAAATTGGATGGAGATTAGAGTGAGTAGGAAGAGAGAACTTGTCAGTCATAGACCCTACTTTCTTGAGGATTTTATAAGGGCCATACAAATTTGGAGAAAGTTTCTAACAATGATCTATTTTGAGAGAAATTTTCTTATAAGTTTGTAGAAGAAGAAACACTTGATCCCCTTCAACAACATGACATTCAAAATGACACTGATCATATTGTTTCTTCATGCAATTTAGAGCCATAACTGAATTCTATTTGAGGGTATGTAGAATTTTATCTTGGAATGTAAGGGTTGTTTCTATTTCCCGTACCTTGGAGACACCAGGTAGGTAATATAATGCAGAGGGTGGATTTTGACCATAGACTACCTCAAAGGGAGTCATGCAAGTAGCACCATGGTAAGCTATATTTTAAAACCATTCAATGAGTAGTAACCACTCAACCCATTTAGATTTTCATTCGGACATGAGGAACGACAAATAGGATTCCAAGAAATTGTTGATCGCTTCAGTTTAACCATCAATATGGGGATGATATGCAATGTTGATATGCAATTGGGTTCCCTGGAGCCTGAACAATTCTTTGCAAAAGTTTATTGTGAAATTTGGATCACAATCAGAGACAATATAGTGGGGCATGATGCGGATTTTGAATATATTTTCCATGAAAAACTTGAGCCATTGTGGAGGCTTTGTATGGGTGTTGGAAAACAAAAAAATGAACATGTTTGGAAAGGTGGTCGACCAAAACAATGATGTCTAATTTATTTCCATATTTGAGTAATCTGAAAATGAATTCCATAGAGATATAAGTCCATATAGTAGGTGGAATATGGAGAGGTTGTAGTGTTCCTAGAGGTTTTATTTTTCCCTCTTTTTTCATTGGCAAGTATTACATTCGATCACAAAAGTAAATATTTCGTACTTCATGACTTCCCAGAAAAAGGAATGTTTGATCCATTCTTATGTTTTGTGAAAGTTAGAATTCCCTATTGTTGGTGAAGCATGAAGTTCAAAGAGCATAGTGGATTTAAAGTGGGACTGTTTTCTTGAATACAAGTGGCATTTATATTGAAGATCCTCTTTTTTCCAAGAGTATCTAAGAGATGCATTAGTGTTTTGATACAATTTTTGGATTAGGATAGAAATTTTGGAATCTTGGAACCAATCCCGAGAAACTTCCTTTAACCAATCGAATATAATTAAGGAGAGTGAAAAGAGGGACCCTTCTTCCTCATATTTCCTGGAAAGAGCATCAGTAACCACATTCTATTTTCCCTTCTTGTAAATGATGTCATAGTCATGGTTGAACATTTTGGTCAACCACTTATGTTTCTTAGGGGTTGAAATTTTTTTTTCCAAAAAATATTTGAGGCTATGATGATCCATTTTTATTTGGAATCATTTCCCAAGAAAGAAAGGATGTGAGATATCCACCACATCCAGAATAGCCAAAATTTCCTTTTCATAGGTGGATTTACACAAGTGTCTTTAAGAAATTTGTTTATAGTGAAGGCCAATTGTCTACCTTCTTGCATAAGAACTGAGTCAATTCATTTCCTAGAAGAATCACACTCCAAAAAAAAAAGTCTTTTTGAAGTCGGACATGGCAAGAAATGGAGTCGTACATATAACCTCCTTCAAAGCCTGGAAATATGTTTTAGTACAAGGTGCAAATTTTATAGGAAATTTATAATTAAGGACACTTACACCCTTTATTTGTATCTTTATGGATATAAGAAACCACTTGGGGCCTATTAAATGAGTAAAAAATCACCTTACTAGTGATTAAGTTGGAGGAGAAGGCATTTAAATGAAGACCAAGGCTTGATTCTATAAAAGGGAGCTTAGCACGAGCCACTGGAGGGGATTAAAATACATTGTAAATAGGTCTCATAAAAAATAGATATATTATAGTAGAGACTAGGGGATAGATGCATCACCAAAAGAATAAGATCAACGGTTCAAATATAAGCACATATCTTATCCTAAGATCTACTATGTATAATGCATCATATCCTTAACTTATCCATCCTTTAATGAGACTTGGGTATGCAAATACTGGTTTTCAGGTGAGAAAATACTCGCCAGGGCATGTGATACCACCTATGGTATCACAAAAACCATGTTGTCGTGTGTTTACTCATCACTTATTTGGATGATGATGTGGACCACTCATGGACACTCTAGCTCACACTTGGATATTTACATGGCCTAATACATGACAAGAAGTTGATACAAAATCATGTTATAATCACTCTGAGATGACTATTGTTGATGAGGAGACACATGGTCCAACCAAATTCCCTCTAGCTCTGACAGAGGTGTCACATAGGCATCCACATGGACCAATCCTATCCTACCACATGTTCATCATACATTAACGATGTCATCAAGGATGTTATCCAAATTTTTGGGCGTTCCTTCAAGTTTGAAGCAACAACTAATGTGAAGGTGCCATGTGTCTACAAATAATTGAAATATATATAAGGATAGATCTTAACAGATTTTTCCCCATGGGAAGACCATCAAAAGGGTCATGGTATCATTTGGCAGGATCAATGAGTCTTATATAAGGGTAATCGTTGAAAATAATTGTGTTCTCAGATATGAATGGTGTTTATTGAGACCATTGGCCATATCTAGCATGTTGCCATATCTGATATTGAGTACTATGGTCAAATTTAACAAATTATTAGTTTTGTCAGTAAGACCTCCCACAACATATTGGAATTATATAGGAGTAAGCCACAGGGAACATCACAACCATATTTAATCACTTTCTCCTCACTGGCTGATTCTTTCTTATGTAATATTTGATGTATGGTGATCCTCCTAAAGGAGTTTCTCCCACAAGTAAACCTTGTCGGCCATATTGGCTTTAGATGTGATGGAAATTCCACCAATTTTTCGTGAACAGGAGGATTATTACTTCTTGTTCTTGTTGGTTCATAAATAGTAGTAGAAAGACACCATGTAATTCATATGAATGTGAAAATGCATTTTCTAGATAGCATCCATCGGAAACAGATGGTAGAAACATATGGTAGAGAACCTAGAGTCTGGATCAATGTTGCACCATGTCATGAGGTGATGGTATTTGAGAGGAAATGGCTAGCCATTCTTCTAGGCATTGAAAAACCTTAATTTTGTAGAAGAAAAAGGAACCAAGCCCAACAACTCTGTTCTATTGAGAAATTTGTATGGAAGGATCCATACTGAACTAGATCATTTGGGTAAAAGTCTTCAATCAAAGGTGATTTTACTCATACTCACCCTAGTAAAATTTTCCTATTTCACTATGCCAAGATTTTCGACTAGAAAGATAAATAATTTCAATAACTAAAGAATTAGTATGAAGAAACTATTAGCCAATTTAAAGAAACAAGAAGTGGTTTCCACACAAGGATAAAGAGCTATAAATAATCCATGAGGCTCAGAGTGTTTGAACCTCAAAGACGAGAGATCAATTCAACTCAAGAAAAAATATAGAATATGAGAGGGTAGCCATGAGGCTTGTGGGGATTCAATTATTCTATGTTGTATTAGTCTGTAATCATCTCCTGTTCTTCTCCATTGTAACATATCTATCTTCCATCTCTGTAATGTACTCTAATGCATATCAATAAAATATTTAAGTGGCATTTTGGCTCCATATGTGTCATAAATATGTGTGGATGCATCAATGAATGAGATTGATTTGTGGTTAATATTGTTTCATTTTATTATTTGAAATATTCATAATAATTAAGAGTCTCTCTTACGAGGATGTATCAAGAAATGAGATATATGAATGCATGTAATGTAAATTAGAATGCATAAATTGTTATAATTCTTGAATTCTTGAATGCTCAACAAGTTCTTCTTCACTTTAATCTTGGTAAAAAACATTTGAATTAGGTACCTTACCTATGCACCTTCATTTCCACATAATCATCTATTATTTTACCCTAGAAATCATAATACAAAGAGGAGAAATTGCCCGTATTAGTCAAAGGCATGACCTGATCATCTTGTCTGGAAGGTGAATGAGCTATGAAAACGAACAATTATGATTATCTCCCTTTAAAAAGAAAGGTATCCTTAAAACCCTCTTCTTATTTTTGTCTTGAAGGATCCTTAGAATCGTTATTCTAAGAATCGAGAAAATCTCAAGGACAATCATGTTTAAATGGCGTCGTTGTCGAGGATGAAATTGTGAAGTTATTTTTCCATGGGAAATGATAAAGATTAGCACTGATTCTTGATGGTGAACAAGACTCAAGAACTAGGTTGTTTAATTTTCACCTAGTGACTCCACAGAGGCAAATTGGGCATCAGAAATGAAGTATACAAGAGAGAACACTAATCCTACAAGCATTCTAGCATTGTTAGACGCATAAAGTCTAGTTCTTCGGAGAAACATTCGAGAAAGACTTTAGACTAGAGGTAACCCTAATATTGAACTTTTTCCTTATACCAGTTATGAAATAGATAGCGTTGATAGGATACCATGTATGCCTACAAAAAATATTTTTGTTACACAATTTCCTATTCAACCTTTAATTGATTTCTATAATCCCCCTCTAGGTTTTTCTCAATCATCCAATAACTCATACAAACAATTTTTGAAAAATCCTATACCTCCCCTATCTACAGAAGCAAGTAACTAAATCCTTAAGAATGTAATGGCTGAGATAAGGGGAGGAAATAAGAGTCCACCACCACTCCACCACCCATTAATCCTTGGATGGAGGCTAGGTATGGCCCTTTAAATATTCCCCAAAACATTGAGGACTTACTAGAAATTATCTAAAGTTGTTGCCAAAATTTGATGGGGAGAAGGAGATAAGAGCTGAAGAACATGTGGCTTCTTTTCAAGATTTCACAAACAACCTATTCATACATCACGATGATGCATTTATGAGACTTTTTCTGCAAAACCTTGAAGGAGATGTTATAAAATGGTTTATAGGGTTACCCTATGCCTCCATTAATACCTGGAACGTTCTCGAAACCACTTTTATGAGACAATAGGGAGAGAAGAGAGATCGTCTCTATTTCCTCACAATGTTTGGTATTTTAAAAAGAAGGGTATAGAATATATAGTTGATTTCAAGAATATATTCAATAAAATTTACAATAATATTTCTCTAGATATTATGCCATATCAAGTAGCTGCAGAGGTGACATATATTGGACCCTTTGAGGCTGAGTTTTCCATAATGATGAGAGAAAGAAGGTCTACAACCCTTTTGATCATGCAGGATCATGTTATTGATATTGAATGAAACAAGATAACTTTAGGTAATATCAAAGTAAATATTGATCATACTGATAAAGATAATAAGAACTTAAAAGAGGAATTTGGTACCTCAAGTGCCAATAAAGATTCATGGGAAGCTAAAATTGAGGAGATGTATAGACTCACCAGAAACCTATACAATAAATGATCTAGGTTGGAAATTGAATGGATCCCTCCAAACAAACCTCCTAATCAAGAATGACCTAGGAATCCTAATCAATTTAGGATACCTTTGAACCCAAAAATGTTTATAAGAGATGGGAGAAATGAGGAATATCCCCTTAGGCCTCCAGTAAAGAAAAATATAATGAAAACAATGTGGTTGATTATCTAGGAGGGGAGGAGTTCACAAATTTCCAATAATATATGCATTTGATTCAAGACACTTAGGAGGCTATGCATCTAACAAAACATGATTATGAGAGGTATTTAAATGCTAAACCTCATACTATACACCAAGAAGAAAAATATGGAGGATTATCACTCTCACAATATAGATTGTTTTTTTATGCACTACAAGTTGAGTTACAAAATAAATATGAACTTAGGCCTAGGAGCGTAGGCACAAAAACTGATCATTATCTTCCATATAAAAAATTAATATCAACTCAACCTAAGGAAAAAGAAAAAGAAACAGTCATTTCACAAAAGGGGCATTCCCTTGAGCTAGTTAAAGGGAGCAATGATCATAGAAATATTGAAAAACCTGGTCAACCTTTTAGCATAAAATATGAATTGGGAAACATTAAGGTGCTTGTGCCTTTAGTGGATCTGGTTAAGAAACTTTCCTATCAACAAGAAATTGAGAATGTCATACATGGATATAATATTATCAACTAGATGGAGACTTTGAACATACATGATGAATTTCCAACCATCACATTTGGACCTCACATTGACAATAAAGAGGATTTTTTTGCACCTTTTTATATCACTTTGAACATTCATGACAAAATTTTGTATAAATCTATGTTATATTCGTGATCCTCCCATAACCTTATGCCTAAATCAATCATGGAACATTTGGGGCTTGATATAACTAAACCTTATCATGATATATACTCTTTTGCCTCATGAAAGATCAAATGTGAGGGTATGATTAAGAATATGGTAGTTACACTAGAAAAACTCCCTATCAAGAGTATCATGATGGATATTGTTGTGGTTGATTTACCTACCAATTATGGAATTTTATTGTCTAGATCATGGGCAGAAAAGTTGGGGGAAACTATGCAAATGGATATGACCTATGCCACTTCCCTATTTTTGGAGGTGAGAAAAGGCGGTTGTATAGAGAAAATAAGTTTTAATATGTGGTAAGTGACCAAAATAATCCAATAAATCACCCCATATATGTTGTTGAAGAAGATTTTGGATGTTTAATCTTGTCAATAAATGAAGCAACTAAAAAATCCCCTACACCTAGAAATGTCCCTTCTAATGATGAGGTAGAATCTGATGGAGTGTGGAAGTTATATTTTGATGGAGCTAATTCAAAAGAAGGTTATTTAGTAGGGATAGTGATGAAATCTCCAATGAATGAGAAAAAAATGTTATCTTATAAATTGGATTTTGAAGCTACTAATAATGTGGTTTAATATGAATCTTTTGTATTGGGGTTGGAGGCTACTAGGAAAATGAAGATTACATAGTTAACAATGTTTGGAGACTTTGAGATAGTAGTGCAATAGGTAAGAAGTATTTATCATATTAAACACCCTAGGATGAGGGCCTATATAAATTTGATATCTGATCTAATTGAAAATTTATTTATAGATTTAAACATTATTGTTGTCCATAGAGATTCAAATCAACAAGTAGATTCATTATCCATAGGTGCTAGTACTTTCAAAACACCAATAATTCCTCAAATAAAGTATGAAGTGGAATTGAGTTACATGCCTTCTATCCTAGAAAATGTGAAGCATTAGAGGTTTTTGAATATGATTAATAGTTAATAATATTTTTGTAACTAGTTGATGAATTTTCCTCTATTCATATTGACAATGTAGAAGACCTAGAAGAGAGTGATGAAGCTAGTAATGATGCTCAAACTAAAATTAATTTCAAAAACCACATGGAATCCCATAAAGTGTTGCAATTGAAAAATGATTTTGTTCCTAAAGGTTTAGTTCCCTTGGAACATCTGTTTGATAAGAATGATGTGCCTACTAATCCTATTGTCTTACCAAAAGATGAAAGCATAGAGGACTATGTTGATATTTTATGTAATTTCAGAAGTTATTCCTAAATATAATTGTATTGGTTATCCTAACTTTAATTGTAAAATGGTTTATTGATAAGCCATGTATTTTAGGTATTTTAGAGTGAAAATAGAGGTTATATCGGTTCATTTTGATCACTCATTGAATATAAGTACAAGAGAGTAGTATGCACTTATCTAGGAGGCTATTCTTGGTTTGTGTCTGGGTCTCTTTGGTCTTTATTTCGTGAAAGAGCATTGTATGAAATTGTACATGCTGGAGGAATCTATACTGAGGAAAGTTTGCAGAGTTTTCTCCCCCTTGAGGGTTTACCTGAGGATATATCTTATTATTCTATGGATATCTATCTTTCAGTTGCGATCCTTTTGCATATTAAATAATAATAAAATAATATAATACTTTAAGTGTTGGAAAAACAAAAATAAATCAACATGGTATTAGAGAAGGCCTGAAAAATAAGATTTTTCCGTAGTTTTTTTTAAGTATTTTGGAAAAATAACTTCATATTCCCAGGAAGGATGACTACCAACACCAAAATTGATGAGAAACTAGGAGTAGAAAAATTCAAATAATGGAAGTACATAGTAGGCCTCCTTCTGGAAGAAAATGATTTAGAAAGATTTGTTGAGGAGGAAGTTCCAAAACCAAAGGAAGATGAGGCCAAGGCAAAGCATAAAAAGAACCAAGCCATGGATAAGAGGATTATTGAGGACTCAATCAAGGATCATATGATCCACCATGTTTCTCCATTAAAATATCTGAATAATATGATGGATGCATTGACTCAGATATTTGAAGGAAAAAACATCAACATAAGGATGACATTTAAGACCCGGATGAAGAATGTGAAGCTTCAAGATTCGTAGTCCATTCACTCTTTCTTCTCGAGAGTGAACCAAATCAAGGAACATATTGAAACTATTACTATTACATATGACCAAATTTCCCACGGTTTTTCATTGGTATTGCCACACTTATCCGTCGCAATTTCCATGAAATCAAAGACTACTTTGTGTCGCTATTTTTTCATCGCTATATCCATGAACCAGGTGTTCATGGAAACATTGATGAAATTATCCCTCCATGTCCTAATAAAAATAAATAATCCTAGCTATCATGTAATTGATGCAATGGCTAAATTAAGACATTAGAGATGAGCAATTTCTAGTTACTATATTAATGGAACAATAACTAGAACATGTAAGTAAACCATGAGTGAGTCTAACAACAATAATAACATATCAACCATAAAATCATTGATAAGATTAAGAGTGACAAGGAGATACTTGCACTTACTTATACGTGAGGTAGGATGGTGTATGAACATGTTTAGCTAGATACCTACATCACAGAGGTTGGCAACTTACCACAAGTGAGGTAGGATTAGCAACATGATCTCTTATGGAAATGATGGAGGATATATGAAAATGTAAATATCGGGGGTTGTGGAGTTAGGGTAGTTCTAACAAAGGCAAGAGAAATAAGTTGATGACACTGGCATGACATTAGAAAAAGGCACGAGTTGACATAAACTAACTAAGAGTGAATATGAGCGAGAGAGGAAACACACTCTAATATAGGGTTATCACAATAATAAATGTGACATATGGAAACTTGGAGTTAAAGTGAGTGTAATAAATGACATACATTGTTCTGGGATTAGTGTAGTCACTAAGGTGCCATACACTAGTCAAGGACATAGCATGAGTCCCATGTGACATACAATAATATGGAGAGTGTGAGCATAATAGGCATCATAAACTAGTAATATAGAGTCATCAAAATCACAAAAACAACACATGATAGCCTAGATTTAGTGCAAGAATGAGAGGTGGAATACATCAATGTGGTATTTTATGCAAGTGGAGGAGGCGACATGCATCAACCTAAGTTCATTGCAAACATAGAGGTGAAAAATACCAATGGTATACCAGTGGAGGAGAGAGGATCAAAGGAATATATGATGTTACCATCGGGAGAGGCTCCATAGTTTCAAGCTATGGAATGTGACCATTAAGGGGGACGTCTTGGAAAATGGACCAAATAAGTGATATTTGATCCTAACTAGGTAGAGGTTATCTTAAGTAGGTCCTTTCTTGAGATAATGACCTAGAAGGGACCCATCGATATTATGACCAAATAAAAATGGAGAAAAAGGGGTGTAAAGAAGAAGAGCTAAGGAGGAGAGGCAATACTTTCCCCAAGCATTTGAAGGAATAGGCAAAGAGGAAGAGGATGTAGGAGAGAATGGAACACTAGGAGAGGAAGAATACAAGGGGGGAACTAGGTAATATTGGGTGCTACCAGGCAATAAGTGGCTAGAGTTTATAATAGGAAGTCTAAGCTAGCCCAAAAAAACTCCCAACGGGAACAAGGCTTCATTCAACTTGATAAAAGTGTGTTAAGACATGGTACCTTTTTAATGTTAGCAAATGTTTATTTTGAAAACTAATGGAAAGATAAGGAAAAGAGAAGACATATAAGAACAAGGGGATACCTCATTGTTGTAGCCATTGAGAGGACAAGGGAAAGAAATTATGGAACTAGGTATAATAGATCATATATATATATTGTTAACTGGTGTGTGGTAGAATAAAAAAATATTGAGTTAAAAATCATTGGGGAGGCTTGGGATTTAGAATGAGAATAGCAGAGTGAGAGTGCATCGAGGTAGAAGGATGAGAATGTATTATTTAGAGAGTTTGGAAGAGGGATAGTGCAACCATATGAGATGATATGGATTGATGTGATGTAAAAGTGAGACAGAAAGGTATGTATGTATTATGTTTTGTTGGGTCTTAACATTATAAGGAAGAGGTATTGCAAGAGGTGAGTTAATAGTTTTTGTCATCTTTATAGAGTTGACATGTATTGAAATGAGCATCTTATAAATAATTTCATTGTTTTTGATTGGGTAGAAGGATGAGAAGGTATCATTTGCAATGTGTGGAAGAGAGAAAGTGAAACCATACAAAATGGTTGGATGTGAGTTGCAACTAAGAGAGAAAGATATTTATGTAGGATGTCTTGGT
>ML791503.1:207411-219208 GCA_009831015.1 Picea engelmannii | reverse complement strand
TATCCTGCCTGAGAATAACTCAAGTATATTCACTAATCTGCAGAGTTTCATGAAGAATAAAAAGAAGGCAATATTCACTCAAAACAGATGTTATTTTCTGGATGCACTTCAAATGAAAAAGGCATTGAATTTTTTACAGAACATAACTAGAAAACTTGACATACTGCATGAAGTGCTCTTGCCTACTGTCATGCAACTATTTTCAGGCAGCATTTTCAGTGTGCTTCAATGGATGGACATATTATCAATGCTACTCTTTCAATATTAACATTTCCTTCTGAAAGCTAAGTGGTATCTGCAAACAATTCTAAGATACCATGATATGGATATGAATATAGGTATAGGAGTATACATAGATATATCAACTTTGAGAAAAATCAGATATAATAAATCATACAGCTAGATACATAAAAATATAAAAATTCACACACAAACAAACATAAATATGTCAAAAGTTTTACTTCATGGGAAGCAAACCGACACTCCTAAACAAATCCAAGATAACTGAAAACTGAAACGTATTAAAACAGAAGATTTAGGAACACTAGATATACCAATGCATCACATTGAAAATGATAGCCGTGGGCTAATATTCCTACTAGTTTTGTAATATCCCCCGGTAGTGCCCCAATTATATTATGAATTGTAATCATGTTTTGTAGGCTGGTGAGCTGAGTATTGATACACTGGTGGGCTTATGTGTTTATTAGGCCGGAGAGCCTAAGTGTTAAGGCCAGGACCCCGATTTTGTATATGTAATTATGCAGATCATTAATATAATATATAAATATCGTTGCATGCCGGCCGACCACGAAGAAAGAGAGATGGGGGACTAAGCTTCCACAGTATGGGTAAGGGAGAGGGGGCTGAGAGGTAGGAAGAGGGGCTAAGCTTGAAGGCTTAAGTCCTTAGGAATAATTATTCCAAAGCGGTGTGAAAGGTATGTTTTTATCCTAAGTCTCGGGAGAGGCAATGCATGCAGCCCCAACGTGTGCAAAAGAGAACGCATACTTGATGGAGTGCATGCAACTTCATGGGCGACATGTGTCGGCCCAGGCACATGCAATTTAACCCAAGAATTGAGCGGTGATGGGGGTTCGTCCTCCATTCCACCGTCAGCTGTCTGAACCGTGGGGAGTCTGTGAACGACCTCTGCTTAATTTTCCTGTCACGCAATCTTGAAAACCAGAACCGAAAGTCGACTGGTGTATTCCTGTGAATTTCGTGGCCTATGTATTCGTCCTTTGCAATGTTCACGCATGCACCTGAGACCCGAAATCCGTCACCTGAGTTGTTTTGTGAACCTTCCATACTCCACCTGAGTTCACTGGAATCATTCCCGAGAACCGTTTTGTCTCTACACTGGACCTCTGCATAGCCACACACCTCTGAAGATGACCCGCGTCTTCTGTGAAACCTGAGCAATTGTCTATGTCGTGTGTGTTATAACTATGGGTTGTTGTGGCCACGCAGTCCCTTAGTTGAGTGTGATTGGCTACCGTCATTCGTTCCTTGTTGAGCCTTGTTGTCCTCCTTGTGCTGGAACGGAGCTGAAGAAGCAGGTTGTCAGGCTTGTGTGCAACACTCTCTCCAGGTGAGAGAGGTGGTTGTGGTTGAAGAAGCAGGTTGTAAGGCCTGTGAGCGACTCTCTCCAGGTGAGAGAGTGCGCGGAGGAAGTGAGAACTCCTGGAAGGAGTCCTGTAGCTGCCACAGATCTCGGAGAATTCCAGTCCAGTCTGTTGCTGAAGCCCAAGACAAGGGAGGTTTAGCAGCCGAAGGACTGTCTTGGTGACAGTGAAGGTGTATACTCCTGGGGTGGGACAGGCATGTGGGGATTGAGAGTCTGTGAGTAGTGGGCATAAATGGCTCCTGGGAGAGAATCCTTCCTCATAAACTGTGTGTCTTTCGTTGACCTTTCCTAGCCTAGGATTCCCTTGCCCGGTGGAGCTTAGTCCCAGCTCGAGGGTGACCTAATGCTGAGAGTGATGAGCAACGCGGTCTAAGGCTGGGAGGTTCGTGGAAGGTCTGCACGCAGTTGGTGGTGTATTACAGTTTCAAAGATAAGTATCATTATGTGTTTTAATTTTGTACTTAATTAAAATGCATGTTCTGTGATACTTGTAATATTATCATGTATTCCGTTGCTAGTTTGAATTGTTGTTGATTYTGTTTAAGTCTGTATGACAGCAATAAATCCATGTCAAATGTCTTAATTTGATTTAATGCTTATTCTTTATAAATAATGCATGTTATATATTTAAGTATGAGAATGTTTCCACAAAGTAGTGTTTCCCGGCAAGTGGGTTGATGGTCGGGGGACGTTACAATATGGTATCAGAGCCATGTTTTCAACGCTGAGCCTGGATGGGCCGGATAAGTGGTCTTTGGACCGAAGCTTTTGAGTGGAAATGGTGTTCGGAGGAACCAATTTCAAACCTTAGATTGTTTCTGAGTGCCAAGGGGTTACATTGGTCGTGTTACGAAGCTCAAGAGGAGTAGCGTTGGAATAAAACCACAGCCAACGTGGTATTTGACCAGAGAGAGAGAGCGCTCAACACTTGGGGTGTTGGAGCCGTAGGATCTGTTTGAACGGAAGGGAAATTCAGTACGATCGTCAGATCTGGAGAAGGTACGGGAGGGTTATCCTGGAAGCTCTTCGAAGTTCGACAATTGGGAGAAGTGGGGTGTGCAGAAGCATAAACGACCGAAACCCGAAACCCCGAAGTCCCGAGGGAGATCTACAYCRTAGATCTGGAGAAAAGAGCTTGACTGTTGGATCAATCCGAAGAGTAGCTTGTAATTTCAGGAGTTCGACTGTCGGGAGAAGTGRGATGTGTCGTTGCACAAACTCCCGAAGTCCGAAGTTCCGAAGCGAAAGAGTAGACGTGGTGGGGCCAGATGACGTCACTAGTATTCTGCCATGTGGCATCCTGTGTGAGCAGGGTTAGTGGGGCCCRAGTTTACGTAACRTAGTTAAGGGTAGGAGGACCCACATCGGCGTTGATCACGATACATCAAGATCAACGGCCAGGAGACATTGCGGGGACCCAAGTTGCACGGAAGATAATTATCCAAGGCGGTCCTGCAATTCAAACCGTGGTTTCACTAAGGGGTTACGTGTCAGCATCAGGAGAATTGTAGAATGAAGGGCGGGTTACTCCAAAACCACCGTTGCATGCCCCCGCAATTGGGAAAATGTTAAGTGATGTAAGGTAATGATGTCACCTAAGGTGACGTGGAAGTGTTCGGGTTGTGCGGATGTGAAATCTTCTGAAGTCCCGAAGTACAGGAACTCAGACGCCTGAGGTTCCACAACAAGTGTCAGCCGTTGGATGTTGGGTAGACGTGGACAGTTGATCCGCCCTACGTCGCAAGTTCATTAGTCCAAAATTCGGGAAGTTGTTGTGAAGTGCTTTGAAACCTCCCGAAACGCGAAGTCGTGAAGCGCCCTTTTTGCTAAGCGAGTGGTCACGACCCGCAATCACGTGGGTTGGGGATTAAGAGAGAAGGGGCTAGAGTCTGAAGAATTGTTACAGAGCCGAGCAGAGCTCGGAAAATTCATGAAATCTGAACGTTTTCTTAATTCAGATTTGTTTATGAATGTTGTGGGATTTGTAAGGAATAATGGCCTGAAAAATTCCGATTGTTTGCACATTGTGTTTGCAGAAGTTTAGCGAGTGCCAGAACCGAGTAGAAATGCAACTGAGTGCAAAAGAAATGGAAGAGACACAAAATTCAACCAGTTCAGAGAACGAAGCTAAAGGGATGGATGTTCATTTGGGAGTTGAAGGGTCGAACTCCAATGGGCATGGACAAGAGATAGATAAGGAAGGGCATATGATGAAGATCATTGAAAAATTGTAGAAAGGTGCCCAAACTCACCGAACAAACAACAGAAAGATCAGGAAAGCTCAGGATAAACAAGGTGAATTCAACTTAAAGTTGATGAAGAGTCTAGAGAGAATAGAAAATAAGTTGGACCAAGAGAGAGACTCGAGCAAAACCGGGAGTCACTCTACTTCTGAGGGAAGAAGATCAAGTAGTGTTGGTAAGCACCACCATCACTCCCAAGTTCGCTCCAAGAGGAGGGCACACAGTAGTTCAATCCATCTACTACCATAAAGCACAGGAGATCTGAAGTGGATGAACTGAAGGGCGAAATGAACAAGATTAAGCCTCCAACGTTTGATGGAGAACATAAGAAGGAGGAAGATGTCGAGACATGGTTGCTTGGCATGAGGAAATATTTCCAACTGCAAAATTATTCCTCTCATGCAGAAGGAAGAATTGCAATGTATCAATTGAAGGGAAAGGCATCCATGTGGTGGGATCAACTTGTGCAGGTGCAATACATTAGAGAGAAAGATATCACTTGGAAAGAATTCCAGAGATATTTCGAGAATAAATACTTGACTAAAAGATACTATGACAGAAAGATGAAAGAGTTCTTTGAACTCAAGCTGGGCAACACGACCATTGATGAATACGAACGAAGGTTTTTGGAATTACTGAAGTATGTTTTGTTCATCAAGGATGAGACTGTCAAGATTCAAAGGTATCTGAGTGGACTACCACCTTCCATTGGGGACAAGATCCAGTATGATGACCCACAAACTATGGAAGCAATGATAAGAAGAGTGAAATGCTTATATGAGCAACAAAGAGAGAAGCCTACTTTCTGGAAGGCTTGGGAAGACAAGAAGAAATTCAAGATGGATCAGAGGAAGAAGGGAACTAAGCCACCCTTTTTTAGAAATAGTCCTCAAGGACAACCATCTTTTAGAGAGCCCAGGAAGGTTGAAGTAGGTGGTCAAATGCCAAGACCGCCACCTATGGAATGTTGGGGTTGTAAAGAAAACCATAGGTACAGAGATTTCCCCCACAGAAATGATAAAGTGAGAGTTGTCCACAATGTACAACAGGCTGAAACAATGGAGGACATGGGTAGTAGAATTCCAAAGATCTACGCAGCCCTGGACAACAAGTAAGTTGAATATCAGTCGCACATGATTGAACTGGAAGGTATGATTAACAACCAACCATTTACTATTTTAATTGATTCAAGGGCTAGCCATAGTTATATAGATCCTAGAGTGGTGGAAAGTTTTCAATTGTCGAGAAGCAAACATGGAAAATCTTGGTCAGTGCAGCTAGCTACAAGAACCAAGAGAAGAGTTACAGAATTGGTTAAGTCCTGTCCAGTGGACATTAATGGACTGAGCACAAAGGCTGAATTGAACATTCTACCTTTAGGCTCTTATGATTGCCTAATTGGGATGGACTAGTTGGACCAACACCATGCCATCTTGGACTGTCGTAATAAGGAATTCACTTGCCTGGATGAGGAAGGAGATCGGAAAACAGTCCAAGGAATTCCTAGAGTTGTTGTTGTCAAAGAAATCTCAGCAATGCAGCTAAAGAAGTGCTTCAGGAAAGGCTGTCAATTATTTGCAGCCCATTTGGAGGAAGCACCTGAGGACAAGGTGTCAAAGATCGAAGACCATGCGGTACTAAAGGAGTTTGAGGATATATTCCAGGAGGTACCAGGACTACCTCCGAAAAGAGATATAGACTTCTCTGTAAACCTGATTCCTGGAGCAGCTCTAGTGTCGAAAACTCCTTATAGAATGAGTACGTCGGAGTTGAAAGAACTACAACTGCAGCTTGAAGAGATTCTGAAGAAGGGGTATATATGCCCAAGTGTGTCACCTTGGGTTGCCCCGATCCTGTTCGTGAAGAAGAAGGATGGGACGCTGAGATTGTGTATCGATTTCAGAAAAATTGAACAAAGTAACTGTAAAGAACAAATATCCTCTACCGAGGATTGATGACCTCTTCGATCAGTTGAAGGATGCGAAGATATTTTCAAAGATAGACCTCAGGTCGAGATATCACCAGGTAAGGATAAAGGATGAAGACATCAGCAAGACCATCTTTAGAACAAGATATGGTCATTACGAGTTCATAGTGGTGTCGTTTGGGCTGTTAAACGCACCTGTTGTTTTTATGTGATTGATGAATGGTGTATTCAGGGACTATCTAGACAAGTTCGTCATAGTCTTCCTGGATGACATTCTAGTGTATTCCAAGTCGGAGGAAGAGCATGAACAACATATTAGGATGGTGTTGCAGGTGCTAAGAGAGCACCAACTTTATGCCAAGTTGAGCAAGTGCTCATTTTATCAAGAGTCGATCCATTACCTGGGGCATATTATTACGAAGGATGGGGTAGTTTTAGACCCTGAGAAGATTGAGGCCATCAGAGAATGGTCAGTGCCAAGGAATGTGACAGAAGTCAGATCCTCTATGGGTCTAGCTGGTTATTACAAAAGGTTTATCGGAGGGTTCTCCTTCCTTATTCTCCTCCCTATCACTTCCTTGCAAAGGAAGGAGAAGAAGTTTCAGTGGACAAAAGATTATGAAAAATCTTTCAGCGATTGAAGCAACTGTTAACCAGTGCTCCAATCTTGAGGATTGCAGATCCAAGTGAAGACTTTGTGGTGTGCATAGATGCATGCAAAGAAGGATTGGGAGGAGTCCTCAACTATAATGGATTTGTAGTCTGTTATGAATCTAGAAAGTTGAAAGAGCACGAAAGGAACTATGCAACTCATGATTTGGAGTTGGCAACCATAGTAATCGCTCTAAAGAAATGGAGGCATTACCTCATGGGAAGGAGGTTCGAATTGAGAATAGACCATAACGGTCTGAAGTATTTGTTTGACCAGCCAACCTTGAATGCTAGGCAGAGTAGGTGGCTGGAGTTTTTGTGTGAGTACGATTTTGATATCCAGCATATCAAAGGGAAGGAGAATAAAGTGGTTGATGCACTCAGCATGAGAGTACATGAATTACATGATACGACCATTAGCATGTATCAAACTGATATAAAAGGCAGAATTTTGGAAGATGCAAATGCAGATTTGCAGTACATGGAGCTGGTAGCAAAGCTACAACAAGGTGAGATGCCGCAGAAAGTGGAAAATTATAAATTGGAAACCGATGGAACACTTCTGTACCAGAACAAAATTTTTGTACCAAAAGTCCAGGACATGAAACTTATGATTTTGCATGAAATGCATAATGTGCCTTATGCAAGGCACCCTGGATATTAGGAAACTGTGGCAGCAGTCAAGAGCCATTACTTTTGGCCGGGTATGAAGAAAGAGATTGTTGAATACATCGCTAGATGTATGGAGTGCCAGAAGGTTAAAGTTGAGCACAGGCACCCAGCAGGGTTGCTGCAACCTTTACCCATTCCTGAGTGGAAGTGGGAAGTGGTGACAATGGATTTCATCACCGGATTGCCTAGAACCAGCAAGCAACACGATTCAATCATGGTGGTGGTGGATAAGCTTATGAAAGCTGCCCATTTCATTCTGTTAAAGACTACTCACAAGGCAACAGATGTTGTCGACGTGTTTATGAAGGAGGTGGCACGATTGCACGAAATTCCCAAGACAATTGTGTCCGATAGAGACCTGAAATTCACCTCGAATTTCTGGAAAGGGTTATTTAAAGGGTTCAGAACGAATTTGAACTTCAGTACAGCTTATCATCCTGCGTTTGATGGATAGACAGAGAAGGTGAATAGAGTAATAGAAGACACGCTAAGGATGGATGTGATGGACAAACCATCGAAATGGGAAGACTACCTGCACTTGGTAGAATTCGCCTACAACAATGGGTATCAAGCATCATTGAAGATGAGCCCATTTGAAGCACTTTATGGCAGAAAGTGAAATACTCCAGTAAGTTGGGATAATCCAGCTGATAGGGCATTATTTGGGCTAGAGTTGTTCAAGGAAATGGAAGAACAGATGCTAAAAATTAAGCAGAATTTGAAAGCTGCCCAAGACAGACAAAAAAGTTATGTTGATATGAACAAAACCCACAGATAGTTTAAAGTGGGTGACCATGTTTTCTTGAAAGTAAAAGCCAATAGAAGTTCTCTGAAGCTGGGAAACTGCGCCAAGTTGGCAGCCAGATTTTGTGGGCCATTTGAAATCCTAGAAAGGATTGGGCCAGTTGCATATATGATTGCATTACCTGCATCCATGACTATACATAATGTATTTCATGTTTCATTGCTTAAGAAATATATACCTTATGCTAATCATGTTATTGATTGGAATGTGATTCAGGTGGAGCAAGAAGGTGTCTTGCAAGTGCATCATGTGTGCATATTGGACCGGAAAAGCAAACAACTCCGAAATCGAGCCATAGGGCTTGTAAAGGTCCAGTGGACCTGGTAAGGTCCCGAGGAAGCGACACGGGAGCATGAGGATGCTATACGGGCAGAATACCCGCATCTTTTTGAAGATTTTAAAAAGCTTGATGATGTTGTGTAAAGAGTTGCACCGAGGACAGTGCAAAAATAAGGGGAGGGGATTGTAATATCCCCCGACAGTGCCCTAGTTATATTATGAATCGTAATCATGTTTATGAATTGTAATCATGTTTTGTAGGTTGGTGAGCCGAGTATTGATAAGTTGGTGGGCTTATGTGTTTATTAGGCCGGAGAGCCTAAGTGTTAAGGCCAGGAGCCTGATTTTGTATATGTAATTATGCATATCATTAATATAATATATAAACATCGTTGCGTGTCGATCGACCATGAAGAAAGAGTGATGGGGGACTAAGCTTCCATAGTATGGGTAAGGGAGAGGGGGCTGAGAGGTAGGAAGAGGGGCTAAGCTTGAGGGTTTAAGTCCTTAGAATAATAATTTATTATTATTCCAAAGTGGTGTGAAAGGTATGTTTTTATCCTAAGTCCTAGGAGAGGCAACACATGCAGCCCCAACGTGTGCAAAAGGGAACACATACTTTATGGAATGCATGTAGCTTCATGGGAAACATGTGTTGGTCCAGGCACATGCAATTTAACCCAATAATTGAGCGGGGATGGGGGTTCATCCTCCATTTTGTCGTCGGTTGTCTGAACCGTGGGGAGTCTGTGAACAACCTCTGCTTAATTTTCTTGTCACTCAATCCTGAAAACCAGAACCGAAATTCGACTGGTCTATTCCTGTGAATTTCGTGGCCTCTGTATTCGTCCTTTGCAATGTTCACGCACACACCTAAGACCCGAAATCTGTCACCTGAGTCGTTCTGTGAACCTTCCATACTCCGCTTGAGTTCACTGGAATCATTCCCGAGAACCGTTTTGTCTCTACACTGGACCTCTGCATAGCCACGCACCTCTGAAGCCGACCCGAGTCTTCTGTGAAACCTAAGCAATTGTCTATGTCGTGTGTGTTATAACTGTGGGTTGTTGTGACCTCACAGTCCCTTGGCTGAGTGTGATTGGCTACCGTCATTTGTTCCTTGCTGAGCCTTGTTGTCCTCCTTGTGATGGAACAGAGCTGAAGAAGCAGGCTGTCATGCCTGTGTGCAACACTCTCTCCAGGTGAGAGAGGTGGTTGTGATTGAAGAAGCACGTTGTCAGGCCTGTGAGCGACTCTTTCCAGGTGAGAGAGTGTGCAGAGGAAGTGAGAACTCCTGGAAGGAGTTCTGTAGCTGCCATAGAGGTCGGAGAATTCTGGTTCGGTCTATTGCTGAAGCCCAAGGCAAGGGAGTTTTAGCAAACGAAGGATTGTCTTGGTGACAGTGAAGGTATATACTCCTGGGGTGGGACAGGCATGTGGGGAATGAGAGTCTGTGAGCAGTGGGCATAAGTGGCTCCTGGGAGAGAATCCTTCTTCATAAACTGTTTGTCTTCCATTGACCTTGCCTAGCCTAGGATTCCCTTTCTTGGTGGAGCTTAGTCCCAGCTCGGGGGTGACCTACAAATTCTCCAGATCCAAGGTCCCCTTGAAATTCAATACCAAGATCTATGACAAGGACTATCTTGGAAATTGGTGGGATGAGGAATTATTGTAGCTGAGGCACACTGACTCCTGGTAACAGAAGTGGTGCTAGTGAATACAAAACTTAGAAAGCAAGAAAGCTAAGGTTGGCTTTCCAGACATATCTAGACAAGGTCAACGAAGAAGCAAACCTTCCAGGGTGGAACTAGAGGCTCAAGAGTTGTCAAGGTTTACTGAACTCAGAGATAGATGTCCTTGATAGAGAAGATTATGTGAAATTCAGGAATTGATACAAAGTGAAGTAGGGTGACAAAGTTGATGAAAACAATTTATTGTCGGGTACATGTAAAGGGGTACAGAGCTTCGACCTTTATATCCTGCTAAAGAGTTGAGAAAAAGACAATAGTGAACAATCAAGAAATTAGAACCATTATGTTTGACCATTTTCATGGCCCAAGGGGTGCCAGAGATTACATAAATGAAAGGTTCAAACTTCAAAGTCGTCCACTTTCTTTTCCAAACCATCAAAAGAGGTTAAGGAGAGCTTGCCTCCATGTTGGAGGAGTTTCTGAATATCCAAGAGCTTGGCAAAGCCATAAAAGAAATGTCTACAAATGGATTTCATGTGGACTTTTACCTTTTGGTTCTGGATAAAACCTCTCCTTGTTGTGCAACACAATAAAGCAAGTTCAACTTGTTCGTTTGGCTGTGGTCCAGCAGTAAATCGGTGGGAGTTTAACACACAGGGTCTTAGTTTGGTTCTCAACACATCATGTAATGGTTCTATAGTAGTTCCTAAAGTGACAAATCCCAATAGTTTAGATCCTGCTCCAACAAAAGATTGGGTGGTTTTTGTTTCGAAAGGAAAAAGAAAAAAGTATACCCTTCATATTGACGTGAGAGGTAAATTTGGTCTTGTGCAGATTGGTGGGATCATTCTAGCTTTCAAATTGTTGATTGGTGGGATCATTCTAGCTTTCAAACTATTGGATTATCGGTGGAGGGTGCTTCCTTGGTGCATCTTTTTCTTCATCACGGTAATCACATAGTCACACCTTAGTCACTTTCACTTTGTATTGCATGGTTAGATCATGACTATATTTTAATGTGGTGATGTACTTTCCTAGTTTCATTCATGTTCCATGTCAATTCCATAATTTCACCTTGGCAAATTGTTTATTGCAACAAATTATCACACTTGCTTAAGTGAAATCCACTTCACACATTCATTTTCATCACATTTCATTATTTTACTTAGGTGATTTGTATATCAAGTCACATCCTAACCTTTCACCTAAGCAAAATTCACAATTATACTTGCATTTCACTTCACTCCATCTCCTAGAAGGTGCATGGTACAATTTTGCCTATAATTCTCTAAGTTCTAAACCACATTAAACCCTCAATTCTCATATTTATACTTTTTTTAGTGTGAACCCACCTAATTAGTTCATGATATTTTAATTAAGTCCTAAATCTTAGGTTGAGTGCTTAAGTATTGGCCTATTAGTACTTTATTGTTTTAATTCTTCATTAAGGCCTTTTTCCTAAGTTTCACTTGCTAATTGTTCATTAGGGGTTATAACTTAAAGTCCATGTAGTACACATGAGACTAGGTGGTTCCACTTTGGCACTTGTGTTAAGATAACACACAAAAAAGCTAGTTTTCCCTCACTTTAGCCTAGCCTTGTTTACATCTACTAAGCCTTTCAAGCTTCATCCTTATCCTTTAGCACGAGATTTGATGAGTTAGTTGAGCCTTGAGTTGACTAGGGAGGTTAATTAGTCATGCGCCCTAGGGTTTTGACTGTCCATTCCACCCATCCACCTCATCATCTACCCTATCCACTTATGCACACATCCCTAGGTGGTGTGTTCCATTAAGCGGATATATTCACTCCTTGCACAACTTTGTTCACACCTTGCACACATGTGAAGTGACTAGTGATGGTTTGACTTGGTCAAAGGGCATCCATTTGCACACATTT
>ML791503.1:172462-185561 GCA_009831015.1 Picea engelmannii | reverse complement strand
GTAGCGGAAGGCTCAAAGGGTCTGGTGAATGCAGAGAATGTTCAATACCTCTCTCCAAGGTGGTGTGTTGCAAATGATAACCACGATCTTACTAATGTAACAAGGCACGTGCGACAGGCCTGCTCAACTTCAGATTGTACAGCCCTATTTTCCGGAGGTTCTTGCAATCATATTGGGTCACCAGAAAATATCTCATATGCTTTTAACAGCTACTATCAATTTCACAATCAATCAGTTGATAGCTGCAATTTTGATGGTCTTGGGATGTTAACAACTGTAGACCCATCAATAGGAGATTGCCGGTTTTTGGTTGCAACTAGTGACTCATATGCTTCTAGTCTGTACAGCAGTGTAATGAAGCATTGGATAGTCCAATGGACATTTCTAGTATGTACACTGACTTTTCTTGGCAGCACGTTCTAGAATGCTGTACCTGATAGCCATCTATCTATTGTTTTGTCTCTATCTGCAGGGTTTTCTGTAATCTTGTCCTATTTATTCATGGCCAAAGGTAAGACAGTGCTTGTTATGACTTCTCTACTTCTTTTGCCGAACAGCTGACTCAAATAGCCAAATGTAGTAGACTGAACACTTTAAACTCCTCAAGGCATTACCTGAGGACCAATGTCATATGATGTTGCTTGTAGGATTGTTGCATGGGTTCTAGTAAAATCTTACAAGTTAGGTGATCTCAGTGTCCATAGGCCTACAATTTGGTTGGTATGTGGTCGAGTCTTCTTGTTATTCTATTTTTGTATTTTATACAGAGAAATCCTGGGTTTACAAGTCTCTTTCCTGCAGATGAGAATAGATGATGTGTATATCGTTTTTCTAATAGTCAGTCTCTGGTTCATTTGGAAGTCATGCTACAAACTTACCAAGTGGAGGAGATTTGGTTGTAATCTGTACTGGAAGTCAAAGTTGGAATATGCAGTGTAAATTCCCAGAGGTTGAGTACAAGTACGAGAGACAAATTATCTTTAATGAATTGCACGGTACAGAAATATTTTGTTTAAACAACTGATTTAAGCAAGATTTTGCATTGAATGAATATAAAGTTTGTGGATATTCCCTCTTTGATGACACTGTCTCATGCATACGTACATAGACATGCTATTTGTTTATGCTCTTATTGTATCAGCAAGGAGCGGTGTTAAAAGTTTATTGAAACTTCAAAATCCTTAGAAAATCTGCTAAATTGAAATTCTAATTCAATAAACTTCCTCATAAAGCAGAGTTGTTTAACATAAAACAACGTGATTGGAGACTCAGACTGGACATCAAATACCAAGTAGTCTCTAATGTGTTTTTAAACTTTGACACAGTTTAAATCCAGAAATCCTACTTGAACTATGGCGAAATGTGAAAATCCACATACTCAAATGTTGATATTTGTTTTAATCTTGACATTTCACGTGGCTCATAAGGTGTTTGTAAAGTGCAACCTCTTTCACAAGGATTCTATGTTGAAGGCTCCAGTGAATACACGCTGCTTATAAAGTAAAGTGGAATATTAAAACACGATCATTCAATCCGTCTATTGTTATCAAGTTTTTTTGGATGTCAGTTTTCCGTTGATACTATAAGAGGACTTTTGAATTAGTTAACTCATTTTGATGTCTGTTCAAGTAGATTTTAGGAGGTGAGGACTTATCGATGTCATTTTCATTGTTGTGATATTGATGTTAAGAAATTGAATCCATACAAGGAAAATAATTTTATCCATGTAGATTGACTGTGAGGAATTTGTCCCGAAAATAAAAAGTATGCAGAATCTTCTCCTATCAATATATCGAATAGGATTAATGTGGCTACTATCTTGGTCAAGAGTCATTTAACTATTTGTCATTGCTGCCCTGTATCCGGTTATGGCTACAATTTGGGAAGCTTTTGTACGAAAACATTCATTGGTCATTCATGAACTAGTTGTAAGTTCAAAGGTTGATTTAAACTTGGAGTACTAATTGGTTTGTTCTAGGAGTGCAATGATAGAGTCAAAATGTCTACTAGTCCTTAGATTGAAGTCATGAAACATCTTCAGTATGTCGATATTCTTGTGACCTTTCTACCAGAAAAGAACAATTGATTGGAAGCTACTATTAGATATTCTTGTAGCCATTGGATCATAAAGAATTGTCTATAAGAAGCTACTATTGGCAGTGCTTAGACAAGGGGACTTTTTTGATGTTTGTTTTGCATGTTAGATCCACTTGTAACTCCAAATCCCGACCCTTCCTCCACAAGGTGAATGACCTGAAAGACCTGCAAAATCAAAACATATGGGAATAAGGAAATCTGAGAGAGGATCCTCCAAAGACAGGTTGAGTTGTACTTATCAAATGAACAACAAAGGAGTTTTCTGTGCTCAGTGCAAGAATTCTTTTACCTTCAGAAGCTTGCCAGGGGAAGGACCTCTGCAGTCCATCATTCAGAGGTCCTCACATCTCAGGTGTCTGAGCCTCCCAAGTTGAATCTTAGCATTTAATGGCTCAACATTGTGGAATTGTCTGTAGATGAAATGCAATACATCTCTGTTAACCTCCGAACTTGGACCTTGATTGAGCAGTTTAATGGTATCATTCTTGGAACTTGGGGCTGTTGGACTAATGGGCAACAACAGTTTGGAAATGTGTAGTGTAGCAGAAGTCGCACTTTGAAATCAAAGGTGGTGGTTTCTTCAAATGCACTTTGAAGACAAGCATGACGTGGAGAATGTCCTCATAGGCAAACCATACTTCTTTTGGAACAGTGGAATCTCGATCCTTAAAACACTGTTATGGATTAGGATTCCTTACCTGCCAGATGTGTTAATGGCACAAAAAATACTAAGGTAGGCTTGATGTATGAAACTCTGTTGAAACTGGATCCCCAAACTTTGCACAAGCGGACTAGACAGGTAGTGAGAGTAAGTATGGAGATGGAGTTCTACAAAGCAACTTGAAGGTAATATAATCGTAACAGTTGGCCTGTGCATGCAGTGAAACAAGTTTGACTATGAGTGTATTGATATTCTGTTTAGGTGTATTGTTTTCCATGGAACAAGCCACTTGAGAAAAGGTCACTGGAGGCTAATAAATGACCAAGGGCAAAAGGCTGGACAAGGAAGGGTACCGAAAAATCAATAACCAAGGAAAATGAGACGGTAATTCTCATCCCACCCAAGTCAACCAACATGGGATCACTTGGGATCCCAACTGACTTCAAGGGTGCCCAGAATGAGCATGCAAGACTAGAAAATGCACAGGGGACTTCAAGGGGATGGATTAAACCTCTATAGCAATCTAGTCAGTCAAGAGGGAGACCATTGTTGCAGCTAGTAAGAAATAGATATATGCAGAAGAGGGAAGAGGCCAACACCCCAACGTGAAGATTAGACAACAAAGGAGTACTCATAAGTGTAGGGGCATGTTTGAACTCTACAATTCTCAATTTGGAGCCTACAAATGATTCAAGAGAGGAGGATCCTTGTTTAATGATGAGAATAGACTGTCCTCACAAGAGGAGATTCTACAGTTCTTTGGGGGAGGCAACGGATATGGATGGTCTAGTTCAAATGACCTCGGCTGCCCCCCCAACAGCTAGAAATAAACAAAATTACTCTTGTGCAAGCATAGGCCAAAAATAAAGGAGGCACATCTTCACTGGGTGAATCCTATGCGTCCAAATTTGTAAATTTGGTCTCAAATGTGAGAGTGCTTAGGAAGCTAGCGAAGATGGGGGAAGTTTTGCATATTTAGAGACTGGCTGGTGGTTTTAACAAAGTGTCACCCTAAGGGGGATCATAGTATGATTATACATCAAATCTGGCCAGGAGCTCCCTTTTGTGTGTCGACCCACTCAGGAGCCTCCAAGGGAGTAGCCATTATGGCAGAAAGAATGTAAACGAATGGTTTGGTCCAAAGAAGTTTTTGATGCGTTTCGCCTGCTGTGTACTTGCAAGTTGCAGTTTGAAGATGACCATGTATGTATAGGTCTCTATGCCCATTTTATTAGCTTGTATAGAGCTTGTTTCTGGCCTAACCTCCCGGAAGCTCTTGAAGAAAGATTTCTGGTGGATAATGTGATCTGTAAGTGCAACTGAAATTTAACCAACTTATGGAGAGACAGACTAGGACAAAGGAGGTCCAGAAGTGATAGTGGACTTGAAAGGTTCCTCGATTTCAAAGATGTCTTTAGCCCAAACAGCCATTTTAAAGATATATTTCAGAAAACATTTTCAACTAAATGGAAACTCAATTCTATTGGCTTGTTGCGTCTACAATCCTGTTTTATGTACAGACTCGAGGCTCTAAGCAAATTCTCCAGATCCAAGGTCCCCTTGAAATTCAATACCAAGATCTGTGACAAGGACTATCTTGGAAACTGGTGGGATGAGGAATTATTGTAGCTGAGGCACACCGACTCCTGGTAACAGAAGTGGTGCTAGTGAATACAAAACTTAGAAAGCAAGAAAGCTAAGGTTGGCTTTCCGGACATATCTAGACAAGGTCAGCGAAGAAGCAAACCTTCCAGGGTGGAGCTAGAGGCTCAAGAGCTGTCAAGGTTTACTGAACTCAGAGATAGCTGTCCTTGATAGAGAAGATTATGTGAAATTCAGGAATTGATACAAAGTGAAGTAGGGTGACAAAGCTGATGAAAACAATTTATTGTCAGGTACATGTAAAGGGGTACAGAGCTTCGACCTTTATATCCTGCTAAAGAGTTGAGAAAAAGACAATAGTGAACAGTCAAGAAATTAGAACCATTATGTTTGACCATTTTCACGGCCCAAGGGGTGCCAGAGATTACACAAATGAAAGGTTCAAACTTCAAAGTCGTCCACTTTCTTTTCCAAACCATCAAAAGAGGTCAAGGAGAGCTTGACTCCATGTTGGAGGAGTTTCTGAATATCCAAGAGCTTGGCAAAGCCATAAAAGAAATGTCTACAGATGGATTTCATGTGGACTTTTACCTTTTGGTTCTGGATAAAGCCTCTCCTTGTTGTGCAACACAATAAAGCAAAGAAATGTCTACAGATGGATTTCATGTGGACTTTTACCTTTTGGTTCTGGATAAAGCCTCTCCTTGTTGTGCAACACAATAAAGCAAGTTCAGCTTGTCCGTTTGGCTGTGGTCCAGCAGTAAATCGGTGGGAGTTTAACACACAGGGTCTTAGTTTGGTTCTCAACACATCCTGTAATGGTTCTATCACAGTTGGATTTCATGTGGACTTTTACCTTTTGGTTCTGGATAAAGCCTCTCCTTGTTGTGCAACACAATAAAGCAAGTTCAGCTTGTCCGTTTGGCTGTGGTCCAGCAGTAAATCGGTGGGAGTTTAACACACAGGGTCTTAGTTTGGTTCTCAACACATCCTGTAATGGTTCTATCACAGTTCCTGAAGTGACAAATCCCAATAGTTTAGATCCTGCTCCAGCAAAAGATTGGGTGGTTTTTTTTCCCGAAAGGAAAAAAAACCTATACCCTTCATATTGACGTGAGAGGTAAATTTGGTCGTGTGTAGATTGGTGGGATCATTCTAGCTTTCAAACTGTTGGATTATCGGTGGAGGGTGCTTCCTTGGTGCATCTTTTTCTTCATCACGGTAATCACAGTCACACACCTTAGTCACTTTTACTTTGTATTGCATATCCTTTAATGTGGTGATGTACTTTCCTAGTTTCGTTCCATGTCAATTCCATAATTTCATTCATGTTCCATGTCAATTTCATAATTTCACCTTGGCAAATTGTTTATTGCAAGCAAATTATCACATTTGTTTAAGTGAAATCCACTTAACAGATTCATTTTCATCACATTTCATTATTTTACCTAGGTGATTTGTATATCAAGTTTCATCCTAACCTTTCACCCAAGTAAAATTCACAATTATACTTGCATTTCACTTCACTCCATCTCCTAGAAGGTGCATGGTACAATTTTGCCTATGATTCTCTAAGTTCTAAACCATATTAGACTCTCAATTCTCATATTTCTACTTTTTTTAGTGTGAACCCACCTAATTAGTTCATGATATTTTAATAAGTCCCAAATCTTAGGTTGAGTGCTTAAGTATTGGCCTATTAGTACTTCATTGTTTTAATTCTTCATTAAGGCCTTTTCCCTAAGTTTCACTTGCTAATTGTTCATTAGAGGTTATAACTTAAAGTCCATGTAGTACACATGAGACTTGGTGCTTCCACTTTGGCACTTGTGTTAAGATAACACAAAAAAGCTAGTTTGCCCTCACTTTAGCCTAGCCTTGTTTACATGTGCTAAGCCTTTCAAGCTTCATCCTTATCCTTTAGCACGAGATTTGTTGAGTTAGTTGAGCCTTGAGTTGACTAGGGAGGTTAATTAGTCACGCGCCCTAGGGTTTTGATCGTCCATTCCACCCATCCACCTCATCATCTACCCTACCCACTTATGCACACATCCCTAGGTGGTGCGTTCCATTAAGCAGATATATTCACTTATTGCACAACTTTGTTCACACCTTGCACACATGTGAAGTGACTAGTGATGGTTTGACTCTGTTAAAGGGCATCCATTTGCACACATTTTGAGATCTCATGGATTTGATGAAGATCCATTTGAACAAGTTGCTAGGGTGCACTATCTAGGGTGAGATCTTTAGGGTTGACTTGGTCAAAGTGGACACAAACACACATTCTTCAAGGGTGCTCTCTCTCTCTCTCTCTCTCTCTCTCTCTTCAAGGGGCATGCAGGGATGAATATTTTATTATAATAGAGGTTGTTAAGTGGACAAAGGCAATCCTCCCTAAGGCGCACTTGTTTAAGGATCACTTCATGGTTATTTTTTTTAAAGTTGTCCACAAAAGCACTAGAACCAAGGGTGCACAAGTTAAGGATATTATTTTATTACATTACTCCAATCAAATGGTCAAGAAAGCTCAAGTTCCCAGGGTGCACAAGCTAAAGAGAACTGTTTTATATTATTTGTGAATATAAGACTTCTAGAAGGAGCCAACTAATGGAGACACATAGCATATCTAGAAGAACACCCTCCTTTGAGTTTTACACATGGAAAACTACTCATCTACTTATAGATTCACCCTATTCCTTTGACTAGACAATAATATTATCATTTGAAGGTGGTTATGAAGCTTGTATTCTTGGCATCCATGCACACATCTAAGAGAGTGCCCTACCTCATTGACCAAGCAATTTCCATTATTTTATTGAAGTAGCTATCTCTTGGAGAGTGCCTTGCACATGAGGAGGACAAATGGCACTCAAGTTTTTCCTTTGCACGAGCTAAAAGATGGAGGAAGGTGACATGTGGAAATATACTCATCTAAAACATTATATTTGGTGGTTTCTATGGGCTTTTTTGACATAATTCGACCACTTAGGTTGTTATTGTAAATATTTTAGTATTTTCCTTAAAGAGCCTTGTAACGTACCCTAGCTTAACTAGGGAACATTACTACGTGGAAACACACATAAAAACGAAAATTTCTTTTGCTAATCAAATCCTATAGCTTACCAGTTACGATTTTAACACATGTTCAACTAATTTATGATACCCATAATTAAATACCTCTACAACACTCCAAAAGGCCATGTATGCAACTAATAAAACATCTATAACAACATATAAAACCATTCTCATTCACATAGTAAATGTACAACCATGAGCTCATAAATAACTCAACAAAATAGATAAACACTTATCTTTTATAAAACGTTTGTGCAACCAACTGTTTGGGAAGGACGTTCCACCCAACCATAGACTCTCTGTTTCAGATCTCAACAACAAGTCACCTCTCAGTTGGGGCTAGGAATCCATAAAAGAAGCGTGCCTCACAGTCTCTCACAATTCAGTATCACACAACCCATTGGATTTCTCCTACAATTATCCCAAATTCCCTCCAGCTCTCTTCCTCTTACCCTGCCCAACCCAAGGAATGTACCCCTTCACTGTTCTCAGTCCATCATACATGCAATGTACCCCAGTCTCCCACTGAGTCTCGTTACCACCTTACACATGCTCTGATACCACTTTGTAATGTCCCCAACCACCCGAGGCTGAGCCACGTCATACCACCTCAACTTTTGCAACCAAATAGTGACATCCCCTGTATTCTACTGAACAATTGACTCTGAAGTTTCATTGCACAGATTCTAATCTAACACAAGTCTGCACAGTATCACTTGAAGTAAAGTGCTCAACCCAAGCTTGAGTCACACCATGCAACTTATAACCGCAGAAGCATCATTCTCTTTTTAGCATAGCCTTATGCAACATAAGTAACTCTCTAACTGCGCGCACCAACAAACTAATCTCACAGTGTAATTGCATGCACATCCATCTAGGCGTCATGCGCCATTTCTGATTTCACTATGCGCAGGGTCTGTTTCCTTATATGTACACACAAATTCCAGCCTCTTGATGTACACATGTTACAATTCTCTGCACCCGACCACTCAATCCCCTTCATGACGACTCAACCAAAATCACAAGGTTAGTTCAACTGGCAAGACTAACCACCAATATCATATCCATGCATAATTACAAATACAGGCTAAAAGTTCCATACTTACATGTACAAGCAACATTAAACAAGATAACAACAAATACTCATATGCAACAACATACAAGAATTAACCCATGTCAAACATAGACAAAAATGCACGTAGTAAATAAGACAAGTACATAAGGAATACTTATCTTAGTTGAAAGTCGCCAATTGTGGCCTTGACTTAGATGTTCCTCCCAGCCATAGACTCTGTTGTTCATAAGCTCTCAATAACAGATCACCCCTGAGCTGAGGCTTAACTCCACCAGGGAAAAAGGGATCCTAGAGACAAGCTATGCTCTGAAACTCAACACAATTGCCTAGTCCTAAGTGCCCACTACTGCAACTAGCCCACAATTCCTCATTCCCCACGCACCTGTCACACCCAAGGAGGTGTGCCCCTTCTCTGCTCAACAATCCTTCGACTACCCCACTTCCCTTCCCAGGGTTATCAATAACACGCAAGACATGAAGTCTCTGAGCCTTGCGACTAATGCTTAGTGCACCTGGAAACAACTCTCAACAAAACTCTCTCCTGGAGAGTATGCCCACGGGTCTGATAACCACTCCACAACAACCAGTCTCTCACCTAGCGAGACTACTCACAGTCTGTCACCTCGACTCTTCGACAGTGAAACTCTGGTTACAACGTCTCAACTCCTTACAAGCTTCTTGCTGCAGATAAGGTAATAATTGGATTTTCCATATAGTCCGACCCCCTTTTGCACACGAGAGCCTGCAACATGAATTCATTTCCCTGAATCTTGGATCATCTCCCATGCCATAATGACCAAAATACACTAAGGCCAACAATATATATTGCATGCCTTCCACTTGACACTTGTCACCTCCAAAAGTAGCTTTAAACCACTTGGTGACAGTTCCCTACCCTCGAGAACTTAGGATAAAATAATATATTCGACATTTATACTTTTCTCGGAAATATTATAAAATATTTCTTAAGACTTACGACTCACCCCCTTTTCCCTTTTTTTGGTGGAGTAGGCCCTCTATATCTTTTTGTCTGAGTCAGTGAACTCTCAATGATGCAATGTTATATTAATAATCATGATTAAATTTACATGGATAGGTGCATTGACCTATTTGCGTCTAGGCTCACTAACCTCATAATTAGACAAGCTCCCCAACCTCAAAACATAAACAATCATATATATATATATATATATATATATATATATATATATATATATAACTCAGTATTGCGCACTTCCAGGTCATTATCTTGCACTAGCCCAAGTGCACACAACATAGTGCAATGTGCAAACTTACCTAGGTGCGTGCAAGACATGGACTGTGCGCACCATATCTTTGTTAACACTTCTCCGCGCACTACTTTGATGTGTGCAACACCAAAACTAGGTGTCCTTGTCTCACCAACCTAAATGTACATTACATTTACATTTGGTACCATTTGACTCACTAGCCTATGTACAATTACCAAGGTTCCGGATCAAGGACATTACATTCCCCCCCCTTATTTATGCACTGTTCTCGGTGCATCGTATACACATGTACATACAAAATTTCAAACATCATAAAATATATGAGGATACTCTGCTCGCATAGCATCCTCGTGCTCTCAGGTTGCATCCTCAGGATTGTACGAGGTCCATTGGACCTTTACCAGCTCCATGGCTCGATTCCAAAGCTGCTTGACCTTCTGATCCAATATGCAAACCGATCGCACTTGAAATCCGCTTTCTGGCTCCACTTGAATCACATTCCAATCAATAATGTGATTAGCATTAGGTACATACTTCTTAAGTAATGACACATGGAAAACATTATGAATGCATAATGATGCAGACAATGCAATCATATAAGCGACATGACCAATCCTTTCAAGGATTTCAAATGGCCCACAATAACACACTGTTAACTTAGAACACTTTCCCAACTTCAAGGAACTGAGCATGGCCTTCATTTTTAGAAACACGTGATCACCCACTCTAAATTCCCTGTGGGTTCTGCCTTTATCTGCACAACTTTTCTATCTGTCTTGGGAAGCCTTTAAATTCTGCCTTATCTTTACCATCTGCTCCTCCATTTCCCGGAGTAGATCTAGCCCAACTACTGTGCGGTTTGCTGGGTTATCCCAATTCACAGACGTGTTGCACTTTCTACCATAAAGTGCTTCAAATGGGTTCATCTTTAAAGATCCTTGATACCCATTGTTGTAAGCAAACTCTACCAAATGCAAGTAGTCTTCCCATTTCGATGGCTTATCCATCACATACATCCTCAACATGTCTTCAATCACCTGATTTACCCTCTCGATTTGGCCATCTAACTCAGGGTGATATATTGTGCTGAAACTCAAACTTGTCCCAAATCCCTTGAATAACCCTTTCCAAAAGTTCAAAGTGAATTTGGAATCTCTATCAAACACAATTTTCTTAGGAACACCATGCAACTTGACAAATTTGCGCATGTATATCTCAACAACGTCAGGTGCCTTATAAGTTGACTTCACTAGAACAAAATGGACAGTTTTAGTAAGCTTGTCCACCGCCACCATAATAGAATCATGCTGCTTAGTAGTAGTAGACAACTTAGTTATGAAGTCCATGGTCACAACTTCCCACTTCCATTCAGGAATGGACAAAGGTTATAGCAAACCAACTAGATGTCTGTGCTCAATCTCGACCTTTCGACATTCTAGACATCTCACAATAAAATTTGCAACTTCCTTTTTCATACCTAGCCAAAAATATTGCTTCTTGACTACGACAATGGTTTTTTGGTATCTTGGATGTCCAACATAAGGAGCCTTATGCATCTCTGACAAAATTAGGTTCTTCAACTCCTGATTATTTGACACATAGACTCTGTGTCTATACATGATGATCCCATCCTCTCTTAGCTCATAGCCTTCCAACTTCTGCTGCGACATACCTTGATGTAAAGTTGCACTTATATCCATATAGCACAAATCTTATTTGGCAACTTCCAAAATTCTGTCACCCAAATCTGTCTGGTACATGCTAATGGATGTAACATGTATCTCATGCACCCTCCTACTGAGCGCATCGACCACTTTGTTCTCTTTTCCTCTAATATGCTTTATGTCGAAGTCATACTCATTGAGGAACTCTAACCATCAACTTAGTCTGGCATTCAAAATTGGCTGTCCAAACAAATACTTAAGACCACAATGGTTTGTTCTCAGCTCAAATATTTTTCCAATGAGATAATGCCGCCACATCTTCAAAGCATGTACTATGGCTGCCAATTTCAAGTCATGCACAACATAGATCCTTTCTTTCAACTTCCTTGACTCGTAGCATACCACATGTCCATTATGACTCAGGACTCCACCTATTCCTTCCTTGCAAGCATCCATGAACACCATAAAGTTTGTCTCAGGATCAACAATTCTCAAAATCGACGCATTTGTCAACAAACTTTTCAAGTGTTGAAAACTCTTTGCGCAATTTGAAGTCCATTCAAATCACGCACCTTTCTTCTGCAAATATGTAATCAGATGCGCAATCTGTGAAAATCCTTCAATAAACCTTATGTAGTGTCTTTCCATACCCACAAAGGATCTCACTTCTGCGACATTTCTTGGTGTTGGGCATTTCTTAATGGATTTTATCCTTGCTGGGTCCACAACTATTCCTTCTTTTGAAATAATATGACCCAAATAGTGAATTTGTTGCTGATAAAATGAACACTTGCTCAACTTTGCATAAAGTTGATGCTCCCTTAATACGTGCAACACCATCCTCAAGTGTTGCTCGTGCTCTTCCTCAAACTTTGAGTAAATAAGAATGTCATCCAAAAATACAATGACAAACTTATCTAAATACTTTATGAAAAATCCATTCATTAAACACATGAAGACAACAAGTGCATTTGACAACCCAAATGGCACCACTGTAAACTCACAATTACCATACCTCATTCTAAAGGCAGTCTTACTGATGTCTTCCTCTTATTCTCACTTGGTGATATCCAGATTTGATATCTATCTTGGAAAATATCCTTGCACCCCTTAGTTGATCAAACAAATCATATATCCTTAGCAAATGATACTTGTTCTTCACTGTTACCTTGTTCAACTGCATGAAGTCGATACAAAATCTCATCATACCATCTTTCTTCTTTACAAACAAAACTGGCGCACCCCAAGGAGACACACTTGGGCGTATATATCCCTTCTTCAGTGGCTCCTCAAGTTGCATATGCAACTCCTTCGTCTCTGGCGTACTCATCCTATAAGGAGTCTTGGATACAGGTGCGGCTCCCGACATCAAATTTATAGAGAACTCAATCTCTTTTCGAAGGCAATCCCGATATCTCTTTAAAAACATCCTCATACTCTTTCAGTGCTGTGCAGTCTTCCGCACTTGGCAATTTATCCTTAAGCACCTCTTCCATGTGCACTGCGAATACCTGACATCCTTCATGTAGCTTTTCTTCAATTGCAACACATAAAATTGTCTGATAGTCACAACTCTTGGAATTCTTTGAATTGATCTCAAATTTCCTTGCTCATCCAGGAAATTAAATACTTTATTGTAACAATGTAGAACATCATGGTGCTCGCCCATCCA
>ML791503.1:134876-166865 GCA_009831015.1 Picea engelmannii | reverse complement strand
ATCGATGGGATGCTTGAACTGACAACGTAGAGGTACCCCGATAGGAGAGGAGAAGATATCTGAGTATTCTTCCATGACCTTATCCACTTTCTTCTGCAGTGTGGAGAGGTCAGCCGTGGAGGCCCTAGATGTGGATGCAATATTTCGCTCACTCTAAGAGCGAATCACGAAGAAGAAAAAATTCCTGGTCTGATAGATGACCTTCCTGCATTTCTTGGCATAGATCAAGGAAATAGCGCTAGGCGGGACTACCTCGAGTATCCTGTACAATTTCTTGTTCAAAGTAATTATAAAACTATGAGGCCTAGACTCATATACAACATAACGTTTCCATAAATACGGTTGGCCCAAAAGAACATTACAAACTTCGAGAGGAGCAACTTCATACAATACCTCGTCTTTGAAGGGCTTGATGCCGTATGACAAACGACACTGTTGGTTGACGTAGAGATCGCTTCCTTGCCGGAGCCACCAATAGTGTAGGGATGCGGGTGCGGTGTTGTCGGCAAGTCTAACTGCTTGACGACCTCTACTGAGATGAGGTTCTTCTGGCTACTGCTATCAACGATGAATTGTAGTGGGGTACCCTTCACCTGTTAATGAATGCAGCGATAGGAGACATTCTCTAGCCTACAAACCTGTGAGATGTGGAATATAACAACTATGTGAAGTCTTGCTCTCAGCTTACAAATCTGAGAGAAATCCCCTAATAAAGGGTTCGTGGTTCCAGCCTGGGACAGGGGCTAGGAATTTATATGGCCTCCTCCATGATGTGAGAGAGAAGAACTCCAAATGATTATCCGATGTAAGAGCGATCTGTTGAGTTAGGGAAATCTCGAAAAGCACTGGGCACATCATCATGAGAATAAGAATGAAGATGATGTGATGGCCTCCTCTGAATAGCAGCAGAGTTGATGTGAAGACTCCAGATGATCCTCCTGTTGGTGGCTATGGGAAAGCAGATCTGTAGAGAAGACGTGACTATGGATGAGCATAAGTGCACGTGTGAGGACCTAGATCATCTATGTAATGTAGTGACTTAGGTCTATGGAATCCCTATGGATGTGGCCCCTAGTGGATGAGCACTAGTGGGTGTATCAAATCCTTTGCTATATATATTGTTCAAGAGTCAGACCTACCTGTAACCCTAGTTATTGTGTAAAGGGTACAGGTCGACCCTATCTTATTGTGTCTAAAGATAAACTGCAAAAGATTATTATTATTATTAATTATTATAATAATAAACAATTAATATGTCTAAGTGAAGTCGGCCCTATTGTGCCAATAGACACTCCAGTTGATAGGACAAGTCTAATATAAGTAAGAGGAAATCTCTTATTTGTAGACACACACACTTGTAAGTTTTGGAAATTTCAATAAGTACACTTCTTGGTAAAAGTAGCGCACCTCTCTTGTGTGCTAGGATATTCTTGGTGGTAAAGGTCTTTCTCTTGAATATTATAGCAAAGGATTTGGCTGGGTTTTTCTCCTTTGTTTGAGAAGGGTTTCCCAGGATATATCTTGTGTTCTTGTGCATGGTGCTTCTTCATGTGATCTTGGTTGTTGCAACATTTATGGTTATGGTTAATTGTTAAATGGAATGAACTTCATACTTCACCTAATGCTATGAAAACAATAACATGGTATCATAGCATAGGTCTTGAAAGAACCCATTGCACAAGCATTCTTCACAAGAAAAAGGAAAAACATCACTATTGTCGTACATCAAAATTAGGGCTTTTTATTGAAGAAAATTTTCATCCTCAAAACCATCTAGAAAAGTGCACCCTAGCCCAAGGAACTCTTTGGCACCTTCAATGCACCTTTTCAGTGGGTAGATCTCCCGGAAGGTGAAACCCTAGTTTTCACAAAGCACCGGAAGTACTAGAAAACCAGAAGTACCAGAAAATCAGAAGTACCAGAAGTACAAGAAAACCAGAAGTACCAGAAAACCAGAAGCACCAGTCCAGAAATCCGCTGGTCAAGTTTGAGGGGGTAAAATTTGGATTTTCAGAAATCTGACTGCACCATCTTATTCGCCTAAGCTCAACACATCTATCTCCTAGATCAAAATTTCAAAATTTGATGTTTCAAAAATTATGGTTTCCTCATAAAACCCTAAGTTGCAGTTGCAGTTGCAGTTGCAGTTTCGAAATCAGTTGCAGTATCAATAATAGTTGCTGTATCAGTTGAAGTATCAGTTGTTGCACCAATTGCAGTCACCCTTGAAGTCTTTTAAGAGTTGGTAAATATTACTACTGCTACCAGATGGTGTCACTGCTTGCAAATGCTATTAGAGGTATGTACTCACATATGTTTAAATTGTTAAGCTTTAAAGGGTATTTGCAGGAGAAGGGATCTCTTGCCATAGATTCATAAGGATCTCAAGATCCAACACATTCAGAAGAATAATGCAACCCAGGTTTGATTATTCTGATATGCATCTACTTGTTATGACATTATTTTGATCTAGATTTCATATTGAAGTTATGACCATCATACTAACCTTAGGTCAAAATTAAAATCAAGATATTAGATGGATTAAAGTTGAGATCATAGAGTTTCTTCTCTAACCCAACCTTTTGTCAAGATAGAATATTGTCTTAGTACAAAATACAGGTTGAAGAAAGCACTTGTTATCTTGAGTGAAGGAGACTTGGAAGAAAAACAACACACTGGAAGACTCCAGGTTTGATTGTTGTGATTGTCATTCCTCTAAACTCATATTTCTAAAGTTTTTTACATTACAAGTAGGCATTGTAACGGTGTTAACAATCCTTAAATTGTTTTGATTCTAGAGATGTACTCATTATTCTCCTTTAGGAGATATTCTTGTTTTGGTTCCTTTTGTTTTCTTGTTCCAGGCAGGTCAAGAACAAAGGAAGATGCTTATCCTTCAGAGGGAGTCAAAAATATTTGAGAAAGAGGAAGAATAAGACCATCATTGAGACAAATCAATGCAATAATGCATGATCAAAATCCTTCTATGATTTCATGGGCAGAAGCATACATGACACAATATATGTTCAGAACAAGAGTTTTCACCAGAATATAAGCCTTCACTAGAGTGAAGCCTGAGATTGAACACTTCAGGTTATTTGGGTGCCTAGTGTATCTTCATGTACCCAAAGAGAAGAATTCCAAGCTAGATCCTTTAGAAAGAAAGGATACAATGAATATTCAAAGACATTCCAGATCGACATCCCTGGTCAGAGATAGATTGAGACAAGCATAAACGTCGTCCTTGAAGAAGAGATAGTCTTTCAAATATCCAGAGAATCTCAGATGGAGATTGACAGTAAGACTATACCTTTCCCCCCTTCAATAGTTCAGAGGGAGAAAGACATTATTTCAGTTTCTCTAGTTTCTCTAGTTGATATGTTCAGTGATATTGAAGCAAGGCATAAAATGCCTACCTAGACTTACTCTGCAAGAGGCAGAGAAACATACAAGCCTCTCAAGGCACATTCCGAGAAAGCAAAAAGAGATTTTTCGAGCTATCCTTCAGTCATGAGCCACTTCATTGATCTTGAGACTCCTTGTCTTATAGAAGAAACAAGAGAACCAGTATGGCAAGTTGCCATAACAAAATAATACCAGTACATATTAAATAATGATGCATAAGATATTATTCAGGAACTAGAAATGGAATTTGTGGTAACTTCCAAGTGGATCTATAAGATAAAGCATGCAGCTGATGGAAGTGTCAAGAAATTCAAAAACGAGATCTATAGCCAGAGGTTTCTCATAAACAGAGGGAGTTGTATATGATGAGACACTTGACCCAGTGAACCTGATACACTTCCATCCGTACTACCTTCCATGAGTTGGAAACTATATCAGATAGACAAATTCTTGATGAGTTTGGATTTCAGCAAGAGTGTTGCTGATCCAAACCTATATTATTACAGTGTTGGTGACGAGAGCCCGATTTTGACGACTTATTCAGAAAGCCTTGTTGTTGAAAACAAGAAAGCATTGACTTATGATTTTCACAAAGGATCTAAGTATGATACATTACTTCTTGGGAAAAGAAGTATGACATAATGCAAATCCACCGTGATGGATTTAAAGAAGAAGATTAATGATGATTCAGACGAGACTAATCCACAGTTGATTGGATCACTAATGTATCTGGACAACACCAAACTTGATTCATGCCACACAGTGAATGTGATGAGTCAACCGAGACATGCTCACTAGGCAACAACAAAACATGTATCAAGACACAGTTGGATATGGTCCGAGATATGCTTCTAGTGTGAACTTGAGTTGACAGAATATGCCGATTCAGATTGAGTAGAAAATACAGTAAAACAGAAAATCACATCTGGTTGATGTTCTATATTGAAGTCCTCTAGGGTTTCCCAACACAGAAGGAAACAAACCTATGTAGCCTTGAGTGCACCAAAGACAAAGTATATCTAGTAGTGAGTGTGCGAAGCAATGTGGCCCCACAAACTCCCGACAAGTTTACTTAACCATGAGATGGATCCTATGATGATAACTAAGAGCCGTAAGTAAAGATCCTTGAGATTCTAGTGTTTTATGATGGCTCAAAAACATGATGATATGAAATACCTTCATATCAAAGGTATGATATAGAAGAAATATTGTATACTTGCAGTACCTTCCCACACTTGAGCAGAATGTAAACATTTACTTGGTGAAGAACTCCTTCCAAGTTAAGAGGGAGTATGGATAACATTAGATAAAAACAAATCTCAGAGTACATTGGTATGAGACTTGGCTTGATGGAGAATTCCTCCCTAGCTGAGAGGGAGTGTTAATGAATGCAACTATAGGAGACATCCTCCAACCTACAAACCTGTGATATGTGGAATATAACAACTATGTGAAGTCTTACTCTCAGCTTACAAACTTGAGAGAAAGACCCTAATAAAGGGTTCATGGTTCCAGCCCAGGACAGGGGCTAGGAATGTATATGGCCTCCTCCATGACGTGAAAGAGAAGAACTCCAGATGATTTTCCGATGTAAGAGCGATCTGTTGAGTTAGGGAAATCCCAAAAAGAACTGGGCACATCATCATGAGAATAAGAATGAAGATGATTTGATGGCCTCCTTTGAATAGGAACATAGTTGATGTGAATACTCCAGATGATCCTCCTGTTGGTGGCAGTGGGAAAGAAGATTTGTAGAGAATACGTGACTATGGATGAGCATAAGTGCACGTGTGAGGTCCTAACCCATCTGTGTAATGCAGTGACTCAGGTTTATGTCATCCCTATGGATGTGGCCCCTAGTGGATGAGCACTAATGGGTGTATCAGATCCTTTGATATATATATTGTTCAAGAGTCAGACCTACTTGTAACCCTAGTTATTTTGTAAAGGGTACAAGTCGAACCTATCTTATTGTGTCTAAAGATAAACTATAAAAGATAATTAATATTAATATTAATTATTATAATAATAAACAATTAATATGTCTAAGTGAAGTCGGTCCTATTGTGCCAATAGACGCTTCAGTTGATAGAACAAGTCTAATACAAGTAAGAGGAAATCTCTCATTTGTAGACACACACACTTGTAAGTTTTGGAAATTTCAGCAAGTAAACTTCTTGGTAAAAGTAACACACCTCTCTTGGGCGCTAGGGTTTCTAGGTTTTGTGCACCCTCTTGTGTGCTAGGATATTCTTGGTGGTAAATGTCTTTCTCTTGAAGATTATAGCAAAGGATTTGGCTGGGTTTTTCTCCCTTGTTTGAGAAGGGTTTCCCAGGATATATCTTGTGTTCTTGTTCATGGTGCTTCTTCATGTGATCTTGGTTGTTGCAACATTTATGGTTATGGTTAATTTTTAAATGGAATGAACTTCATGCTTAACCTAATGCTATGAAAACAATAACATCACCCACATCTGTGAATGAAAAAGGCACTCACCTTCCTCTGGCTCGTCTGGTTCATCGGGCTAGAGCTTGGTGGTAACAATAGTAGCATTGGGTTCCGCATCGATGATCCATATCCCCCTTTCTGGTTCTTTCTCAAAGTTGAAACCCGTATCTTATTTAGAAGCTTTCACCTCATCCACCAACGACTGCTTTGAGCGACAATCAACAATATTATGCCAGGAGATCTTATGGAAGTTGCACCACGTCTCGGTGTCTTTCTGGTGTCCTTTGATTGTGGCTTGGACCAGTTTTCCAGAGGTTGTCCATATTTTCTCTACCCTTTGTTATGCAGGTTGGGGCCGCCCTTTCCTTGCTTTTACTGTGAGGGGTTCCGAGGCCCAAATTGTCGCATCTTTTGTTTAAGCTTCTGCTCGATTTTGACGACATATCGGTAGGCCACGCACTAGGATGAGATGTCCAAAAACTCCATTTCGACCCGGATGTATCTATGCAGACCACCACAATACTTGAACACCAGATGTCGCTCATAATCTTTCATACCAAACTTGGTGCACAATGTATGAAATATATTTGTGAACTCGCACTGCTTGGTCTCTTTCTTACTGTAGTGTGGTCCATTTTGTATACAGGTCGTCATAACTTATGATAGGGTAGTATTGTTCTTTAATAACATCCGTGAAGGACTCCTAGGTGACCGCGACTGTAAATAGTGAGGGTTCCTCTGTTTCCTTTTGCTCACAAAACGTTTCCTATCAATCTTTGACATGGGGAACGAATTTGAGGAGCACAAAAGTAATCTTTTCTCTATTTGAAAAGTTATGGATAGAAAATACCCTGATAGTAGATTCAACCATTTGTATACAACATATATGTCTATCTGATCTTCAAATATAGGAATATAAAAGTTCATTTGTACCTTGAAGGGGGCGGTGCCACCGCTTGAGGAAGATGTGTCCCCTGTTGGTAGCCGTCGAAGGATTTGCGCAAAACTATCCATCATCTCGTTCCTCTGTTGTGTGAGGGATTCCTCGAGCAACATTTTGAAAGGATCTCATGTCCCATCGTCTTTATTTTATTTCACCATGAGAGGTTGCTTGGGCGTGCGAGAGATTTTGTCCTCAAGAGAAACAAGCTCGAGACCCAATTCTTTGTACCCTGACCTCATTGGGGACATGCATTAAGAACGACAAGGAGCATACCATTATGATACCAATGATGCATATTTTATGAGCAGAACAAAATGAATACATATTATTATTAAAATATACTTAACATAGAATAACAAATATATAATAAAATTGGTTTCTATTAAATAAGCTAATAAGCTGAAACTGTAAAATGCAACGAAAAACAAGCTTGTTGGAATGGTGGCGGCTTACCTCTGAGAAGAGATGTGACGACTGTTCTAATTCGCAAGAAGATGATTACAATGAGGCTTCAAAGGAATTTTTACAATAATCATGAATTCCAAAACCATAGACATCCAAAAACCTAACCCTATGAGATGAAGCACCAAAAGTCATATGGGCCTCGTTGGGTAAGTTAGTATATCAACTTCCCAGAGTCGTAGCTTTTGCATACGATCTCTGTTTTAGGCGCATGATAGCCCGTTGGAAAGGTCTATCCGAGGACCACATATGTGTCCATTAGAATCCAACTCCAATTAAAATTTTGACTGTGGCGATCCCTAAAAACGCTGTTTAGGGCCTCAAAACGACCCCAGAAGTTGGGGACCCAAAAACTAGGAAAAAAATGCCAAACTGGAAAACTGCCAAAATGAACCAGTTGGAATAGGTGGGAGGCCACCGAAATCCATCTGGATGAGGGTATGCCACTGAGATACCTTTGAATCTTCACTTTTCCATCCTTGATAAAAGACACATATTTCAGCATCTCTAAGAATTTCCTTTCATACTCGTCAATCATCATATTCCCAAGCTTGAGTTCAAAGAACTCCTTCATTTTCCTATCATAACATCGTTTGGTTAAGTATTTATTTTGGAAATACCTATTGAACTCTCTACAAGTCACTTTCTTCTCGTCAATATGTTTCACTTGCACATACTGATTGTTGGAGTTACTTCACATACACCCATGCTTTCTTTTTCCTAAGGTTTTTCCTTGTTTATTAGTCATAATTAGTCATTATCCAGTCTCCTATATTTTAGGGGAGAATATTCCACATGGAGAATATTCTCTTTCAGTTGACACTTCAGTTTGACTAGTTGAGTTGAGTTTAGATGCTACATTGGTTTTGTCACCATGCCACATTGGGATAATCACCATGCTAATTCGACCTTGCTTTGGTATCATCACTAGAATGGTGTATTACCCTTGATTCCCTGAGTTAACTCCTCACTACTCTCTGTTCAGTGAGTTAACTGAAGACTAGTTGATTAGTTAACTCAACTAGGTGGCAGTTCACTCTCGTAACTGCCTGAGAGGCTAGACTAGGTGGCAGTTCACTCCCGTAACTGCTAGTGTGTGTCCAGATCACTCTAGACCACCACTATGACGCATTGGTTCTCCTCCACTGCGCACTCAATGAGTTATATAGATTATATCATGTGTAAATTATTCATTATTCAAAATGGTTAATGATAATTCTTTCATTCTTTCTCTCCTTCTTCTTATTTCTCCAATTATCTCTGCAAATGCATCTATTATTGTTTAGCTAGTTATATTCTGTGCAGGTTCAACACATTTACATGGTATCAGATTCGATGGACTGCTAAGCAAAATCTACACCAAAATCTTTTACAGGTACAAAAGATTGAAGACAACAGAAAGATGGATTTCCAAAAAGAATTCATTCTTACACCTTACAACTATTTTGCATGAAAGAAGAAAATAGCCATACATATCTGAACCATAGGGCTGTACAGGTTAACCTTGAATACAGATACAAAACCGACATCAGCCATAGAAAAATCCAAGTACTTAAATGCATGGATGAGGCACTCAGAACAATTTGCAGTGTTATTTCTCCCGATCTCCTTTTTCATATATCTCCCTGTAAGACTCCCAATGAAGCCTGGACCACCTTGGAAGGGATATTTGGAAAACAAGATGAGATGAGGGGACACATGATGGAGGAAGATATTCTCACATTGGATCCAAAAAGCTTCGATAATATCCAAAATTTCTTTACAAAATTCAAGGATTTACTATCGCAACTCAAAGCTTGCGGGGTTGATAAATCGAAGGAGGAGAAACAAATGGTTCTCACCATTCTCTCCAAGCTTGGTCCTGAATTCTATGTATTCTTATCCACATTCCATACTGTCAGATTCTCCTCTGGAGCCACCTGAAAGATGCCTTCTTTTGAAGACTTTATCGAATCCATGACATAAGAGAAAACCAAGCTCATCAACATGGGCACAATCAAAGGCCCAAGGGCGCATGCACTCACTGTGCATGATGAAAACCACTAATATCAGAATCTAAAGATAAATATAAATGAAAATATCATGCACATCCGAAGAAGGAAGGGTACACAAAACCTTTCGCCGATGCCTCCAGATCCAAAGGAGAAAAGGGAAGAAAAGGGGAAAAATGCTCATACTGTCACAAAGAATTCCATCTAGAATCCGCATTCATGAAAAAAAAAATAGATCTGATGTCTCAAATACTTTATCAAAACAACCTTGGATATCGCATCCCGGAGGGTGCCAAGAAGAAGAAGCCAGAAGATCCGAATTCCAAGAAAGACAATTCTAGCCATGCCTTGATTGCCATCAACTCCTCTCCCGATGCTTGGATCGTTGATTCAGGAGAATCAAATCACATGGCTGCACCAGAAGCAATATATTCTTCTTTGGATGCATGCAAAGGTCCTCCCATTCTGATGGAGGACAACTCTTCTATCGAATTCATTAACAAAGGAAGGATTGAACTCACCAACGAAAGCTTCGAGAATGTGCTGCACATTCCCAAACTTTCTCTCAACCTTCTCTCCGTGTATCATATGACAAATTCTGCCACTGGAAAGAAATTCATATTCACACCAAATTCCATGGACATCTACGACATGCAAACCAACTCTAGGGTTTCTACCAGTGAGGCAAATCATCAGTCTAGATTGTATACTTTTTCTGAATTCATTGAACCTGATTCTGCTTTACTGCTTACTCATGCTGATGAAAGTAGTAGGATATGGCATGAAAGGTTTGGACATTTGAATTTTAGATACATGCAACAACTTAGCAAGAACAGATTGGTTGATGGTCTACCAGACATCCATTTCTCCAAGGGAGTGTGTGAGGGATGTGTTCTCGGAAAACACCCTCAATAGAAATTCAACAAAGGAAAGTCTTAGCGAGCTTCCGCACCTTTAGATCTAATCCGCAGTGACCTTATGGGTCCTTTTCCACATCCATCCATCAAAAAAGTGAGGTTTGTTCTCATTTTTGTTGATGATTTCTCACGTTTTACATGGATCTACTTTCTCAGGAAAAAATCCAAGGTCTTTCAACACCTCAAAGATTTCAAAGCCTTGGTTGAGACACATTTCGGAAAGAAGATCGAAGTCCTTCGAACTGATAACGGGGGAGAGTATGTAAATCATGAGATCCATAATATTTTCCATGAGGGAGGGATTCAGTTGCAACACACATTTCCCTATACTCCGCAACAAAACGAAGTTGCTGAGCGGAAAAAACAGATCTCTAAAAGAGATGGCATCTTGCATGCTGCATGCAAAGTCTCTACCACGGAGACTATGGACCAAATTACTTAACTGTGCAACATACATCCAAAAAATATCTCCCCATAGATATGTCAAGGATAAGACCCCCTATTAGGCTTGGAGCGACCTCAAACCAAAAGTGACCCACTTTCGCATTTTCGGTTCATGTGCATGGGCCAAGATTTCCCTTGAAAAGAGGAAGGCACTTGATCCATAGAGAACTGAGTGCATTTTTTTTGGATACCCCGATGGTGTGAAGGGATATCAGTGTATTGATCTTTCCTCAGACCAACTCATCATTGAGCGTAGTGTCCAATTCGAGGAAAGTGTCTCACATGCACCTCAACAACCGCATGTAAACACCTTCATTTTTCCACCTGTTCGAGATGATGAGCATGCACATGCCGAATCTTCTTCAGATGAGAGTTATGATTCATAGGACTCAGATGATTCAGATTCAGAGTCAATATAGTCATATGCAGAGTCAGATCATCCATATGCAGTTGCAGAGCCAGAGCATAGGCCCAAGTGGGCACAAACTACTCTTCGGGATGAAAGGGATCTTGTTGGTGATCCAACTGACACTAGGAGGACTCGATCTGATTTTGAGGAACCTCCTATTGTACTCACTGCCACTGGACCATTTCCCTCCATGCATATTTTCTTGGTTCAGTCTTCAGATCCACAGTCTTATGGAGAGGCTGCTGGAAATCCCTTTTGGGAATCCGCCATGCAGCAGGAGTAGAACTCCCTCATCGAGAACCATACTTGGGATCTGATTCCCCTTCCTTCTAGGAGGAAACTTGTCAGATGTAGATAGGTCTACATGACCAAGAGCGTAGTAGATGGACATATTAGCAGATACAAAGCAGGCTTGTTGCCAAAGGTTTTCAGCAGGTTCATGGTATTGACTATGATGAAACCTTCTCTCTAGTAGCGAAGATGGATTCCATACGATTGGCACTTTCCATTGCAGCAACCAAAGGATGGGAAGTCCATTAGATCGATGTGAAGAATTCATTTATTCATGGTGATCTCTCCGAGGAGATCTACATGGATAAGCCCCAGAGATTTATGCAGGACTCATCTTTGGTCTGTCGACTGAAGAAGTCACTTTGTGGCCTAAAGCAGGCTCCGAGGGAATGGTATGCCAAGATGGATTCCTACCTGTTGTCACATAAATTTGTACGTTATAAATCAGACCCGAATGTCTACATGCTCAAGATGATTGATTCACTTCTACTTTTAGTTCTGTATGTCGATGATTTGATGTTCATCGGGTGCTCGACTTTAGCGATTGCTGCAGTCAAGAGGATTCTACATGACATGTTTTTGATGACAGACATGGGTCCGCTACAATTCTTCCTTGGAATCGAGATCAGTCAGGATGCATCAGGCATCAAACTATCTCAGGCCAAGTATGCACGAGATCTCCTTGAGAGATTTCACATGACAGACTGCAAGTTTTCTCTGACTACTTTCCTATCAAGACTCAAACTTGAGGACGGTGGGGATATTCCATTGGTTGATAGCACACTGTACATACAACTAGTGGGGATATTGTTGTATCTCACACACTCCAAACCAAACCTCTCATATGCAGGTGGCACAATTTCCAGGTTCATGCAGGAGCCGCATGAGCTACATTGGAAAGCTGCAAAGTGTATTCTTTGATACGTACAAAGCACCATCACCTTTGGGATTCATAATGCAAAAAAATCTACATTATATCTCATCGGTTTTACAGATTCTGACTGGGCTGTCGATAACACTGATAAGTCCACATCTGGTTACTCACTCAGTCCTGGTTTCAAGCCTATCTGTTGGTCGTGCAAGAAGAAAGCTTCCATTTGTCTATCTTCATCCGAGGTAGAGTACAGAGGGGTAGTTAACATAACCATTTAGGCTATGTGGCTACAACATTTTCTCACTGAGTTTGGCATTCAATTCCATCGACCGATTGTCATCTGGTGTGACAACTAGAGCACTCTGAAGTTCTACAGAGATCTAGTTCAGAGGCAGCAGATGAAGCACATTGAAATCCACATGCACTACATCCGGGACTTAGTACATGAGGGGATCATCGACTTACAGTTCTATCCTTCAACGGAACAAACGACAAACATCTTCACCAAGACCTTCATTGAGTAGAAGTTCCATTCTCTACGAAGTCGTCTTGGAGTGAAGCACACAGTTTCCTAGCAACTGTAGTTCTTCTTTTTACATACATTATACTTTGAGGGGGGGTTTTTCCCATGAGGTTTTCCCTCTTTCCTCACTTTATTTCAGTGTATCTTTTGTATTTGGGTACCTAACATGGCCTCGTTGCCGAGACCCATTCTTTATTTTCACCATAGTGATGTTCAAGGGGGGTGTTGGAGTTACTTCACACACACCTAGGATTTCTATTTCCTAAGGTTTTTCCTTGTTTATTAGTCATAATTAGTCATTATCTAGTCTCCTATATTTTAGGGGAGAATATTCCACCTGGAGAATATTCTCTTTTAGTTGACACTTCAGATTGACTAGTTGAGTTGAGTTTAGATGCTGCATTGGTTTTGTCACCATACAACATTGGGATCATCACCATGATAATTTGAACTTGCCTTGGTATCATTACCAGACTGACACATTACCCTTGATTCCCTGAGTTAACTCCTCACTACTCTCTGTTTAGTTAGTTAACTGAAGACTAGTTGACTAGTTAACTCAACTAGGTGGAAGTTCACTGCCATAACTGTTTGAGAGACTAGACTAGGTGGAAGTTCACTCCTGTAACTGCTGGTGTGTGTCTAGATCACTCTCGACCACCACTATGGTGCATTGGTTCTCCTCTAGTGCACACTCATTGAGTTATACAAAGTATATCATGTGTAAATTATTCATTATTCACAACGGTTAATGAGAATTCTTTCATTCTTTTTCTCCTTCTTCTTCTTTCTCCAATTCTCTATGCAAATGTGTGTATTATTGTTTAGCTAGATCCATTTTTTGTAGGTTCATAACATTTACACCGATCCCACCACATTTATGCCTTTCCTTTTAACTGATAAATGTCAATTCTCTCTTCTGCCTATGCAAAATAATTATGCAGCTGTAAGTACTTCCTCATACCCAACAACCAAGTCTCCGCATATTCATCCCGTTTGTGTTCACCATCAAAGGTAGGAGGCACGATCTTATTCATTTTTCCCTGTAGTTCGTCCATGCCAGTCCTTCTCTTATTCTTTATGACAAGAGATGTATTCAAACTACTACGTGCTTTCCTGAAAGAATGCTTACTGCTACTTCTCTCTTCTCTTCTTTTCTCATCATGAGACCTATGACTTCTTGATCTACTCAACTTTGTCTCCTTATCCATATTATTTTCTATTCGATCCATACTTTTCATCAATTTGAAAATGAAGTCATCTTTCTGTGCCTTGGATTTCATAAGCCTTTCATTATCATCCTTATAGCTCTGGGCATCTTTCTGCAATACTTTTACAATGTCACCTAAATTCATGCGCTCTTCCTTGGATTCTGTACGTTCAACACCCAAGCCGACATACAATTCTTTGAACTCCTTATCATCAGGACTGTAAGTCCTCTGCACATTATCCATGCTTTCAACCTTCTACATTGACTTTGTCCTGCTTTAATCGTTAATAATTCTGCAAAATGTGCAGACAACAAGATTTGTTAGGTGATTTCACATCTTGTCAAAATCCTTTCTCTCAGATTTCTTGGATGATCTTAACATTCCAACTGCTAGTGCACACCACTGCACATCACTGTCCTTGTGCACATCTCAACTTTGTTCCCTGCAATCCCAAACTTTTACCGTGCACTCATGGCCTTCCGCGCCAACTAAACTCGACATTAATTCTTAGTGCACCCATCTATTCATGTTAGTTTCTGGCCCATACAAGTCTAGTGTTGAACCAATAGCTCTGATACCACTGTGTAACGTAGCCTAGTCTCCCACCGATTCCCATTACCACCTTACACATGCTATGATACCACTTTATAACATACTCAACTACCCTAGGTCAGGCCATGTCACACCATCTCAACTTTTGCAACCAAATTGTAACATCCCCCGCATTCTACTGAGAAATGTACTATGAAGTTTCACTATGAAGATTCTAATTTAACACAAGTCCGTGTAGTATCACTTGAAGTAACGTGCTCAACCGAAGGTTGAGTCATGCCACACAACTTATAACCATAGAAACATCATTTTCTTTTTAGCATAGCCTTATGCAACTGAAGTAACTCATTAACTGCGCAAACCAACAAATTAATCTCATAACATAATTGCATGCACATCCATCTAGGAATCATGCGCCATTTATGATTTCACTATGCGCATGATCTGTTTCCTTATACATACACACAAATTCCAGCCTTTTGATGTACACAAGATACAATCTTGCACACCCGACCACTCAATTTCCTTCATGATGACTCATAACCAAAATCACAAGGTTAACTCAACTAGCAAGACTAACCACCAATATCATATCCATGCACAATTATAAATATAGGCTAAAATCTCCATACTTACATGTACAAGCAACATTAAATAGAATAACAACAAATACTCATATGAAACAACATACAATAATGAACTCATGTCAAACATAGAAAAAAATGCACGCAATAAACAAGAGAAGTACATAAGGAATACTTATCTTAAATTAAAGTCACCAATTGCGGCCTTGACTCAAACGTTCCTCCTAGGCATAGACTCTGTTATTCATAAGCTATCAACGACATTTCACCCCCAAGCTAGGGCTTAGCTCCACCAGGGAAAAAGGGATCCTAGAAACAAGCTACGTTCTGAAACTCAACATAATTACCCATTCCTAAGTGCCCACTATTGCAAATAGCCCATAGTTCCTCATTCCCCATCCACTTGTCACACTCAAGGAAGTGTGCCCCTTATCTTCTCAATAGTCCTTCGTCTGCCCCACTTCCCTTCCCAAGGTTACCGATAACATGCTGGACAAGAAGTCTTCGAGTCCTACGACTAATGCTCAGTGCACCCGAAAACAACTCTCAACAAAACTCTCGCTTGGAGAGTATGTTCTTCTCAAAAATCTGTTCTTGTCTGCATAACTCTTCTATCTATCTCGCGTAGTCTTTAAATTCTGCCTGATCCTTTCCATATGTTCTTCCATTTCGTTTAATAAATTTGGCCCAATGATGGCTCAGTCTACTGGGTTATTGCAACTCACTGGTGTGTTATATTCCATGCCATACAAAGCTTCAAATGGACTCATTTTTAATGGGGCTTGATACCCATTATTATAATCAAACTCCAATAAGTGGATATAGTCTTTCCATTTTGATGGTTGATCCATCACATACATTTTGAGCGTGTCTTCAATTATCCTATTGGTCATTTGTTTTCCCATCTGACTCTGGGTGATACGTCGTGCTAAGATTCAAATTCGTCCCAAATTCTTTGAACAAACCTTGCCAAAATTTGAATGTAAACTTGGAATCTCTATTGGAAACTATTTCCTTAGGAACTCCATGTATCCTGACAACTTCATGTAAATCTTTGCAATGTTTGCTGCCTTATGTGTTGTCTTTACTAGAATAAAATGCATTGCCTTAGTCAATTTTTCCACCACCACCATGCTGGAGTCATGTTGCTTCACTGTTCTAGGAAACTTTGTAATAAAATCTACCATAACCACTTCCCACTTCCATTTTGGAATGGACAATCACTGCAACAACGCCGCTGGATGTCCGTGTTATGTTTTCACCTTTTGACACTCTAGACACTGGGCTATGTAGTTAGCCACTTGTTTCTTCATTTTCGACCAAAATTATTGGCTCCTTACAACTGTAATGCATTTCTGATATCCTGGATGTCCAACATATGGCATATTGTGCATTTCTCTCAGCACTATATTTTTCAGCACTGTGGCATTTGACACATAGACCTTGCCTCTATACAAGAGGATTACATCATCTTTTAATTCATAATTTTTGATTTCCTGCTATGAATTTTCTTGTTTTAATTTTTCTTTTATTTGAAAATAAAGTTGATTTGAATTTGTTGCTTCAAGAATTTTTGTCTGTTAAATCTGTCCTGTACATGCTGATGTCTGAAATATGTTGAGCGCTTCTGTTGAGTGCATCAACCACTTGATTTTATTTACCTTTAATATGTTTAATTTCGAAGTCATACTCACTAAGAAACTCCAACCATCTTGTTTGCCTGAAATTTAGTGTTGGATGTCCAAATAAATGTTTCATACCACAATGGTCCATTCTTAGCTCAAACCTCTTCCTTGTGAGGTAATGTCTCCACATTTTTAATGCATGTACGATGGCTACTAATTCTAGATCATGAGTAACATAATTTCTCTCATGCTCTTTTAATTTCCGGGACTCAAAACATACCACATGATCTTTTTGACTGAATACTCCATCGAGCCCTTCCTTGCATGCATCCGTGAACACTACACATTATTTATCTAGATCTGCAATCTTTAATATGGACACACTTGTCAAAATGATTTTCAACTGCTGAAAACTTTCTTCACATTTTGGAGTTCACTCAAATTTCACTCCCTTATTTTGCAAAGAAGTGATTGAGCTTGCAATATTTGAAAACTCTTTTATGAATCTTCGATAATAACCCAGAAGACCCATAAATGATATGAACTCTGTCACATTTCTTGGCGCTAGCCATCCTTTAATGGTCTCTTTGTCTCGGGGTCAACTGCCATCCCATCTGCTAAAATAATATGCCCCAATCAATGAATATTCTTTTGATAAAAGATGCACTTACTTAACTTGGCATACAACTTATGCTCACTTAAAATGTTTAGCACCATTCTCAGATGCTCCCTCATGCTCCTCTTTAGACCTAAAGTAGACGATAATATCATCTAATAAAACAATTACAAACTTGTCTAGGTACTCCCTAAATACTCCATTCATTAGACACATAAAAACATCTGGGGCATTTGATAGTCCAAATGGCACTACCGTGAATTCATAATGCCCATACCTTGTTCTAAATTTTGTTTTGATGATATCTTCTTCTTTTATCCTCACTTGATGATAGCTCGACTTCAAGTCAATCTTGGAAAATATTCTTGCACCTTTCAATTGATCGAATAAATCATCAATCCTCGGCAAGGGATATTTGTTCTTTATAGTGACCTTATTCAACTTTCTAAAATCAATACACAACCTTAAGGTTCCATCTTTGTTCTTCATAAAAAGATCGGGAGCTCCCCAAGGTGACACACTTGGGCGTATATAACCCTTCTTCAAAATCTTCTCCAACTGCATTTGCAACTCTTTCAATTCTAGTGTGCCCATTCTGTAAGGTGTCTTGGACACTGGGGAAACACCTAACACCAAATCAATAAAGAAATCAATGTCTCTCTTTGGTGGAAATCTTGGAATGTCCTCAAAAACATTTTCAAAATATTTCAATACTGGATCATCTTCAAGACTTTCCACTCTATCACTAGCTTCCTCTTCCATGTGGGCTGCAAAAATATGACATCCCTTCCTGAAACTCTTTTTCAGTTGCATGGCTGAAATTTCTCTAACAACTACAACTCTCTGAATGCCTTGAATCTTTCCCTGCTGCCCTTCTTCATCAAGACATTTGTATTGTTGTAACAATTTAGGACAACATGGTGTTTTTCCAACCAATCCATGCCAATCAGATAGTGATATGAACCCAATGATATGATGTTCAAATCTACCTTTGTGTTGAGTCCATTCATATCTATCGGACAATCTTTAACCAACTTATTGATATTTCTCTTAGCCCTTGTGGACAACTGAACTAAACAAGATTTGTTATGCTTACTCCTTTGTAAGTGAAATCTTTCAATAATGTTAGAGTTTATGTAACTATGGTTAGCTCAATAATCAATTAAAATTGCTATGGGCTAGTTATGAATCTTACCATCCACTTCAATCATGAGAGATTGATACTCTGCTTGTTTGTTGTCCAATGATGCATAAATCCTTGACATGCTTCCTCCCATATATTTCAGTATTTCAACCTCCTGAATGTTTTGGAAAATCCTCATTCTTCCTCCTTTTTAAGGGAAATCCTTATACAAGTGATTCCTTTCACATCCCCAACATTGTACAGGCTCCTGCCTTGGCATTTTCCCAAAAGAATCTCTTGTCTTGTGTTCATTTTGGGTTGACCGACCTTGCTGATTTTCTTCAGAGTTATTCTTGAAAAAGGATGGCTTAAAACGTTTCTTCCTTTTCTCTCTTTTTTCTTTCATCTTGTTATTCCAAGTCTTTTAAAAGACCGACCTTCCTCTGCTTTTCTCATAAACACGCCTTGCTCGCCTTATGGTATCCTCTAAAGTCTTGGGGCTATCATATTGCATCTTGTCACTATAGAAGGAGGGTAACCCACCAAGAAACCTTTGGATTTTGACCTTCTCATATTTTATGAATTCAGCATACTTCAACAATTCAAAGAATCTCTTTTTATTCTCATCCATTGACATGTTTCCCAAATTGATTTCAAAGAAATCTTTCATCTTTCTCTCATAGAAATTCTTAGACAAATATGTCTCTTGGATATATCCTTTGCATTGTCTCCATGAGACCCTCTTCTAATCAATATGCTTGACTTTCTTAAGCTGGTCCCACCACATGGCTACCTTTCCTTGCAAGTGGTAGGTTGAAATTCTTGTTTCTACCTTGAAGGGGTAATCATGCAGTTGAAAATATTTCTTCATATCCAACAGGTAGGCCTCGACCTCTTCTCTCTTCCTATGCTCACCATTGAAAGTTGTGTTGGGTATGTGTTATATTCTTTGCATGAGTAGTAGTGTCTATGTTGTGTCGGGCGTGCATGGGGGTGACATCCCCCCACACGAGGGTTCAGGGGCAGCGTTCGTGAGATTTTTTTTGCCTCAGGAAATGTGTCGCATTTTGCCTCGTTTTTCGTTTCCATTGTTGCACGATTTTTCAACACATGGTTTTTGCATATGGTTTTCTATTTCCGGTTAAGGAATTAGGGTTGTTGACTAATCCAGGTCATTGGGTTAGGGTTTTAGATGCCACTAGATCCTATATGTATATTGTATTATAAACAATGTATCACAATGAATGAATATAAAATATGCTGGTTTTCTCGGTTTGGGTTTCTAGGGGAAAAATCTGTGTAATGTTTGTATTTTCCATTGTATTTTTTCTGTTCTTTTACTGAAAATCTGTTTGCAGTAAATAGTGTACAAGGTTAAAATCTACATTTGGTATCAGAGATTTGTTGGCTTTAGGGGGACGCCTTTGTGGTCAAGGGTTTGGCTCGCAACTGTGATAAGCCTTGTTATAGTGGGAGATCTGTGGTATTGATTTTTCAGGTGAAAAGAAATGGCCAACAATTCAAAAATGGAGATCAAGAAGTTTAATGGGAAATTTTTTGAGCCATGGAAGCTCTAGATAGAATATCTATTGGTGGACAAAGATCAGTGGATCGCGGTAGATCCAGGTACTGCACCTACAAGAAATTCAACAAATGACTGGAAAAAGTTGGATTGGAAGGCGAAGAGCACAATCCAACTGTGTCTCTCAGATTCGGTATTACTGAACGTGTCAGAGGAAGCTACAACTAAGTATTTATGGAATAAGTTGGGGAAATTGTATCAGTCTAAGTCCCTATTAAATAAACTATTCCTGAGAAACAAGTTGTATAACCTGAGGATGAAAGATGGAGACTCAGTGGTAGAGAATTGGAATGCCTTCAATACTGTGGTAAGTAAGTTAGTATCTATTGATATTAAAATTTCAGATGAAGATAAGTGTATCAGTTTACTGTGTTCTTTACCAGACTCATGGGATATTTTGGTTGTGGCCATAGGTAGTAATACAACTGCCTTGAATTTTGATGAAGTGGTCTCATCCTTGTTGTCAGAGCAGATGAGACAGAAGAATATGGAAGGACAGAGCATAGACACATTATTTGCAAGAGGATGCTCCCAGGAAAGAAATAGATCTAAGTTCTCAAGTGGAATATTTAAGTCTAAGGGTAGATCTAAATCTCTTGGAAAGTTTGTAAATGTATGTTGGAGATGTGGAGAAGAAGGGCGCTACAAGAAGCAGTGTAGATCCAAAGTTGAGAAAAAGAAGGGATTTGAAGAATCTCCTTCTACAGAAGAAAAGGCCTCCAAGGAAGAGGGAGGGGATGTGTACTTGGCTTCTTCAAGCACACATGCATATCATGAGTCATGGTTGGTTGACTCTGGTGCATCCTTTCATATGACTCCCCACAGGGAGTGGTTCCGTGAATATGAAATGTATGATGGAGGTAATGTTTTCTTAGGTTATGATTCGACAACTAGAATCATAGGTAAAGGAAAAGTCAAGTTGAGGCTCATATATGGAAGGATTAGAACACCACCTGGTGTTCTTCACATCCCAGGATTGGCCAAAAATTTGATTTCTGTAAGCAAAATGGACGATGCAAGGGTAAAAACAATATTTGAAAAGGAAACCTACAGGATGGTTCGAGGAGAAATGGTGTTTTTGAAGGGAGTTCGGTTTGGAACTCTGTATAAGTTGCAAGGAAGCACTATTAGTGATGGGTGTAATAGTTTCGTTGTTCCTGATATCGGAGTTGAAGAAGAAAGAACTCCTACAGTCTCTGGATAAAAGTTTATGATGCGACATCAAAGACTTGGGCATATCGGAGAGAAGGGTCTTAGACTAGTACATGGTAAAGGTATGGTTGAAGGTATGTCTAACTGTTCTCTGGATTTTGATTTATGCGAACATTGTGTATATGGGAAGAAAAATCAGGTAAGATTCCCCTCTGGTGCAACGAGGGCAGAAGGAATTTTACAGCTAATTCACAGTGATGTTTTTGGACCTGTGTTGGTCCCATCATTGGGAAAATCTATGTACTATGTCTCATTTATAGATGACTTCTCGAGGAATAATTAGATATATTTCCTCAAGAAGAAAAATGAAGTCTTTGACAAGTTTAAAGAGTTTAAGGCTCTTGTTGAGAATCAAACAGAGAAAATAATTAAGGTGTCGAGGACTGATAATGGAGAAGAGTTCTGCGGGAATGAATTTGAAGAATTCTGTAAGAAGTGCGATATAGCAAGGCATAAGACTACTCCATATACACCTCAGCAGAATGGAGTTGTAAAAAGGATGGACATGACACCGATGGAAAAATAAAGGTGGATTCTCAGTGGTGTCGGGTTAGGGCAAAATTTTTGGGTAGAGGCAGTGGGTATTGCATGTTACCTGGTCAACAGATCAACCTCATTAGTGCTAAATGACAAGACTTCACAAGATATATGGACCGGTAAGAAACCTTCTCTCACACATCTCAAAGTATTTGGATGTGAGGCATATGTTCATGTTCCAAAGGAAAACAAGAGTAAGCTAGATAAGAAGGTTGAAAAGTGTATCTTTATTGGGTATAAATATGGTCCCAAAGGTTATAATATTTGGAACCCATAAAATAAGAAGGTAGTGTATAGCCGAGATGTGGTATTTAGAGAAATGAAGGATGTTTTTAAACAAGAAGTCCTACCAAGTAAGGAAGAACCAGAGAAAATAGAGTTTGATTTAAAGGATGATGAATCAGACTCTACAAAAGAACATGAATCATAAGAAGAAGATCCTCATACTCCAGTATTGAGAAGATCGGATCGATAAAGAAATCCATCGGAAAGGTATACTCCATCTGATTTTTGTTCAAATTTTGCTTTGTCTATTACTGATGATGATCCTAGAACTGTAGGGAGGCAGTGGATTCAGAGGATGGAAAGCTATGGAAAAAGGCCATGGATGAAGAAATGGCAACCTTAGATAAGAATGAGGCTTGGGATCTAGTGAAGTTGTCGACTGGAAGAAAGCCCATTGGAAACAAATGGGTATTTAAAAGGAAGATGGATGCAAAAGGAAAAGTGGAGAAATACAAAGCTCGGTTAGTAGCAAAGGGTTATTCCCAGGTTGAGGGAATTGATTTTGGTGAGATTTTTCTCTCGTTGCCAAGTTAACTTCTATAATATTTATGTTATTTGTTGCCACTGCATTTGATTTTGAAGTAGAACAGATGGATGTGAAGACAACATTCCTACATGGGGATCTAGAAGAATAAATCTATATGAAGCAGCCAAAAGGATTTGTTCTGAAGGGAAAGAAGGAGCTGGTATGCAAGCTAAAAAAGTCCCTGTATGGTTTAAAACAATCACCAAGGGTGTGGTATAAAAAATGTGATACTTATATGTCAGGACTTGGCTTCACAAGAGCAAAGAAGATCATTGTGTGTATTTTAAATTGACTGGTGATCGTTTTATTTATTTGGTCTTGAATGTGGATGACATGTTGTATTTTAAATTGATTGGTGATCGTTTTATTTATTTGGTCTTGTATGTGGATGATAGGAAACAACAAGGAGATTATCCAGGATGTGAAAACTCAATTGTCCTCTAAATTTGACATGAAGGATATCGATGCTTCAAATTTCATTTTGGGCATGGAAATCAGAAGAGATTGGAAAAATAGGAAACTCTGGTTAAATAAGAGAAAATATGTCGAGACAATATTGCAGAGGTTTAATGTGCAGGAATGTAAACCGGTCAAGGTTCCTATTATTGTTGGTGTAAAGTTATTTGTGGATCAGTGTCCCAAGACACAAGAAGAGGAGGAGGACATGTCTCGTGTTCCATATGCGAGTGTAGTTGGCAGTTTGATGTATGCAATGGTTTGTACTAGACCAGACATTGCACATGCAATGGGAGTTTTGAGCAGGTATATGTCAAAACCAGGGAATGAGCATTGGACAAGAGTAAAAAGGGTTTTCAGGTATTTGATAGAGTGTTGGATATTTTTGGCACAGGGGCAGAACCAGGGTTCAACGCTTCAACAATGCACCGACAAAACCCTAACTACCGACCCTTTCAGAAACACCTACAAAGCAAATGAAGTCTCACCCGAGGTAGAGGTAGGGGTGGTTGGAGTACTCAAATGTTTGCAACCGTAGATGGGACACATATATGTGATTGTAACACCTTAACAAAGCACTTAGCAGTTATAGTTCATTAATATTCAACCTTAGTTTACAATGCAGATAACCCTAACAACAGATCAACACAATATTCACATAGATCCAATATATTCAAGTACTAAGCATATCAACATAGATAAGATCTAGCATCTCATTCACATCATTAGGCACTAAGCTATCATATCAAATTCATCTAACATACATCAATGCACTAAGAATTAATCATATGAATAATGAAACAACCACAATGCACAAAGCAACCATAACATATGATATACATGGTTCACCCCTAGCGTGGGGCTATGTCCACCAACTCTTCTTCTCTTTTATCGCCTTCTGTCAATATTCTACAAACATAGATCCATGAGATCTTACTCCGCATAGGACAATATATTTGCACGCACTTCGCTAGATCCTCCCTCCCTGAGTCACAACACACAACCTTTTGACAGTCTCTTACAATCACTTGCACTTAGCTTTGCAAGTTCTCGACATAACATGCACGAAGCATTTACAATTCGTACTTAGCACTTAGCAAGGTACCAAAAACCTTTTTTTTCTTACATCACCTAGACTTGTATTTATACATTACAAAAAGGGCCTAAACATGGGTAAACCCATGGGCCGACATCCCCATACCCGTTACATAGCCCAAAACCCAAATATCCTTGAACAAGGGGCCGAGATCCCATGATCTCCACTTCGACTTGCGCTCCACCTTCGACAGCCCATCGAAGTCCCAAAGTAGGTCAATCATGACCAAGGATTCTCAAAACTTGGTCAAGGGCCAATAGGCCCCCAACACTCACCTATGACTCGTCCCGAGTCACTATGATCTGGGTAGCTCTATTTCAAAGGCCTCGAGCTTGGCTCGACCTGTTTCGACCTGTTGCTGCACCAAGGCCTCCTGCTCGACGAACTCTTGGATAACTGCTTCATTGATAGGTCCCTCTAAGCGTTGTTCAGCTAGAGTGACAACTTGTTCCAATTCTGCTCCTCGACCTTCAATCTCCGTGAAAAGTTGGCAAGCCTCGTCCTGAATTGGTTGGATCCTCTGAGTCACTGCCATGAATTTTATCTGAATGGTGTGGACCTGCTGTTGAGTAGTGAACTATTCTTGGGATCGCTTCATCCTCTCAACTACTGACAGGGGCTTCAACTACGCCTGTATTGTTGCTGCTTCCTGCTTTGCCTCCTGGAGCTGTGACTCTAGTGCCTTTAGTTTAGGGTCTTCAGTAAGTCATTCGTAGGTTTGTGCACTTCTACTACTAAGTTGTTTACATTCCAGAGAAAATGCTTTGATCCTCTCAATTGCACTTTGGGCAATGGATTCTCTTTGGTCTCATACGTCCTGCAAGGTACTTAGCACTGTTTGTAGCTCTAGATATGTGATTCTCTGTTGAAGCTACTGGATAGCTTCCGCAAGCTGTGCTACTTGATTCTCTACTAGTTCTTACGCCTTTTACTCTAAGCCTGTCACAGAGCAAAGTGATATGTTGACCACTTCTTTGACTTTGAGCTGCTCTGCGAGCAACTGCTCTTTCTCTTGCTTGACCTGCACTCTCTCCTCTTCGAACTTGGTGTGGAGGTCATCTTCCTCCTGTTGCGCAACTCGACGTTTCTCTACCATTTCCTCTTGTGCTTGATTTAGGGCCAATGTAGCCTGTTATTTCTCTTCTTGCACTCGACGAAGATGAGCTTCAATCACATTAGCTATTCTGCGGAGTTGGGTAGAATCATCTCCCAACTCTATTTCTTCTGATGGTGGGGGCACAGTGGATACTTAACGGCTGGATTGAAGGGCCTGCTATACCCCTCTAAGTTCTACCTCGATTATGTCATACATCTTCTCCTTCTTGGCTTCATGTTTCTGCAAGATGTCCTGCGAGGTGTTTGATAGAAATGCGATGATGAAGTCAAATTCATTGACCGTGAGCACAATTTGCATCGTAGTTTTACTAGATTTGACTTCTTCTGCGATGTGGGTTTCGTGGGAGAAACCTTTCTTTTCTTAGATGGATCAAACTCATCACTGGGATCCCTAAGTGGTGTTACTTCACCTTTCTTTTGCTGATCTTCTTTGCCATTGGTCTCTTCTCTATCCACTTCGTCATCACCTCCTCGTCCAGGTGATTCTGAAGCAGTTTCATCTGGTGTACTGCTCAGGTTTTGTACCTCTTCAGTCTTCTTCCTTTTGTTGGTTCCAAGTGTGTCATGTTCTTCGTGAGTGGCCTCCGAGCTGCCAATTAGTTCAGGATCAGACATTTCTGCGTGGTCAACAGGGATAAGGAGCTCTACAGACTAGTCCTTAGTTATCTCTTTGAGGTCCTCCTCTGTGAGATTATAGTATGACTGAAGCTCTTCTTTATGCTCATCTGCACACGCAGTGATATAAATAAAGTGCTGATCTGCGCGAAACTTCATGAGAGGTATGAACCAGTATAGGGTGTTCGACTTCATGCGAGGGACAACTCCAATAGCCCTCTTTAGCTAGATATAGTATGTGTGGAATACTACGGTCATCTGCCATTGTTTTCCCATATCGCTCAAGTACCAGAGCATGGTGAACTTTACAACGAGTGGCTCGAACAACTCAATGTTCGAGAAGGTCGCACCTTCCATCATCTCCCAAGCAGTAAACGCTATGAGGATCAACATCCAACTAAAATGGAACTTGTATCCCTGATCCTGAGCTTTGCAGCAATCCAATTATAGCTAGTTGACTAGGTACTTCGCCCAGTTCATTTGGAGTCCTTCTACACATTTTCTAGCGAGTACAACAAAAAACCTTGTGACTTGCGTAGGTCTGTTCTTTCTCACCAGCTTTCCTGTGATCAGCTGGCAGGCCAGGCGCACTACACCATTCTGGATGGAAGCTACCTTGTAGCCTCGCGTCCCCTTTTCTACATCGCCATATGTGTCTTTAATCCTCTGTGCCAATGTGCGATCTACAACCTTCCCTAGGTAGAAGTCTTTTGGGTCGGGTCCTTGCATGCTCAATCTGGTGATCCTATGGATCAACGTCGGATCAACTATGATGTGTCTATCTAGCCATAGATAGCCTCCATGGTAACATGATAGCAGGATCTTAACACACGCGTTAACCTCCTGGTGCCTTCCAAAATGTGGAATCTTCATCACATTCAGGATGGTGGACTACGCGAGGTTCATAGTCCATGGTTGGGGGATTATTTTCGAGTTCTTCCCCTTCATCCTGGTCAAATACTTGTAAGGAGCGAGCATGCTGTAGTTCTTGCGGTCCCCGAGGTTGAAGTCATTGAATTTTAATGTCGCAATCTTATCCTGCTGTGTTCTAGCTGCACGTATCCCCTTCGGGAGGTATGCCGTAACCATGGTGTAATTAAAGTCCCTCGGGACACTATCACGACTCACCGTGCTAGCCAAAGGTGCGATGTAGTCGGGCAGGATAGTCGGGATTAAATTCGCATTTGCCAAATCATCTTGATGCTTGGTTCTTTTCTCGGCTGTAGGTCGGGATGGTCCGGATCCGCGAGCAGTCGAAGGAGAGGCTTGCACTCCTTTCGTCGATGAAGCTTGAATACCTGCGGACATTATTTTTTTGGCCATTATATCGATGAGAACTTATTCAACCAATTTCTCTATGGCGTTGAGTTCGTCCGACATGCACTCTTAGATCGGATAACTCAGGTGGATGAATGAGTGCTCAAAGAAATACAATAGGTGCCGATCTCAATAAACACAACGCAGTAGCGATGAGTTGGCTAGGATACAATTTGCAAAAGTGTTTTCGGTGCAAAAGTCGACGCAATAAGTAGACAACGGTGTAACAAATCTCTCCAACGGGCGAGAGGTCTTCATCAATGAAGTTCTGTCCATTGCGACGTGGTCCCAACGGTTTGATGGCGAGATTTCTGGCCATAACTACTGTTCTAACCGTTTGGGGTGTTGGTCAAACAGTCATAATGATTTCAACAACTATATTGCTTCGCCATGGTAAAGTGCCATGTTGAACTGTTCTGATATCCCGACGAAGTTCCAGTTTTGTAAACCTTCCTTCTGCGAAGTCCCCTCTGGAACATTCTGCAACTTTTCTATCTTTTCTCTCTTCTTACTGAGCTTTCTAGCATTCTTCCCTGTAATCTTCTTCTCAATATTCCTCTTTCCATTCTGATTCCTATCTCCTTTTGGCATAGTAACTTTACGTTGTTGAGATTATTTCATAGGTTTAGAGAGTTGTACTTCTTCTCTGTTCGGCGTAGGTGCTCCACTCTTCTGTGAGTCTTCTTGTGTTCTTTCAACTTCGACATCCAAGTTCCTGGTTCTGAACAACTTCGATATGTTCTTTTGTTCTTCAATCAAGTGCGCTATCCTCCTAGTCATGAAATATTTTAATTCTTGCTTCTTCTGCTCTAAGACTTCCTCTTATTTTCTTCTGGACTGATCCTACTCAATCCAAGTTTTTCCTAGTAATATAGCAAATGGGGCGTTGTTCTCAATAAATTTAACAACCTCAAAATATTCCTCTGTCGAAGTTCCATGAGCACTCATAGATATCTGGGTGAGTCTTCCACATAGGGTTACCAACTTTCCTCTAAATAAACCTATTCCTCCCAATGAAGGAATCATAACAGGCTTTCCTAAAATTTCCCAAGTTCTTTCTGTCATGATATTCACCTGTGTTTCTTCATACAGAACACAGACAATGTCGAAGTCTCCTAGTCTTGTTTCTATGCACTCTTTTTCTTTGAAGATCTCTGATAATTTGATATTTTTCTAATCATTCAGGGTTTCTTTCATTTGTAACAATACATTCTCTGATTCTTTCTGGGGTTCTGTCATGGTCTCAGTTTCTTGACCTTCCTCAGGGTTTTCTTGTCTCATATTCATTCTTTCAACCTTAGCAATCATTATAGGGCAATCCAAAACTTCATGATCCATAGCTTTACAACAAAGACAACTAGGTCTTCTTCCAGGGTATTCTTTAGCAAGATGTCCCAGTCTTCTGCAATTATAACAAAGGGTTAGTCTTCTTTTTCTTTGAAATGATCCCCAGCCTTTCCTGTACTGCGCACTAGGATCATAGTAGCCAACCTGCAAAAAATTCTTTCTAGGGTCCTGCATCCATTTGTTAGTCCAAAAATTCTTTCTATGCATAGGAATAACATATCTTTCACTATTCTTATGAGATCTACTCTTATCAAATCTTCTTTCTTCTACTTGTGCCCTAGTTTTCAAGCTAGGACAAAATTTATCAAACATACCTAGATCCATAATTTTGAAACAAAAATTTCCACTTATCTTACCTTTTCAATCAAAACTTTTCACTATTCTTACCTTTATCAGAGCACAAAGCTCTAAGATCTTACCTCTTTTCTTCAAATCTGACTTCTCTTTTTAGCACAGAGCTTCACAAGTCAAGTAGAATACTGTGCACTAGGGAAACAGATCTACGCACAAAGATTTCTCTTTTCTGTAGTTTCCAGCAATCACAGTTTCAGGTCTCGACAACAGAACCATTTGTTGGCACAGGGGAAGACCCAGGGTTCAACGCTTCAACAACACACCAACAAAACCCTAAATACCAACCCTTTCGACAACACTTGCGAAGCAGATGAAGTCTCACCCGAGGTATAGGCAGGGGTGGTTGCATGACTCAGATGTCTGCAACCTTAGCCGGGACACAGATCTGCGATTGTAACACCTTAACAGAGCACTTAGCAGTTATAGTTCATTAATATTCAACCTTAGTTTATAGCGCAGATAACCCTAACAACAAATCAATGCAGTATTCACACATATCCAATATATTCAAGCACTAAGCATATCAACATAGATCAGATCTAGCATCTTATTCACATCATTAGGCACTGACCTATCATATCAGATTCATCTAACATACATCAATGTACTAAGCATTAATCATATGAATAATGAAACAACCACAATGCACAAAGCAACCATAACACATGATATACGTGGTTCACCCCCAGCTTGGGGCTACATCCACCAACTCTTCTTCTCTTTTATTTCCTTTTGTCAATCTTCTACATGCATAGAGCCATGAGATCTTACTCTGCATAGGACATGAGATCTGCGTGCACTTCGTTATATCCTCCCTCCCTGAGTCACAACACAAAGACTTTTCATAGTCTCTTACAATCACTTGCACTTAGCTCTGCAAGTTCTTGACATAGCATGCATGAAGCATTTACAATTCGTACTTAGCACTTAGCAAGGTACCGGAAACCTTTTTTTTTCTTACATTGCCTAGACTTCTATTTATACATTACAAAAGGGCCTAAACATGGGTAAACCCATGGGATGACATCCCCATACTCGTTACATAGCCAAAAACCCCAAAATCCATAAACAAGGGGCCGATATCCCACGATCTCCACTTCGACTTGCGCTCTGCCTTCGACAGCCTGTCGAAGTCCCAAAATAGGTCAATCATGACCAAGGATTCTCAAAACTTGGTCAAGGGCCAACATATATACATGGCTTTGTGGATGCAGACTGGGATGGAGATCTGGATCATAGGAGATCTACAAGTGGGTATGTGTTTAACCTGTTTGGAGGAGAAATAAGTTGGATGAGCAAAAGACAGGATATAATGGCCTTTTCAACTACATAAGCTGAATACATGGAAGCCACTCATGCAAGTAAGGAAGCCGTATGGTTACAAAGATTGTGTTCAGGTATTGGGTTGGTACAACAAGCTGTAAGAGTAGATTGTGACAGTTAGAGTGCAATTTTTCTGGTGAAGAACCCAACTTATCATTCAAAGACAAAGCATATTGATATTCAATATCACTTTGTGAGAGACAATTGAAGAAAATAAAGTGTTGCTGATGAAGGTGGACACTTTGAAGAATGTTGTAGATTCATTAACAAAATCTGTGAGCACTGAGAAGTTCTCTTTGTGTTGAGGATCCCTGGGCATTGCTGCCCTGGATTGTTGACTATGTAACCTTGTAACCCCCTGTATGCAAAGAAAACAACAGTAGGGAGAATGTTGGGTATGTGTTATATTCTTTTTGTTCGACAAAACAGGTATTCCAACAGAGGACGAACACCTTCAATAAGCACTCACATAACCATATCAAATATCAACACACCGATGTTTTCACGTGGTAAAACCCCTACGGGGAAACATCCACGGCCCCAGCCAACGCGACCACTTGGAGCAGTTTATTAATGCAAAGAAAAAGATTACATAGAGATTTTACAAGAGAGTTTCTCACAATCGATCATCAGCAAATGACCCTCCATGCTCTTTAAATAGAGATCATGGACCAATCGGGTGTTAAGCCATGAATCAATGGCCGTTAAGATCGAGGAGAGTATGAATTGTCGGATCACTCTATTTCGGGAACATATCGTGACCGTCGGATTTCCTAACTACAAATGCATACTAATGAATACTAAAGAAACACACTAGGAAACAAACTTTTACCTAACGACATATTAGACCAAGTAGATCTTAACTAACTCTTAAGTGTCTAAATATCCTAACATCCCCCCTTAAGAACAACTTGGGATAGGATTGAAGGATTTAAAATAGTGACACAATAGGAGAAGGAAGGAGGAATTAGAGCCTATCCTTCCTTAATGACAACTTCCTGAACTCCTAACATAGATTGAAGTTTGGAAAAATTCGCTTCTATAAGAGACTTTGTGAAAATGTCTGCAACTTGATCTTTTGTAGGGAAAACGAGCACTTCAATAACTTGATCATGAATTAGATTTATGATGAAGTGCATGTGTAGCTCGATGTGTTTTCTATGCTGATGTTGAACTAGGTCTTTGGTGAGCTTGATGGCACTCTGATTGTCGCACCAAAGGTTGGTCGGATGCTGCTGCTGGAATCCAAACTCTGAAAGGATCTGTTGAAGCCACAAGGCTTCCTGACTTGCATTTACCATTGCTCTGTACTCTGCTTTTGCTGAAGAAACTGCAATAGCCTGTTGTTTCTTATAGGCCCAAGTGACAGGTCTTGAACCAAGGCTGAAAACATAACCTACAATAGACTTCCGATCATCAGGGTCGTCGACCCAATCTGAATTAGTGAAACCAACCAATAAAGGAGTCCTCCCTAAACTGTAATGTATCCCAAACTGAACTGTACCACATACATAATGAAGTATCCTTTTAGTTGCTTTCCAATGGATTTCATGGGGTGTTTGCATATACCGGGCAACAAGACCAACAACAAAGGAAAGATCAAGATGGGTATGAGTCAAGTATAAGAGGCTACCAACTAATTGACGATACATGGTGGCATCAACTTCATGAGAAGTACAAGTGGAAGTAAGCTTGACTCCAGACTGGAAGGGAGAAGGGGTTGGTTTACAATCATCCATGTGAAAGCGATGAAGAAGGTCACATGCATACTTAGACTGGGAAAGAAAAATTCCTTCATTGGTTT
>ML791503.1:52611-96849 GCA_009831015.1 Picea engelmannii | reverse complement strand
TATTATGGCAGGCTTCATCACAGAGTTTGCAGTTGACACAACGAAGTCATACATCACGACAGAGCAAGAATTTCTACATGGACCCCGCGGAAGGTACATTCGATCACTGTATACTTCTATTAAAATATTGCTATATAACAAAGGTGTAATGACAATGGAAGCAAACAACTAGACTTCCATGCATGCATGGGGGAAGGGGGGAAGCACTGACAAAGGAAGGATGCATGGACGAAGGTGAGGCTAAAGGCAAGAAGGAGGAGGAATTCTTGGATCCGATCTTGATGAATGATGACCAACTTAAGTGGATCTTGGCATCACCAGGAACGACGCGTAGTGGAGTACCTTACCAATATAAGGTGAATACCAAGAAAAGAGTTGTAGCCGCGAGGGAGGGCTTGGAAAACGATGAAGAAGAGGTAGAGGATCTCCGGGCTGTTGAGTAGATTGAGGAAATCCTGCGCTCAACCTATGAGAGGAAAACAAGAGGCCCAAGAATAGGAGGAGAACATAGCCATCCCTTCCATATTAATGTCAGTGTGGAACCCATAAACCCATCTGCGACAAAATACACCAAAGAGAACACCATCGTTTAGACAATTGAAGTTCGGAGGAAGTTCGATAGCAAGAAGTACATCTACCACAGGAGCAACAACTGGAGAAGCCAGTTCTGACAGTACTAGTCAAGTATCCACACCGCGCGACAGAGTTAGCAATTCAGTATTTAGAATGGCAGGACACGACACCACGATTAGATTACCAGAATTCTGAGGAGAAGCAACAGAGGACCCTAAGAAGCATTTGTTCATTTGTGCAAAGATCTGGGAGGAAAAACATATCACGGATGAAGATACCAAACTTGGGTAGCTAGCAATCACGCTGAGAGACCGCGCACTAGACTGGTACATGAGTCTAGACACGAATAGTGCCCCTGGGATGACGAGGACACTGGTAGACATTAAGAAGCTACTGATTAATGAGTTCCAGAATCTGAGCTAAGAGGATTAGTACATGAACGAAATGATTGAGATCAGACAAAAACAAGGAGAGTCTGTATGGGATATTGACCAGAGATTCAAGCGATTTGAAGGGGAAGTTAAAATACCTTATGACCAATATGCAACACTGACATTTGTTTGTCAACGCACTACTCCCACACCTAAAATATCCCTTATGAAAACAAAAGTTTCAGATGCAAGCCGAGGCTCTAAAGGCACCCTTGCAGCTGGAAGAGAACCAATACCAACAGACGGACCTAGATATTGAAGAATTGAAGGAGGATTTGAAGAACCTAACATTTCAGTTGAATCAGAACAAGGACAAATGAGAAGCCGTTTGGTGCACCACATGCAAGACGGAAGGACACCACATGAACGAATGTCCAACATTCATGCAGTATATGGAAATAGGAATGCCAAACCTGTTACCACAGGGAGGATTATGGTGCGAGATATGAAAGAAACCAGGGAACGACCCTTATCACTGCACGATGATCCAAAAGTACTAGACAGTCCCAAATAATTCTTATTGCACCTTTTGTAAGTTAGTAGGCCACGATGACAAAGATTGTAGAACGATGGAGCTGATGCGAGAGAGAACATCAGACGCATACAGGGTACAGGCCGAAATGATGACTGGGCAAGAAACGCCACAGTTCAATCAAGCCCCAGCTCCATACAACCCTACGCAGCAGCAGTACAACACTGTGCAACAACCATACAACAATGCACATCCGCAGTACAACCTGGCGCAACCCCAGTATAATACCATGCAGTATAATCAAGCACCACAATACAATGCGCCAAAAGGGGACCGAGCAGGCTATCGAGGAGGAGGACGAGCCAGATGAGGTTTTGGACATGGTAGAGGACTAGTCACATGTCACAATTGTCAGCAACCAGGACATTATGCACGGGAATGCCCACTACCGCTAGCAACTTGTATGTACTGTCGCATATCGAACCATGAGACAGAGGAATTCCCTACTCTATTAGTAAATATCCATGAAAAGAGGAACCAGAAAAATCAAAATGTTCAATGGATTTCAACTGAAACAAGGGAGGATGGACGAAACATCAACATAGTCACCCGTGGAGGAACTAAGACAGGAAACGACACCGTCCGACAAGAACTTGCATAGAACCAGTGGGTAAAGAAGAACACCGAACCAAGGAAGCAGTTCGACACACCCAAAGAAAAGGAGACTTTTAGGGAAGCCCGACAAGAATTTAAGAAGATGGACACCACGTCAACTTCCACTACGCAACCAGTCCATGAAGCCCCAAAATATGAAATGCTACCATCATTGGATCATACCAAAGGAATGCCACTCAAGGGACAAGTAAGTACTATTAAAGACTTGTTGCAGTGCTGCATCAAAATGTTAAGTGATCCTTCATCTGTGAAAATATTGCAAAACATCCTAGAGAAATGTAGCAACGAGACAGAACAAAAGCTAGAACCGAAAATTGTTAATCATCTGCACACAAGAAGAAGAACAAGTAGGGAATTTAGATTAAATGCTAACATTGGGGATTTCAATATGGGAGATATCATACTGGACCTAGGATCCGAAGTGAATTTGCTACCCAAGAAAACCTAGCAATGCATGGGAGAGCCAACATTGGGATATTCAAATGTCCAACTAAAACTAGCAAACCAACATAGGGTCCTACCAATCGGGAGACTGAAAGGAGTAACAGTAGATCTTGATGGTGTGCGCACTAAAGCAGATTTTGAAGTCATTGAAATAGTAGATGGCACAACACCATACCCGACACTACTCGGTATGGATTGGGCATTTGACAACCAAACCATAATTAATTTGAAGACCAGGAAAATGACATTTGAATCCAGAGATTACAGGTTCATCGCACCACTAGATCCATCAGAAGGGGAGAGGTTCGTAGAACACACTTTCTTGGACTTAGACGAAATCAGCCAGTTGTATAGAACAACTGTGCGCGAGGAGGATTATGTAGACCCAACTGCAGACATGGTACTCAGTTGGCGCAGTATTACTTCATGCGCCATAGATTCAGACACTGGGTTAGAAAACTGGCAGCAAAGACTACACGAAGTATCCATGCGAAGATGTGCAAGAATAGACCACGCAATACGGTGGATAGGTACAAAAATCAAAGAACCACCCAGTTTCCATGGACTAAATGATTTGGAAACATTCTTGACACAATATGAAGACGAAGTACTAGAAAACTAGAGGCTACTAGAATTGGATTTAGCACTCAAGGCCACACCCGCGAGATGGTGGGGCACACATTAGGAGACTATCACAGACTGGTATCAATGTAAGTGGTTACTGTGCATAAGGTTTGGCGCAGAACAAAAAAACAACAAACATCAGAGATATGAAGGACTAGGGACACCAATGAAGAACTTGGAGGAATGCAAAATGCTGTGGAAAATGACCCCACTAGAGGAATGGCCTCACCACTTCATTCACACATTAGAAGGCATACCAGCGAACTGGTATACAGATCAGGAACTGTGCAAAGGAACTACAAAATGGACAACATTGCAACAAAAATTTACCATCACTTTCTCATTCGAGCATGAGAACCCCAACATAGATGCAGCCCTGGATCGGATTAGAGGAGTTATATTCAGTGAAGAACCAGAAATAGAACTTATTACTCAAGAGAAGCAACGAAATAAGTAGACAGTCAAGGAACTACTGTCATGTTACTTGGTACATGAGGAAATACCAGACGAACATGACTCGCGCGACATTCAAATTGAAGAAGTAGAAGGCGAAAGAGATGTGAAAGAACCACCCATAGAATCTGAAGCTATTTCCGCGCCAATCAAGGTAAATAAAGTTAACATTAGAACAACTGGACATCCCAAAATGGCCAGCATTGAAGACTACTGGGATGAGCCAACAGTAGAAAGCATTACAAAATTGTTGCGTGAGTACAACGAATTATTTCCTACAAAATTTACAGAAATGAAGGGTATAGCAGGAAAAATGGGAGAGATGAAAATACCTCTCAAGCCTGAAGTGAGACCGATTAGATAGCGACCATATAGACTGATCTCCATATATAAATAGAAAGTTAAAGAGGAGATCGATCGGATGTTTGAAGCCGACATAATCGAACAAGTCGAGGAATCAGAATGGATAAGCTTGATGGTCGTACAGGACATGAAACAATGAAGAGAGATAAGGACATGCGTCGACTTGAGGAAATTGAATGATGCATGCCTACACGACCCATTCCCTACACCATTCACGGATGAAGTGATAGAGAATGTGGGGGGACACGAAGCTTACTCATTCACTGATGGATTCTCAGGCTACCATCAGATTAAGATAGCACAGGAGGACAGATACAAGACCAAGTTCGCGACGGAATTGGGATCTTACCAATATACAGCCATGTCATTTGGATTGAAGAATGCACCAACAATATTCTCTAGAGTGGTCATCGCAACATTTAAAGAATTCATCCATTAGTTTATCGAAGTATACCTGGACGACTAGACAGTCTATAGTCTGTTGAAAAACCATGTGGAAGTTTTACGCTTGATGCTAGAACGATGCAGATAGTGTCAGATATCACTAAAAATAATGAAATGTATATTTGGAACACTGTTTGGGATACTATTGGGCCATATAGTATGAAAACAAGGGCTATTCGTCAATCCGGAAAAGATTGCAGTCATCGCTAATTTACCAGCACCAAAAACAGTCTGTCAGCTACGAGCGACGTTAGGACACATAGGATACTATCGAAAATTCATCAAAGGATATGTGCAGATCACAACACCAATGGAAAAACTGCTAAGGAAGGATACAAAGTACCAATGGAATGACGAGTGTCAACACAGTCTGGATACCCTGAAGGAAAATATGGTCATTGCACCGATATTAGTATTTCCGGACCGGGGAAAGACATTCCATGTGCATGTAGATGCATCAACGATAGGACTTGGAGCTATCTTAGCACAACTAGGAGCAGGAGACTTGGACCACTTGATAGAATTCAGAAGCAGGAAACTATCTGATTCAGAACAGAACTATAACACAACAGAAAGAGAAGGCCTAGCTATGGTTTACACACTTCAGAAGTTCAGACATTACCTATTGGAAAAAAATTTTAATATGTTTACAGACCGCTCAGCCCTAAAATACCCAGTCAACAAGTCATTGTTGGGGGGGAGAATCTGTCGATGGTTATTGTTATTTCTGGAATTTGACTTTGAAGTAATCGTCAAACTAGGAAAACTAAATGCAAGACCCGATCACTTATCACAGGTCACCAATGGAGAAGAACCCACAAGCTTAGAAGACAACTTTCCGGATGCACAATTATTCTCAGTACAAATTGCTGATGACTACTTCACAAAGATCATTCAGTACTTGAGTACAGATACCGCGCCGCAAGATTATACCACCACACAGAAGAAGAACCAGGCAGTTCACGCAGCTGAATATCAACTGATCGCAGGACATCTATATAAAATGGGTGCATATAGCATTTTATGAAGGTACATTTTAGAGCACGAACGACCAAGAATTTTAGTAGAAGCCCATGAGGGATTGGTAGGAGGACACTATGGAGGAAAATCTACCACGAAGAAGGTACTTCGTGCAAAATTATGGTGGCCAACCATTCACAGAAACTTGAAAGAGTACTGTCAGAGATGCAATGTCTGTCAAAGGGTTGGCAAACCCAACAGAAGGGACAAGATGCCGCTATGATCGCAGGTGACATTACATGAATTTGATAAATGGGCAATAGACTTTATGGGACCAATTAACCCACCAACCAAAAGGACAGGGGCAAAATACATCATCATTGCGATGGAATACCTAACAAGATGGGTGAAAGCCGCACCAGTAAAAGACTGCATCGCAGAGACCACTGCACACTTCTTATTTGAACAAGTAATTACTAGGTTTGGGTGCCCATGAGTTTTGATGAGCAACCAAGAAACACATTTCATAAATAGCACTATCCATGCGATGCTCGAAGAATTTGAAGTTCACCACTAGATAAGCACACCATATCACCCACAGGCGAATGGCACAGTAGAGGCCTTTAACAAAATTCTAGAGAACGCACTGAAAAAAATCTGTAATGTCAACAGAGACGACTGGGACCTCAAAGTACCAACAATATTATGGGCGTATAGGATGACATGCAAAAAGTTGACAGGGCACACACCATTCAAACTCGTCTATGACCAAGAAATAGTAGTGCCATTAGAATTTTTAGTACCCAGCTTACGCGTAGCCGCTATCACACAAATGATAGAACGCGGTGCAATACATGAAAGACCGAATCAACTGTTAGCAATGGAGGAAGATCGAATCCTGGAAAGATTGCATCAACAAGTGTAGAAGGCTAGAGACAAAGCATGGAATGATCGAACATTAAGAAGAAGACTTTCAAAGAAGGAGATCTAGTATTTCTCTATGACAACAAGTCGTTTCAGCACCCAGGAAAGCTAAGAATGCATTGGTTAGGACCATACGAGGTCAAATCTGTAACAGACAAAGGAGCTATACAATTAAGAGATTTAGCAAGCGTAGACCTCAGAGGAATGATCAATGGGAGGCGATTGAAGCTGTACAAGGATAGTCGACCACCCACCACGCAGTTAAAAAAAAAAAGAGGCCACGAAAAATCCATAGGACGCTCGAAACACGAATGCAGTAAAGGCAAGAGAAATGGTTAGATGCCTAAGACAAATGAGAGGGAAACAAAAAATCGACAAAAGCAGGATGAAAAGACAACACTAAGAGGAATTAAGGCATGACAAGGACTAATGGAACATCACATTTAACACGCCAACTGGAAACGACAAGAGAGGTGTAATGGCAAGTACAAAACTGCCGCAGATACATTGAACCCACAATTATGGTTCATTAATCACATCATGGAGGAAGCGTCCTCGGTAAGCTTCATGACAAGGCCATACAACACACGAGCACAGAAACAACTTGTCTATTCGCAAAAGTAGAATAGAGAGAGAGAAATAGTAGCTCGAACGAACAAAGTGAGACCACAGAACTCACCACAGTCTTCTAAAGTTAACAGATGTTCGACATTCACCACTATGGCACCACTGAAGTCTGTTGAACCAGGTAAGACTGCGAGACCGACCAGAGTTCAAACTAGGTCACGAGGACCGCTGAAAGAAAATAAGCAGAAACAAACAGAGATTGTCGATATCGATGGGATCCCATCCCCATAGATACCACCGGTGAACTCTACACCGATACTGGAGGAGATTCAACAGCCACAACTAGAGGCCATGGAAGAGGACATGCAAGCAGAGGCCCAGGAACCTCAACCTGAGGAAGTAGAACCCCAACAGGAAGTGCAACCAGAAAGCACTAAACCATCTGCGGAAGGTAACGACACGACACAGAATCAAGGATCAGAAGGGCAACCAAATGAGTCACATGTACCTAGCCTCGATCAACTAATAGAAGAGACCACAAGAACTACCTCGGCTTGGCCAGAATGTCTTACAGGGAAACAATTAGGAATTGCTGGAACTTCGTACCAACCACCACAATAGGAAGACAAAGTTTTGATACCGAGCTCATCTTGCAAGAAACCGACAACATAAATAGTGCTACCCCCGCATACCAGAGGGAGTACAGGTAGAGCCGCAACTACTAGGTCACATTGGGAAGCTCAAGTATTTCGACCATGACGTCTCAGATGACACCAAGTACCTGAAACTTGTGCCAAGGGTTTTTATGAAGAACATAGTGGTCAACCAACTTGGAGAAACGATCAGCCAAACACATCAGTGGGCAGTTGGATTGGACCGAACAAGCATTTTAGGATTGCTGAAATTCCCACACTTTGGCAGAGGCCAGTATGCGACAACATGCATTAAGAAATTGTTAGCAGTTATACATGGAGGGGATATATGGCTGGACAGACTCATCCCCATAACATTTGAGCTTATTGCGCAGATAACATGACTACCCAGCCGGGGTATGGATCTCGTGTTGATTCTGGATGATAAATCCAAGGAAAAAGCATTAGCAGAGGAAATGAAGAAGAAATACAAAACCACTAGGGGGACAAGAGGTATTATAATCAAACGGATCAACAATGCAACAACACAACTGGGCACAAAGATCTTAGCATGTAATTTGTTAAGAAAATTCCACAAAGACAAAGTACTGACAAGAGTCATCGCAGTTGCAGCTCAATGCGCAGAAGGCACCTTCATGAGCTGGGCGCCTTATTTGCTAAACTTGTTCCAAGTGGACTGCAAGGATGTGCAGGAACTCGATACAAAATTTCATTACTCATGGCTGCTCACCCTCATCGCCTTCATGGGATGGTGAGAACCAGAGTATGTAGTTTTTTCTACTAGACCACAGCTAATGGAAGCAAGATATCGAGTTTTGAGATCGGGGCCATCGGCCAGATAGAGGAGGAACAATGGAATCATCTTTGAAGCATACCTACGAGACATGTAGAAAGCTATTAGCCGGTCATGGAGAACAACACCAGAAGCTGTCGCGCGATATGGGTACATCGCCAACTTCTGGGCTACATGTCAAGCCATGTGGATACAACCCAGATAGGATCTAGATAATCAGTGGCTACCGATGCACTACTGCATCACAAAAGGTGATATAGACATGGTCATCAATGAATGGCCTGATGCATGGAGGATCACATCCATTCCCTGGGAATTACCAGAAGGACCCGCAGAAGGAGAAGTAGTGCAGGCGAAAACACAGCCTCCGCAAATCCCAGTGCCCAAGAAACTAAGGATGGGCCAAAAAAAATTGACTCAAGTAGACGAAGGGTCAAAGCAGACAGGAACCCAGAAGGGGAAGAAAGAGACCACTGAACAACCGAAAGAGGCTAAGGGAGCACAAGATACCGCCCCAAACCCCATCACACAGGAGCAAGGGGGAACTAAGAGACCGACTGCAGATGCGCATAAGAAATCAAAGGCGCAACAAACATCACCGAAATATACGATCATGGAGGACGATGGAGAAATGATCACTAGAATGGTCCAGGATTGTCTCGCAGAAGACTTCGACCATGCAACACATCACAGGGATAATATGTAAAAAGAGCTGGCGGAAATAGGACAACTCCTCAAGACACTCGGAGAGGCCCAGAGAGAAAGTAGCAGCAGAGGCATAGAGCCGTCGACAACACAAACCCACGAAAGTGTGGAGGTAGAAGAACGAGACCCAACCTTCCCAATGCCACACGCACACACGACGATCTACATAAAACCGAGCATGCTACAAATGGATTAAATAGTGGGACAAACACCACTGAAGGATTTGGACCACATCCAATTGGTCCTGACATAGATGCCATCAAGGGCATTGCACAAATTGCAGGTTAGCGTCGACAATGAGGTGCAGTCTCGGGAACATAAAAACTTAGTCGAGCTACAGAAAGAGAAAAAGCAGCTGGAAGCGCTGGAAAAAGAGTATGAGCAGGCCAAATCTGAAACTCAGGAGGAGATAGAATGCAGGAATGAATTGGAACACAGAATGGGAGAAACTTTTGGGAAACTTCCAAACACTGCACAAGAAAATGAACTCCCAACCACAAAAAAGATCGACTAGATTTTGTAGGCAATTGCTTGATACCAGAAGGAGATCGAGGATCTTCAAGAACAACTAACACCAACAACTCCACAAGCAGTAAAGGAGCAGAGGAGCCAGGCAACAACATCGCAAACACAGAAGATGGAGCAACAGGTTAGCACAACAACTGACTTGCTCGACAAAACAGTGCAACTTTGGACAATATTGGAGGAGGATCCACAAGTTCAACGCTGGGACAAGGAAGAGGAAAGGATCAATGCAGTGATCCAATAAATCAAACAGAGGCAAAAAACCATACCAATCCCAGAACCCATCAAGGGGACGCAAGAGTTGAAGAATATGTAGGAAGAACTTATCACTGCGTAGACATAGAAATAAGAGTGACAGGCTCAAATAGAACCATTACAGGAATGGGTAGCAGAAGTATTGGCACAGGCCGAAGAAGATAGAACACAGATGGCACAGACCCAGGAAGAATGTGCAGGACTACTGAGCGATGAAGTGGTCATTCAGGTAGTGGAGACCATTAAGGAGAAGACCGCGTAGACACTAACAAAAGCAACAGAGCTAAGGGAAAAATTCCAGCTGATCACCAAAGAGATCGAGGCAGCTCAGAAATATTAGGTGACTCGAGACGAGTCACATGTTAGTGTTGGGGGCCTATTGGAAGCAGGTCGAAGTGGGGAAGAAAGCGTGCACAAAGAAGAATGATAGCTGGACGAGTAATCGTGGGAAAGAAAGCGTGCAGGAGGAAAGTGACCACTGGAAAGAAGCACAACATGCGTGCATGAAAGAAGGAGGCAATATCTGGAAGGAAGCAACACACAGATGTAGAGAAGGAAGACCTAATGACAATAGGGTTAAGGTTTTTGTGTAAATGGATGAAGAGCCCAATAGATATAAATATAGATACACAGGTGTCATAGAGGAGTTCGAAAGAAGTTCGGTTCTCTACCTATGTAGAGTCCGATTATCTTTATGTAATGTTTTGATGAGAGAACTATTTTTGTAAGCAATTGAGCTAAGAAGAAGAGAGGAGGTAGATTTTGAGGATTAGATCACAGGTCGTGGAGCCTGGTGCGATCTAGTTCGCCTCACAGATATCTTACCCATCTGAGGAGAGTTGTAAGCATGTGGTGCAAGAGCTACAGAATTTCCATAATAAGAGAGCCAAGAGCCAAATATTTGTGGACGTATCCCAGGGAGGGGTGAACCGCGGTAATACCTGTGTAATGTGATGAATGCATGTATATCTTTGCCATAATTTTGTTAGTTAAATGATGTATGGAATGAATGAATGAATGAGTTATTATATTGATGAGTAATTGTTGTTGATTTATCAAGAACAGAGGCCACGGGGTCAAGGTATTAACCAAAATAATAGTAGTTCGTAATACAAATCATAATTAATGGCTCAGAATGAAGATCCCCTATCTCATACTCAATCCTAGGTTGTAAACACCTGAGTCTTACAACCACCTATTTAAAGCTATCTCGGGTGAGACTGCGTAGTGCATTCTATGTACTATGTTTCCTTCTGGTTTACCAGAAGGGCCGATAGTTTTAGGCTTTGTTGGTACCCTTATAGATATGAACCCTTGGTCTACGACACAGGTAGTAGAGAGAAGTCATTCAGCTAAGAACCAACAATCGCCTAGATATCTATTTATACATTACAAAATGGACTAAACATGGGTAAACCGATGGGACGACATCCCCATACCCATTACATAAACCCTAATCCAAAAAATTCCCTAAAAAGGGGCCGAGATCTTGTGATCTCTGCTTTGACTTGTGCTACGCCTTCGACCAGCCTATCGAAATCCCAAAAATAGGTCAATCATGCCCAAGGTTCCTAAAAAATTGGTCAAGGGCCAACATGCCCCTAACACTCACCTATGACTTGTCCCAAGTCACTCTTCTCTGGGTAACTTTTCCACAAACGCCTTGAGTTTGGCTCAAGCCGCTTCAACTTGCTTCTTCGCCATGGGCTCCTGCTTGGCGAAATCCTAAATAACTACCTCGTTCACAGGTCCTTCCAAGCGTTGTTCGACTACGATGACTACTTGTTCTAGTTCTGTTCCTCGTCCTTCAATTTCCTCAAATAGTAGGCAAGCTGCATCTTGGACTGGTTGGAGCCTCTGAGTAATTTCCATGACTTTTCTCTGTATGGCATGGACCTACTGTTGAACAATGCGTTGTTACTGGGATATTTTCATTCACTCAACTGCTGACAGGAGATTCAACTATGCTTGCACTGATGCTTATTGCTGCTTTGCCTCTTGGAGCCATGATTCTAGTGTCTTTAGTTCAGGGTCTTCTATTAGTCGCTCATACGTTTGTATACTTCAACTGCTAAGATGTTTACATTCCAAGGCTAATGCCTTGATTCTCTGTACTGCGCTTCAGGCGGTTTCTTCTCTCTGGTCTCGCACTTCCTGCAGAGTTCTTGGAACTGTTTGTAGCTCCAGATATGATATTCTCTATTGAAGTCGATGAATGGATTCAACAAGTTTCGCTACTTGATTCTCCACTGGTTCCTCCTCCTTTTTCTCTAATATCGTCACAGAGTGAAGTGCTCTGTTGACTACTTATTTAACTTCAACCTACTCTGCGAGCAACTGTTCTTTCTCCCATTGGATTTGCGCTCTTTCTTCTGCGAACTTCACTTGGAGGTTGTCTTTTTCCTACTGCACAACCTTGCATTGCTCTATGGATTCCTTCTGTACTTGCTTCAGGGCCTCCGTGGCCTGATCTTTTTCTTCCTGGACACGATGAAGACAAGCTTCAGTCACATCTACTAATTTGTGGAGTTGGAAAGGCTGATCTCCCAACTCTATTTCTTTTTATGGGGGTGCAGTGGACACTGTGCGGCTAGAGTGAAGGGCTTGATGTACCCCTCTCAATGCTACTTCAATTGTTTCATACATGGTTTCTTGTTTGGCTTCATTTCTCTGTAGAATATCTTCCGAGGCGTCTGATACAGCTGCAATAATGAAGTCGAAGTCATCGACTGTGAGCACAGTCTACAGCTTCATCTTACTATCTTTGGACTTCTTTCGTGATGTAGATTTCATGGGGGAAACCTTTCTTTTCTTAGATGTCTCAGCCTCATCAATGGGATCCCTAGGTGGTGTTACTTCACCTTTCTTTTGCTTGTCTTCTTCTCCATTGTTTTCTTCTTTGTTGACTTCGTCGTCACCTCCTCCTCCAGGTGATTCTGAAGCAATTTCTTCTGATGCGCTGCTCACCTTCTGTACCTCTTCTATCTTCTTCCTTCTACTACTTCCAGGTGTATCATATTGTTTGTGGGTGGCCACTAGACTTCCAATTAGATTGGTGTCAGAAAGTTCTGCGGGGTCAATAGGGATAAGGAGCTCTGTAGGCCATTCCTTAGTTATTTCTTCTAGGTCCTCCTCAGTGAGATTGTAATAACTCTGTAGTACTTCTTTGTGTTCGTCTCCGCGCCCAATGATATAGATAAAATGTCTGTCTACGTGGAACTTTACAAATGGCCTTAACCTGTGTAGGGTATTCATCATCATACGAGGGACAACCTCAATATCCCTCTTCAACTGTAGGTAGTAGGTGTGGAAAACCGTGTTTAACTGCCATTGTTTCCCCATATTGCTCAAATAACAGAGCGTGGTGAACGTCGCAGCTAAGGGTTCAGATGGTTCTATTTCAGGGAAGGTCACACCTTTCGACATCTCCCAAGCAATAAAAGCGATGAGGATCAGAAGGAAAACGAAATGGAACTCATAGCCCTGATCCTAAGCTTCACGACAGTCTTGTTCTAACTGGTTAACTAAGTAGCTTACCCAGTTCATCTATAGTCCCTCCACACATATTCTTGCGAGGTCAACAACAAACCCTGTGACCTGCGTGGGTCTATTGTTCTGGACTATCTTACCAGCAATCAACTGGAAAGCAAGGCACATTGTGCCATTCTAGATGGAGGCTACCTTGTAGCCTCACTTCCCCTTCTCCAAATCGCTGTAGGTATCTTTAATATTCTGCACTAGGGCACAATCTACAACCTTCCCTGGGTAAAAGTCTTGTGGGTCTGGTCTCTGCATACTCAATCTGGTGATTCGATGGATCAGCACCGGATCGATGGTGATGCGTCTATCCAACCATATATAATGGCCATGGAAGCTCAACAGTAGGAGCTTAATGCACACGTTAACCTCCTGGTGCCTTCCAAAATGGAGTATTTGCATCACATTCAGAATAGTGGACTACGTGAGGTCCATATTCCATGGTTGGGTGATTATCTTCGACTTCTTCGCCTTCGTCCTGTTCAAATACCTATGTGGGGCGAGCATGCCAAAGTTCTTGTGGTCTCCCAAGTTGAATTCGCTGATATTCAACGTCAAAATATTATCCAACTGAGGCTTGCCTCTGCGTATCCCCTTCGGGAGGTACGCAGTAATCAAGGTGTAGTCGAAGTCCCTGGGGACACTATCACGATTCATTGCATCGACCAGAGGCGGGATGTAGTCAGGCAAGATGGATGGGATAAGATCCGCGTTCACCAAGTCATCGTGATGCTTGGTTTGTTTCTTGGTCGCAGCTCGGGATGGTCTAGATCCACGAGCAGTTGATAGGGAGGCTTGCACTCCTCTTGTCGATGAAGCTTGAATCTCGATGGACATCTCCTTCTCAACCATTAGATCGATGAGAATTTCCTCTACTGAATTTTCTACTTCGCCGAGTTCATCTGACATGCATGCTTGATATCGGATAACTTAAGTCGATGAACAAACACTTAATGCAATATAACAGGTGGCGATGTCTCAGTAAACACAACGTGGAAATATACAGGTCTTTGTGGGCTCAAAGAATCACTGTTTGAAAAAGTGTTCTCGATACAACGTGCAATGGGATAAATAGGCAACGTTGTAATGATTTCTTCCAATGAACAATAAAGCCTTCATCAATGGAGTTCTATCCATTATGGCGTGGTCCCAACGGTCCAATGGCAAGCTTTTCCAGTCATAACTGCGTTTCTAGACGTTCTGGAGCGTCGATCTAACAAGCATAATGCCTCCAACGGTTATATCGCTCCGCCATGGCAAAGTGCCCATATGAGCTGCTCTGATATTTCGACAAAGTTCAAATTCTGGAGACCTTCTTTCTGCGAAGTCTTCTTTCAAACTTCCTGTAATTTCTCTAATTTTTCTTTCTTCTTACTGATCTTTCTAGCCTTCTTCCCCGTGATCTGTGTCTCGAGATTCCTCTTTCCATTCTGATTCTTATCTCGTCTTGGCATAGTAACTTCGCATTGTTGATGATCTTTCCTAGGGTTAAAGGGAAATACTTCTTCTTTGTCTGGGGTAGGTGCTCTACTCTCCTATACAGATAGGTGTTTCAAGTCTTCCTGCGTTCTTTCAACTTCAACATCCAAGTCTCTGGTTCTGAACAACTTCAACCCATTCTCCTGTTCTTCGATCAAGTGTGCTATCCTCCTAGTCATGAAATATTTTAATGCTTTCTTTTTCTGTTCTAGATCTTCCTCTTCTTGTTTTCTTTGGATCTGATCTTTGTCAATCCAAGTTTTTCCTAGAAAAATAGCAAATGGGGTGCTGTTCTCAACGAAATTAATGACCTCAAAGTCTTCCTCTATCGAAGTTCCATGAGTACTCATAGATATTTGGGTAAGTCTTCCACATAGGGTTATTATATTTCCTCTGAATAATCTTATTCCTCCTAATGACGAGGTCATAACAGGCTTTCCCAAAATTTTCCAAGTTATTTTTGTCATGATATTCACCTGTGTTTTCTCATCCAGAACACAGTCTATGTTGAAGTATCCTATTCTTGATTCTATGCACTCTTTTTCTTTGAAGATCTCTGATAATTTGATGTCTCTATGATCATTCAGGGTTTCTTTCATTTGTAGTAATACAGTTTCTGATTCTTTCTAGGGTTCTACCATAGTATTAATCTCTTGGCCTATCTCATAGTTTTCTTGACTCATATTCATTCTTTCAACTTTAGCAATCATTCTAGAGCAATCCAAGACTTCGTGATCCACTTCTTTGCAACAAAGATAAGTAGGGTTTCTACTAGGGAATTCCTTAACCAGATGTCCCGGTCTTCTGCAATTGTAACAAAGAGTTAATCCTCTCTTTCTCTTAAATGATACCCAACCTTTCTTGTACTACACCCTAGGATCATAGTAGTTAACCTGCAAAAAATTCTTTCTAGGATCCTGCATCCATTTGTTAGTCCAAAAATCCTTTCTATGCATAGGAATAATGTATCTTTCACAATTTCTATCAGATCTACTCATAACAAATCTTCTTTCTTCTAATCGTGCCCTAGTTTTCAGACTAGGACAAAATTGATCAAACATACCTAGATCCATACTTTTGAAACAAAAAATTTCTACTTATCTTACCTTTAATAGAGCACAAAGCTTTCAGATCTTACGTTTTCAATAAAAAAATTTCATGGTTCTTACCTTTATCAGAGCACCAAGCTTTAAGACCTTACCTCTTTTCCTCATATTGAAATTCTCTTCTTAGCACAGAGCTCCGTAAGTCAAGTATAATATTGCGCACTCGGGCAACAGATTTACGCACAGAGCTCTCTCTTTTCTTCAGTTCCTAGTAATCACAATTTTGTGTCCATGCAACAGAACCATTTTTTGGCACAGGTGTAGACCCAGGGTTCAACAATTCAACAACGCACTAACAAAACCCTAACTACCAGCCCTTTCGGCAACACCTGCGAAGCAGATAAAGTCTCATCCGAGGTAGAGGCAGGGGTGGTTGTAGGAAACCAATGTCTACAACTTAGCTGGGACACAGATCTGTGATTACAGTACCCTAGCAGGCACTTAACAATTATCATTCATTAGTATTTAACCCTAATTCAGATCGTAGATAAACCCTAATTACAGAGCAACACAATATTCAACCAGATCTAATACATTCAAGCACTAAGCACATCAAAATAGGTCAGATCTAGCATTCATTCATATTAATCAACACTAAGCTATCATATCAGATACATATAAACATTAATTATCATACTAATCATAAATCATATGGACAATGTATCAACCATAAAGCACAAAGAAATCATGACACAGTATATACATGCTGCACCCCCAACCTGGGGCTACATCCACCAACTCTTCTTCTCTTTATTGTCTTCTGTCAATCATCTACATGCACAAAGCCACTAGATCCTACTCCGCATAGGACAAGAGATTTTCACACACTTCGATAGATCCTCCTTCCCCGAACTAGGTTACAACACAAAGCCTTCTTACAATCTACATAATCTTCTTACATCCACTTGCACTTAGCTCTGCAAGTGTTCAACACAGTCATGCACAAAGCATCTACAACTATCACTTGCACTTATCACAATACCATATCTATCTCATCGTCTAGTAGCTACTTCTTACATCGCCTATATATCTATTTATACATTACAAAAGGGCCTAAACATGGGTAAACCCATGGGATGACATCCCCATACCGGTTACATAAACCCTAATCCAAAAAATTCCCTAAAAAGGGGCCGAGATCCTGCGATCTCTGCTTCGAATTGCACTTCGCCTTCGACCAGCCTATCGAAGTCCCAAAAAGAGGTCAATCGTGACCAAGGTTCCTCAAAAATTGGTCAAGGGCCAACAATCCCACAAAGAAACCTTCCAATTTCCCACAAAATACTTTTAAGAAGTTTATAAGGAAGGACAAGAAGACCGCTACAGTGACGAGAGAAGGAGGAAAACCATCTTGCACTTATTGCAAGAAGAGTAGTCACAATGAAGAAAACTGTTGGAAACTGCGTCCAGAAAAGAAACCAAAATAGTTCAGTGGAAAGGGGAAGATAAAGACCGTTGCTACAATGCAGCAAGATCTTGGTTCTGATTCAAGAGATGAAGGAAATATCACAACAGTTAGAGTACAAGGTAAATATTCTCTTCATGCTAGTTCAAGTTCCAATGATGAATCTCATGTTGATGAACGAAAGAGAAATGAGTTATTTCATATAATTTCTATCTAAACATACTAAGATATATACATTATTTGATATGGGTTCCCAAGTAAACTTAATATCTGAAGAACTTGTCAAGAAGATGGGTCTTGAAATGAAACCACATCCGAAGCCTTATCCTATTGGTTAGGTATGTGATAAAGAAAAACTTAATGTCACCAAACATTGTAGGATCATATTTTCTATTGCTTCAAAATTGATTGATGAAGTGGATTTGGATGTTGTACCACTTGATATATGTGACATAGTGTTGGGAAGTCCTTATATTTATGATAGAAAATCAATCTTCTTTCGTCATGAGAACAAATAACACCTTACTAAAGGGGGAGTGGAATATATTGTTAGAGCTCACAACATGAGGGTAAATACAACACTTGTTAGTGCAGGGCAAATGAAAAGACTCATAAACACTAATAAGAGATAATATGTACTCATGGTCGTCAGAGAGAAAGATGTTGGGACATCCGATGATTTCCAAGGTTGTGATCCATCTCATAAAAATGAATTAATTGATATTGTTTCTAAGTATGATGATATTTTTAGGAACCAGATGGATTACTTCCTAAGAGGGAAATCCAACATGAGATACATCTTCTGCAGGATTCTCCTCTTTCTAATGTGGGCATGTACATGATGTCAATTGTGGAGATGACAAAGATCAAGAAGTAGGTACATGACTTATTGGATCAAAGTGTCATCGGGCCCAGTTCATCTCCGTGTGGTTCTTCGATCGTGATGGTGCCAAAGAATGATGACACATGGCGAATGTGTGTTGATTACCGGGCTTTGAATAAAATCACGGTGAAAAATCGATACCCTCTTCCTCGCATAGATGATTTACTTGATCAATTGAAGAATGTTGTTTATTTCAGTAAGTTGGATTTGTGCAGTGGATATCATCAAATCAGGGTCACAGAACATGATGCATGGAAAACTGCCTTTAAAACCAAACATGGTTTGTTAGAGTGGTTAGTTATACCATTTGGGCTTTGTAATGCTCCGACAACTTTCATGTGTGTGATGAATGATGTATTTAGGCCTTTCCTAGATGACTTTGTGATTGTATATTTAGATGACATTCTTGTTTTTAGCGGGACTTGGGGTGACCATGTGAGGCATGTAAAACAAGTATTTAATACTTTGCAAAGGGAAAATATGTATGTACAATTGTCTAAATGTGAATTTGGCAAGCCTGCACTTTTGTACTTAGGTCATATTGTAGGAGGAGGACAATTGAAAATTGATCCTTCCAAAATTGATGTAATTGTAAAATGGCATGAGCCAAAAAGTGTAACCAAAGTCCGAAGCTTCTTAGGTGTAGTCCAGCATTGGAGGAGATTCATTACCAACTTCTCCTTTATAGAAGATCCTTTGCATGCCTTAACCAGTGTGAAGAACACTTTTCAGTGGGAAGGAAAGCAACACAAATATTTCAACATTTTGAAGGAGAAGATCAATACCACACCAGTATTAGCACTGCCAAATCTTCAACAAACTTTTGAGATTGAGACAGATTCCATCGGATACACCATGGGTGCAGTATTGATGAAATATCATAAGCCTATCTGTTACCACTCTGAAACTTTTAACCAAGTTGTTGTTAACTATCCTACATATGATAAAGAGTTGTATGCATTAGTCCAGAGTGTAAAGAAATGGAAACACTACTTGTTAGTGAAGGAAACAATCATACATACATATCACCAACCCTTACATTATCTTAAATCACAGACCAAATTGCAACAATCTCGACACTACATGTGGATGGGTTTTCTACAACAATTTCATTTGGTAATCAAGTACAAAAAGGGTACAAGCAACAAGGTAGCTGATATGCTTTCTAGACATCCTAGTGTTGCTTCTATTGTTTTGAAGAATACTTTTTTATCTCATGATAGCTATGTAGAACAATATGCCATCGATGAAGATTTTAAAAAAGTATATGCGAAGCTAACCCTTGGTGCAGAGGTAGAGAACTATTGTCTGCAGGGAAAAATACTCTACCATCTTGGAAAGTTATGTATTCCTACAAGTGAACGAGTCCATGTAATATGAGAAGCTCACACTTCTCTTATGTCTAGGCATTTTGGGGTAGGAAAAACTATGGCTCATTTGCATAGGTTTTGTTACTGGCCTCAAATGAAAGAAATTGTAACTAAATATGTAAAGGGGTGCGTGATGTGTTCTACTTGTAATCCCACTAATAGAAAACTAGGGCTATACTCACCACTTTTCGTTCCATCCCATCCATTGGAAAGTGTCTCCATGGATTTTGTAGGGGGTTTACCAATGACCAAAAGGGGTCATGATTATTTGTATGTTGTAGTGGATAGGTTCAACAATATGTGTATCTTGATGCCATGTAAAAAGTAGATCACTATTGAGAAAAATGCTAATCTCTTATTTTAGTATGTTTGAGTTCACTTTGGATTACCCACATCCATCATCTCAGATCGAGATACTCGATTCCTTGGGGAATTTTGGACTAGCTTGTGGAGAATGATGGACACCAAATTGAATAGGAGCACTACCTTCCATCCATAGACCGACGGGCAGAAAAAGGTGGTAAACCAAAAAATGGTACTTTTTCTTCGAGGCTACTGCAGCAAGAATCCCAGGTTATGGGATGAAGATATTCCCTATGTACAACATGCGTACAATCGAGATTTACATTCATCCACTCAGAGTTCACCTTTTGAGACATGTTTTTGGTACCTACCAAAGGTTCCTTTGGACTTGATGTACGAGAGAGATGTTGATGTGAATGAATAATGAATAATGAATAAAGGTCAGAGCCCGCAAGTTCATCCAAAGGATCCAACAGATACACCAGGCAGTCAAGGAACAATTGGAGAAAAGTCAAGCACAGTATAAAGCTCAGCATGACAAGCACAGGGTTGATCATCAGTTCCAGGTTGGAGACCAGGTATGCCTTCACATCAGCAAGGAGAGATTGAAGGGTGAAGGCAAGAAACTCAAAACCATTCGTTATGGACCCTTCACTATCTTGGAGAAAAGTGGTACCAATGCTTTTTGTCTGGATCTTCCACCTTACATGCGGATTTACTCAATTGTGAACATTGAGAACTTGAAACTTTTTGAGGCTCCCATGATCATGGATCAAGATGAGGAAGTTTCAATACCTTCAGTTGATGAGTTTTCACCTGAGTACTTGGATGAGATACAAGAAGATATCATCCTGGACAGGAGAACGAGGACTTCACGTAGGGGTGATGTTTATTATCTTCGAGAGGGATTAAAAGGCACACATCCAAGCAAGGAAACATGGATTGAGAAGGACAAAGTGAGGAAACTCTTCCCTCACTCACCTGTTGATTGATGAAAGCTTTTGGTGGTCCAAAAAGGTCTCAGTGGGAAGGCATGATCCAAAAAGGATCCAAAGAAGGCTAAGAAAAACTCAGAATTCACAAAGGCAACTCGGAATGCTCAGAATGGCTCCAAAAGACAGAGAAAGGGAAAAAATTCAAAATTCAAAAAACTCAAATAAATTTACATGATCGTGAAGAGCATAGCACAATCTTTCTAAAAACGTAAACGACTCGTCAAAAAAATTTACGGGTTGAACGATATTCGCGGTCAAAGTTGTGGTCAAAGAGGGCAAGTCAACAGGGGCCACATCATCATCCATACTGCTGATGTTAGCATGAAGTCAGTAGTTGGCATGGAAGGATGAAGTTAGCATGATGAATGTTGATGTCATCATGCCACTTGGCAACACCAGAGGCTTCCACATGTCACTCGCGAATAGGATTTTCAGGGATCCATTTGGACCAGTAGAAAAGTGCCACATGGCACCCCTATGTGACACCACGTGGCACCACCCAGAAGGCACCATGTGTCTTGTACGGAGTTGACATGGAGGTGACATCAACATGACTTGGAAGCCAGGTGTACCAATCCAAGGATGCCACGTGGCCCAATCAGAGGGCGCCATGTGGCACCCCCGAAATACCCAATGAGGGCCCGTGACCAAAAAAAAAAAAAAAATATAAAACGGACCCTCGCCAAATATGGGGAGGTCCCACCATATCTGGTGCATCTGCCAAATCTAGAAGTCGGCCATCCAATATATCGTAGGTTGTAGCAAAGACCTATCGCGCAGTTTGTAGTTTAGGTCATAGGCTAGAGGATAAGGGTCAAACTGGCGTAACAGGGACCTACCCCACCCAATGTCACAACAATGGGGAGGTCCTTTCTATTTAGGGTGGCTAAGCCCAAGGGAGATGTCCCTGACAATCTGGGGTTTGAAAGGAAAAGGCTCAGAGGATTTAAGGCTAGTTACCCCTTCACAGATTACCGCCCAGAAGATAGTCAGATAAAGAATAACCACAGAAAAGGCACCTGTTTGCGAGACAAGACAACAATGAAACTAGTACATGCAATAGTGGTTAATACTTCATAAATCAATGACTATCAAAACTTAATGTACATGAGCATATACAACAGTAATTATTAACGAAGTCAATGATTGCAATAATGACAATGGTTATGTAATGTTACTTGTCAATAAACACCATAATAATAGAGCATCAAATGAAAATGATCAATCCTTGAATTAAATCAATGCATTAAATGTCATTAATTGCTCATATACAAGAGGTTGCTGCGTCAATATCCTAGAGATGACGTCAACTTCTTTTAGGGTTAGTATAATAGACAAAGAAGGTCAATGTTTTGCTAATTAGTCAATGAATATCATCAATTTATCAATGTCTATTACCAGATGACCAAGCCAACAGTATTTTCTATCAACAAAATCTCAAATAAGGCATGACAACATCATTAATTACTAGGTTAGAAGGGTTGCTGCGTCTACTATGACGTCAACCCTAGTTAGAGACGTTAGGGTTAGTTAGGGTTTCAAATTTTGTAAGTTTGAAAGATGATTTTGCACAACAATCTCAAAGTTGGAGAGAATACCAGTGCCTTAGGGTAATATGGAGTCAAACGTACGGGAAAAATCTCAGGAGGATAAAAAATTAAAGACTAGAAGGTTAGGTTCTATGGTGCTGCAATGGCAGGGCCCTAGAATCAAAACCCTAAGGGAAGGAGGCTCATTCCGGTGTTGCTTAAGCAAGGCCTCATGCTCCTTGCTCTTTCTCTAAATATTCTTGGCAAAACGGCTAGCTTTAAAGTACAAATCTAAGGGATAAAAGTGTTTCAAGGGCAAGGCTTTTCAAACCCTAGGAGGTTAAAACCCTAGGTGTAGAATTAACTAGGCCTAGGACGTCTCCTCTATTCAAACTATACTTAAATGCTAACTCAGAAAAAGAGAGATAAGTGTAGCAACGACTAGGCTATATATTCCTTAATCAATGGCTAAAACAAGTTTCTCAAGCATGGGGACATATAGCAAGGACCTACTTGTGTGATTGCTATCTAGGGTTTCAAGATTAAGAAATATAATAGAAATATAATAGCAAACGTAAGAGATTAAACCTACAACCATTCATTTAAGAAGTTTTGCATGAAAAATTCACTTACAAATCATGAAGAATGCTCATCAAACCCTAGTTGTAAACCTTCCAATGAGAGAAACACCATAAAATGCCAAGAAGAATCCTCCAACAAGAGTTGCGCCTCACTTCCAAGACCAAGAATACCAAGAAAAAGACTAAAGGTCGATCTCTCACAAGAGAGTGAGTTGTGTTATGTTTAAAATGAGGCAAAACGTCCTCTATTTATACCAATTCATGACCTTTGAATTAAATTTAAGGTCATTAAAACAGTCGACAAGGCTGACTACAAAATTTACACTGTTTTTACATTAATTGCCAGAAAAATGTCATAAAATGAGCTAAAAGAGGGACGCCAAGCCCTTCTAAGGGAGACGTTGTCCCTTTTTGGGCAAGCACAACATCCAGAAAACCAAATGTTGGCCCTTCTAGGGCTCCTCCAAGCTGCCACACGTGCCAAATGACCTCAACACCCTGCCACACACTCCATAGAACATCCATCTCTCTAAGGTGATGTCCTATCCATCAAAGGAAAACGTCCCATCTGCAGTGGGTGATCCCCCCTAGGCCGGGCTTTGCCAAAGTGTCCTGGGTGGAACGTCCTTCTTTATTCTCGTGAAATGGCTCATCATAACGTTGTCCTGTCTCTGCCATCCAGCAACCATCTGATGGCCTCTTCAGCCCCATGTAGGTCCGAGCTAATCATATCCCCATGTGTACCGGTCCACTGATACTTGTCCGTCGGGTATGGTCCTGCACATCAAAAACTACGCCCTCCATGGGCTCATCAGTCCTCGGGATCATAGCAATGTCAATCATATTTCATCATCAAATTTATCAAATACATGCATAAAATCCCTAGCATATCATCTAAGAGCTCAAAGGCATTACACTGATCTACTATACAAAGTCAAAGGAATAGACAGAACAACCTATTGGGCAAGTATCCATAAGAGAAGGAAAGTTTCCACAAAAGATCATTCAAGCCATGTACATGCAATGATATGGTTTAGGGATGTCCAGTCATAGTAAGACCAGGGGTAGGTATTGTCCGTGGGTGCCTTTGTAGGAGGTGAGCTGTACCCGTCATGGATGCACTTTTTCCAAGCCCCTTTATTGCCTTTATTTTTAATTTATTTCATTTTCTTTCTTTTTACTTCAAGGTCTGACCAAAGGACCCTGCCTTGGCGTGGTGACCAGAGCTGACAGTGTTACCCACTGGTATTTTCACAGAAATGATAAGGCTGGCTCATGATGAGACCCCCTTTCCCTTGACCATGCAACCAAAGGTCATTGCCCTGGCGTGGTGACCAGATAATGGCAATGTCATACTACTAGACACCTATGAACATAATGGGCCGGCTCGTGATGACACCTCCCACCCTCTTGGTTAGGGCTTGTTTTTGTTATTTTCTTTGGGTCCCTTTTGTTTCTTATCGAGAGGCCTTTTATTGCCTTCTCGGGGATCCCTGGGCGAAGCATCTCTAGGTTTCATTTCCTATGGATTTTATCTTTTACCAGCTGCTTTTACCCCCTGGGCCTTTAGCCCCTTCTTCCCATAAGACAAAATGTAACCCTCAAAGGTCATCCTAATGTCCGGACTAGGGGAATGGGATGGATGTATGGGAGATAAGATGTAAAGTGATAGAATGGTGGGAGCGGACGATGGCTTTGCAAATCCCCCTTGGTGGCTAACCAAAAATCATAAATACAAGCTTGCTAGGGCACCTCGTTAATCCCCCCAACAATGGTCAAGTGGATTAGTGTAAGATCCAAGCAGTTGTCAGAAATGTAAGGAACCTGATGCATATATAAGAAAATTATAACGATCAAACATGACACATACCATGATACCCTGGACCAATTACCTCATGGAGCAAGAGTCTTCTCTGATGCAAGTCCAAGATGATGGTGATGGAAACTGATGCTGCTAACAAGACAAGTCTGGTAGAGAAGAAGGATGGGCTCTCCAGGGCCATGCTCAGGTCAATCCTGCTCTCGGTACTCCATGTATAGGACCCGTGGGCCTCGAGACATGATCTCCTAGTTATCCCTAGAAAACAGGGATAACAGACCCAAAAGGGGAGGCCTGCAGGTTTGAACCCAAGACCTCCTCCACATGTAACACCTTAACATTAGCGCTGACAACCAACTCGCCCAACGGTTCCGTTGGTAAATCCGTCCGCCCTGGTGCTATTTAAGCTAGGTATCCACCCTGTCGGAAAGGAGGAGGCACAGATTGTACGACTGTGGGCATGATTTACGAGACAAGGACTGTCATTATTGTAGGTTGCAGAGGGCACAAAAATTGAGATGAAATTCTTCTTGGGTCTGGGAGTGCCAGAGTCGGATCGAGGTGTGGACACATCCGTTTTTGGGTAATTCGACGCCATGCATTCAATGGTGCTGTCTGTTTTCTGATCTGAGCATTATTTTTGCATCTTGATTTCAGAATGAGGTATACTTATGTATTTTGCCAAATTATTTTTCTAAGTTAATGAAAGAGCCTACGCATTTGAGAGCAAAACCCGAAGACGTATTCCACCAGGGACAAACTCTGTTATCAAGTTTTGTGTTCAAATATGATGCTTATGTCTCTTCATTCTTTATTTTTCCTTTATTTAATGGTGCACTTTAATTTATGCTCATTTAATGCAATTCTTTATAAGTCACGATGAAAAGATCCCAGATCACATAACCAAGTCCACATTTAATTTGGGAGAATGGTGGGAGAAGGATTTGTAACTAGTTCCAGGAGTAGACTTTGGCAGCTAGACCTTGTAGTCCTACAAAAAGGCATATGAGGAACCGACGAAATGGAAGATGGTCCTGGACTTGATATGCTACTTTAACCCATGGTTCTTGCTTTGGGAAGGACACCATTTTAAATGATATAATGGTGGTTAGGTGCCTGGGGGGTTTTTGTTAATTCCTTTTCTTGAGCAGTTGGTTTGTTGTCACATCTTCTCGAGAAAGATGCAAAAACTGTTCTGACGCTTACACCTAAATACTGAAGGGACATCTTTTGAGGTAGGTGGTGAGATTTTAGGTAGCTGGATGGAAGTTGAGGTGAGCACTTTGATGAGCGCTGAGGATGAGGCTCTGTGGAGTAATGAAGGACTATTTGTCACTGATGAAGAAATCTAGATCAAATTCCAAGGAGGTAGAGGGAAGCGTAATTCCTCGAACTTACCCCATGCTCTTAGAGTTGTTTCGGGGAATACAACAACACCCTACATATTAGGGGAGAGGACGAGCCATGGTGAAGTTCGCTCCAAGGATAAAGTATTGCCAGACCCTTTTTTACATAACACACTTCGAAAGAATTCAACAGGTTCTTGCAGACTAGGTGAAGGGAAAAGCCTTGGTGCGAGACCCGAAAATCTAACAAGTCGAAGTGTATGATGGTATTAGGGGGAGACGTTGGTCTGGAAGAGACCTGCTCCTTGCCTCTGTGTGCTCTGGTTGGGAGGCTATTGTATAGAACGTGACTTAGAAAAAATTTAGAGGACTGGGTGCACATTACTTGGGCCCCAATGCTGGGGTATACTCCGGAGGTAGTGACATTGACTAGGGGTTGGATTTGCTTCCTTTTTAAGACACCAAAGGACTCCAAGAAATTTCTAGTCATGACTTGGATCACTACAGGAGGCAACCTTATGCTCAAGCGTTGGAGGGTGAGTTTTGACCCTGCCTCAGACTACTTCCAGCACAAACATGTTTGGGTATTACTCCTTGGGCTTCCTTTACAGTCGTGGAAAACAAAATCTTTAACAACTATTGACAATGAACTAGGACGCTTCCTTGCTGTTGACAAAGAGGCCCTCAAAGGGACTAATAGATAGATAGCAAGAGTCCTGGTTGAATTGGATGTTCATAAGGGACTCTTGGAGGCCTTGGACATTGAATGGTGCAAGCAAGTTATTGGGCATAAGCTGGACTATCTGGGTGTCCCCTTCAATTTTTATTTCTATCGAGGAATGAGACATCTGTGAAGAAACTTTCCAGGTTTTGAGTACAAGGAGGAATCAGAGTCTTCCATGCTCTGGAAGACCGCCTACTGTGATTCTCCTAGGGTCAACTCACTTTGGAGTGGGGAAGTGAACTTGACGGTTGAAGACTCAGATTCTACATTGACTTAATTGGATACCAAAGCTGATAAGTTACAAAAAATTTGTCCATCTTTCTTCTCGATGTTGATTGCCTTAGAGTTAGATACACTGAAACTTTCCACTCTTCCGACTAGTGAATATCCTCCTTCACCTACCTTACATTCTAGCATGACTAAGGATTTGGGGGAAAATTTGAACCTAAGGTTTGATGCTATTGGTCTGGGATTGGGGGGTACTACTGAGCCTTCTTCTGAATGCAGACTGGGCACGAGGGGTAGTCCTTCCACATCAGAGGGGTGGGGAAGGGATACTCAGGGTGTTAGGATGTCAGAGGTCGGGGGTGTTGAAATATTGTAACTGCAAAGAGTATTCTAATTATTATTGATGTATTATTCATTAGATCAATCACGTTTTGTGGATTGATCATATATGGTATTGTAAATGACCAAATCCCCCTTTTCAGATTGGTCAAACCCTAATTGTAATAGGATAAATGAAAATTCGACCCCAGAATATATTAAAGTGGTTATAACCACTCATAATGAGAAGTCGGCCCAACCAAAATATATTAAAGTGGTTATAACCACCCAGAATGAGAAGTCGACCCAACTAGAATATATTAAAGTGGTTATAACCACCCAAAATAAGAAGTAGGCACTACCAGTGAAAAGACACCTCCGTCCACACGTGCCAGATTGTATAAATAAAGAGGCTAACGCCTCATTTGGACACACATTCACTTGTTCATCAGAGAACAAGTTCAGAGCTGCAATTGGAGAAGAAATAAGAGAGAGAGAGGTGCATTCTTGGGAGAGGACTTTCTGTATTGTTTGTTTTATTCTCTTGGAATTGTATTGGCTATCTATATTAAGGAAGTTTTTGCTGGGTTTTCTCCCCCATGAGGGTTTCCCATGATAAATGATGTGTCTCTTGTGATTGTGTATTTCTTAGTGATCCTATCTATGCTATGGTTATCTAGTGAATTGAAAAGAAACCTAATAATATCTTAAACCTTAACATGGTGTCAGAGATAAGTTGAAATTTAGGGATTTTATTGAAGAAGGTTTTCAACCTCAAAGTCATCTAGAAAACTGTGCCCTAGACCAAGGAAGTCTTTGGCACCTTCAGCAGTGGTAGATCTCCTGGAAAGTGAAACTTTAGTTTTCACAAAGTACCATAAGTACTAGAAAACCAAAAGTACCAAAGTACCAGAAGTACCAAAAAACTAGAAGCATCAGTCCAAAAATCCGTTGATCAAGTTTGAAGGGGTAAAATTTTAATTTTCAGAAATCTGATTGCACCAACTTACTTGCCTCAGCTCAACACATCTATCCCATGGATCGGAATTTCAAAATTTGAATTTTGAAAAATTAGGGTTTCCTCATAAAACCCTAAATTGCAATTGCAGTTGTAGTCTTAGAATGAGTTGCAGTATCAATTGCAGTTGTAGTATTAGTTGAAGTATCATCCGTAGTACCTGTTGTAGTCACCCTTGATTTTTTTAAGAGTTGGTGATCATTACCGCTGCTACCAGATGGTGCCACTACCTGCAAATGCTATCAGAGGTATGTACTCACATATGTTTAAGATTTAAAGGCTATTTGAAGGAGAATGGATCTCTTTTCATAGATCCAAAAGGATATCAAGATCCAACACATTCAGAGGAATAATGGAATCCAGGTTTGATTATTTGGATATGCATCTATTTGTTATGACATTATTTTGATCAGTGTTGTATGTTGTAGCTATGACCATCATACTAACCTTTGGTCAAACTTAAAGTCAAGGTATTAGATGGATTAAATTTGAGATCATAGAGTTTATTTTCTAACCCAACCTTCTGTCAAGATAGCATATTGTCCTAGTACAAAATACAGGTTGAAGAAAGCACTTGTCATCTTGAGTGAAGGAGACTTGGAAGAAAAGCAACACACACTCATTCTCGAGGACAAAACTCCAGGTTCTAGGTTTGATTAATTAAGTTGATAAGATTCAAAGTTGCACATGAAAAAGTTGATAACTACCCCTTTATAAGTAAACACTATAGTTGAGATAACAGTCTTTGAAAATTACTATACTTGGTAGGATGTGAGCATATTAAGATAAATGCTTAATGTAATCATTTGCCTGATACAACTAACATCTCCTCTAGGAGAAATATCTTGTGTTAGTTCCAGGTTTCCATGGAGGAATGTTTGATCACAACACTATAAGAGTGTTGACCTCATTTCATATTGTATTTCTTACTTTTGATCTTTACTTCAGACAGGTCACAAGTGATAGCTCTAAAGGAGCTACTGTGATGATTATTCGTGCTATTGTTTTATCTACTATTATCAAAAGAGTAATATTCCTACTTGTTTTGTTGACCTTGTTTCAGGTCACATGTGATAACCCTGAGGAAGCTATAGTGAAGGTTGTTGAAGGAAACATATTATATGAGACATGAAGCAGACTATGCACATGACCATATAAATTCATGTACCAAAGAAGATGAAGAAGAAGCTATCTTTTGAAATTCAGAGTATCTCATATGAAGATTAATTGTAAGGAGCAAAATGTTCCAAAGATGACCGAACATTAGATCAAGATCTCACAACATAATTGTTCAAAGGATAATGAATCCACTTTGAGAAGAAGTAGAACTCATTTGAAGCATGACTTAGTCTTTCATACTTAGACTTGGTATTCAACACCAAGTATACCTTGTAAGAGATGATGAAGTCCTTATAGACTCAGAAGAAATCGAGTATAAGCCCGATCTCATAAAGGATTAGATGAAGAGAAAACTTCTAGGTCTGGGAGATAGATGCCGTGAGAAGATTAAATTGTAGCTTCAGAAACTTCTAGGCAATATGAAATCTCCTGGGAAGATTCCCTTGTTTCAGTAACAGAGAAGGAAGCCAGTCAGAAAGACTAGGACATGGATTCTACCGTGAGACTAGAAGAGAAGTCAATATTGACTTCCAATATTGACATATATAGATCAAACATGTTGCAGATGTACAAAGATTGATGTGTGTCTAAGAGGATTCTCCCAACAAGAGGGAGAAGACTATGATGAGACACTTACTCCTGTTATTGAAGAAATAATTCCAGTATTTATGAAGAAAACCAGAACAACCATGATCCATATATAGCATGAGATGCAGGGGGATAAATCCCCATATTTAAAATTGGGTGGCAGTTGGTGCAGTACATTAGTTAGGTCATGGATACATGACTACAATGAAATATAGAGTTACCTCCATGAAAGAAGAAGAGCTATATTCAGTATCAATTATTGAGCCACTCTTAATTTCAGATGAAGTTGTTGCCATGATGGAGTAGAGGAGTTACTCTCAGACTTCAGCAGTCATAGTGAGATTGGAGCAATCATTCTCATCTTTAGAGCAGGTATAGGTGCAGATTCCCAGTTCTAGAGGGAACAATTGCAGAAAGAGGAGATGACATACTCTCAATCAGTGAGAGAAATAGTGCTTTGTAGAGAGCACATAGAGCTAGCACATGATTGTGAAAATTGAGTTGCAACTGAGAAAGTGTACCAGATTGGTACAATGTAATGAGAAAAACTGATTTGAAGATTGAATATATAAAGACTCATGTCTACCAGTTGAAGAAGGATCTGGACATGTTGAAGCAAGCTCCTAGAGCTTGATATGGCAGAGTTTACAGTTTATTGAAGAGCTTGGGATTTACCAAGAGTATTCTAACCTTTATCTCAAGGTTATGAATAATGAGCCAGTGATGTTACTACTATATGTAGATGATGTATTCTTGACAAGATGAATAAAATCTCATCACATATTGCAGAAGAAGCTTTCCACAGAGTTTGATGGAAGACCTAAATGCATTATCTCCTAGGCCTTGAAGTTTGGCAGAGAACAGAGAAGATATTCCTTAACCAAGGGAAGTATGCAATTAAAATTGAAAAGGGTTGACATGTTGAAATGAAAATCCATGTACACACCCATGGAAATGATGTTGAAGCTTCTGGTAGATACCTTGTCAGAATTGGTTGATGCTACTCTGTACAGACAAATTATTGGTTCAGAGATGTATCTGACGAATACCAGGCTAGATATATGTTTTTCCTTGAGTCAGTATTCGATAGAACCTAGACATGTTCACATTGTTGCTGCAAAACATATGATGAGATACCTTAAGGGTACATTGAATTTTGGTCTCTATTATACTAAAGATCACGACTTTAGACTGAGTGGTTACACCGATTTAGATTGAGCTGGAAGTGTTTCTGATAGAAAGAGCACTTCAAGATGTTGTTTCATCCTGAGGTTAGCCATGATCTCATGGTAGAGTAGGAAACAATTCAACATTGCTCCAAGCACGACATAAGCGGAATCGATTGTTGCATGTTCTGCTAGTTGTGAAGCCATATGGCTTCAAATGTTGTTGACCGATCTATTTGATTTGGAGATGGAAGCTGCCATGATTCTATGTGATAACCAAGTTTTTTATAAAATGATGGAGAACCATGTGTTCCATGATGAGTCAAAACACATAGAGAACTAATATCATTACATTCGTGACATGGTGCAGAGAGGAGCCATAAATATCCAATATGTTAGCACGGATGAACAGGTTGCTGATGTGTTGACCAAACCTCTATCTCGTGTAAAGTTTGAGCACTTTCGAGATAAGCTTGGTATAGTTCGAAAGGACCTCCCTTGAAAGGGGGAGCAGTGTTGTGTTGAGTTTCCAACCTCGTGCTGATGATATTTCAGCTTAATTGCTGTGTTGAGTTGCCAGCCTAGTGCTATGATGCCAACCTCCTACTGATGATATTCCAGCTTAATTGCTGTGTTGTGATTCTAGCTTAATTGCTGATGATGTGCCAACTTAATTGTTGTGTTGTGATTCCAACTTAATTGTTGTGTGGTGTTGCCAGCTTAATTGCTGTGATGATGTGCCAGCTTAATTGTTGTGATGCCAGCCTTGTGTTGATGAAATGATAGCCTCGTGCTGTGATGATGTGCCAACCTCGTGCTATGATGATTCTCCAGCCTTTGTGATGTGTTGTTGTTGTTGTTGATGATGCTCCAGCCTTTGTGTCGTGATATTGTTGTTTTTGATATTGTATCAACCTTGTGCTTTTATTGATGATGATGATGTATTAGTGTTATACTAATCCATGTTGATGCAGTTGATGATGATGATTCCACTTCAGCTTCTTGATGAATATGATGATGATGATGGCACTTCAGCTCCTTGTTGAAGATGATTATGATGATGATGATGATGTTATTTCATCTTTCATACTGAAGATGATGATGTTACTTTAGCCTCACGCTAAATACGATGATGATGTTACCTTAGCCTCATGTTGATGAGGATGATGATGCCATTCCATCTCCCTGCTGTGAATGATGATATTGATGATGAGAAATTTTTTTGATGATTTATAGATATGCCAGTAAGTGTTCCAAGATGTTGTTGATGATGTTGCCCTCTCTCTCTCTTGTTGTTGTTGTAGAATACCCTTCTTGTTAAAGGGGAGTGTTGAAATATTGTAACTACAAAGAGTATTCTAATTATTATTGATGTATTATTCATTAGATCAATCCCCTTTTGTGGATTGATCATGTTGGGTATTTTAAATGACCAAATCCCCTTTTGTGGATTGGTCAAACCCTAATTGTAATAGGCTAAATGAAAATTTGGCCCTAGAATATATTAAAGTGGTTATAACCACCTAGAATGAGAAGTTGGCCCAGCCAGAATATATTAAAGTGGTTATAACCACCCATAATGAGAAGTCGGCCCAACCAGAATATATTAAAGTGGTTATAACCACCCAGAATAAGAAGTCGGCCCTGCCAGTGAAAAGACACCTTTGTCCACACGTGTTAGATTGTATAAATAAAGAGGCTAGTGCCTCATTTGGAAACACACTCAATTGTTCATCAGAGTAGAAGTTCGAAGCTGCGGTTGGAGAATAAAGAAGAGAGAGAGAGGCACATTCTTTGGAGAGGACTTTCTATATTGTTTTGTTTATTCTCTTGGCATTGTATTGGCTATCTATATTAAGGAAGTTTTTGCTGGGTTTTCTCCCCCATGAGGGTTTCCCAGGATAAATGATGTGTCTCTTGTGATTGTGTATTTCTCAGTGATCCTATCTATGCTATGGTTATCCAGTGAATTGAAAAGAAACCTAATAATAGCTTAAACCTTAACAAGGGAGAGTTCTTTGGGCGATGTCCTCGACACCTTGGTTCCCACTTACCGAGGTCTGCAATTACCTACTCCCCTACCCATTTTTTCAGGGACGAGTTGAGGTTAGCCGTGAGGAGGGTTTTATCCTGGGTAAATCTAAGGGAGGGACACTTATCCAACAAGAGATGGATATAAAATATTTATCCTGGTCAAGTGGATTGGGGAGTGATCTCTCTCCTTTAAAGACTAGAAGTGCACGTAGAAAATTCAAGGAAAAGGAAAAAACACTTGACACAACCATACACTCACTCATTTGAACAAGGGTCTCTTAGAGGTATTAAATCCCTAGCCAGGGAAAAATAATGATCCTTCTCTCCTTAAATATTAGGGGAGTTAGCCGCTCCCAAGTTAGCCTCCCTCAGAAGATTACTGCCGAACATGTTACCTGATATTATGTTTTTCCAAGAAAAACTGGTGGAAGATAAAAACGTGCAAGCCTTTGTTAGTACCCTTTGACCAAACTGGATGGTGTGTGTTGTCAGTTCAGAGGGGCGTTTTGGGGGTCTTTGTGTAACATGGGATCAGTTAGAATTTACTCTTTCTTCCTTTTTAAGTTGTGGTGACTTTTTCTTGACAAATATACTGCATGAACTTAATATGCCAACTACCTTGGTTAACTGCTACAGGCAATGTACAAACCACTAATTTTTCTGGGATAAGGTGGTTAATAGTGGATTGATGGAAAATACAAATTTAATTGTTGTAGGTGACATCAATTTCACTTTGTCTTCTAGTGAAGTGTGGGGTGACAAAGCCCAGTTGGACCCTTTGGCGTGGTATTTTAAAGAAATTTTCCAAGAAAAGGGTTTAGTGGATATAATCCCCATTGACCGTGGGCCCACTTGGCGTAATGGTAGAGGTGGGACGAAGGAAATTGCTAAAATACTGGACTTGATTTATATGGCCAAGGACTTGCTCATGGTTGTTGGGAGACATAAGTCTTGGGTAGCCCTACCCTTTATCTCAAACCATGCTCGTGTTATGCTCCAACTAGAAAATTTCCAACCAAGGGTTACTTTCCCTTTCATGTTGAATCCCTATTAGCTGGGGGAAGAGGGTTTCAATGAGTTAGTTTCAGAAGCATGGAACTCTACTGCTTTTGAAGGAGAATCCTTAGCACAAAAAAGACTCGTCTGGAAACTAAAAGTTCTGAAACTAAGAGTGAAATCTTGGGGAAAAAAGCTAAAGCATAATAAACATCTGGAACTTGAATTGATAGAGGAGAATCTAAGTAAGTGCTACCTTGTGAAGGATCTTAGGTCGGATTCAGGGGACTCTGATTTCCAACTCAAAATTCTAGAGAAAAATCGAAGTAAGATTCTCATGGTAGAGGAGGAATTGTGGGGACAAATAAGTAGAGAAACTTGGCTGCAGAAAGGTGATCAGAAAACAATTTTTTTTCACCATTTTGTGAACCATAGGAGAAATCGTAAAGCTATCTGGGAAATCAAGGATGAAAACAAAATCTATCACTCAGGACATGAAGCACTAGTTTCAAAAGCGGCGAGACATTTTAAATCATTCTACAGTGACATTGGTCATAATACGATTCTGGAGTAGGTGAGCACAATACAACGTTTTCCCCGATTTATTGAGGATATAAAGAGTTTAGCCATTGAAGGTCCTTGCACTAAAGAATAAATCTAGGGAATTATCAAGGGATTCACCAAGGGAAAAATTCTTGTGCCAGATGGGTAGACGGTGTAATTCTTCCTCCACTTCTTTGATTTGGTAGGGGACGACATTCTTGAGGCAGTAGAGGAGTCAAGGAGGGAGGGAACTATGGAGAGATCCTTAAACTCAACATTTCTAGTCCTCATTCCAAATGTGAGCAAGCCAACCACTTTTGAGGACTTCAGACCTATCGCACTATGTAACTTGGCGTACAAGATTATTTTAAAAGTCATAGAAAACAAGATTAAACATATCCTCTCAAGGGCACTTTCAGAGGATCAACTGGGATATCTAAAAGGAAGACACATCCTGGATGCAGTGGGAAAAACCCAGGAATACCTCCACAACATTAAAGTAAAAAAGATGAAGGCTCTTATTCTTAAACTAGATCTGATGAAGGCACATGACTGTGTTAATTGGGATTTTCTTAGATTGATCCTTCTCCAGACTGGATTTGGCCTTGTGCTTTCAAACTATATTATGTGTTTCATAACCACTACTACTTTCTCAGTTTTGATCAATGGAGAACCTACTCTTTTTTTCCAGAGCGGCCATGGCCTCAGGCAAGGGTGCCCTTTATCACCACTGCTTTTTATTTTAGTAATGGAAGGAATCTACCTCTTACTTAAAAAGGATCAGACAGAGGGGATTATTATAGGTGTTAAGATTTCTCTCTCCCATAAGATTCTCAATCTCTTCTTTGTGGATGATGTCCTCATTATGACCAGAGATTGTATAAATGAATGGAAGGCCATTGATTCCTACTTTCTACATTTTCCTAACCATCTAGAATCCTTATAATTTTTCTTAAGTCTACCTTTCATTTCTCAGGATTACCAACGGACGAGCTGAAGTCATTGAAGTCACTGTTTCCCTACAATTTTGTGGACCTTTTGGAAGGCTTCAGGTACCTAGGTTTTTTACTTAAGTCCAATAATTACAGATTTGAATATTGGCGATGGCTCATCTATAAGTATGAGAAACATATCGGGCTTTGGTGCCACCACTGTATTTCCTTGGGAGGACGGTATGTATTGGTTAAATCAGTGCTGGAGAGCCTGTCAGTCTACTGGCTAATGGTAGCCATTATTCTGACATCAATTCTTACCAGGATCAGACAACTGATATTCAAATTATTGTGGTCGGGTAGTGGGGCAAAGGAACAGATTCATCTTTTTTGAACTAGGAGAAAATTGCCAAACCAAAACCACAAGGCATATGGGGGGTCAAGAATTTACCTATGTTCAACAAAGCTTTAGCTTCAAATACTTTATGGTGTTTCTTGATGAAAGATGACCATTATCATAGATTGCTAAAGGATAAGTACCTTCCAACTCCTTCTGTTGTGTACTGGTTGAGAATCAATCCAAAGAAGACCGACAAAGCTGCACTCTTTTGGAAAATCTTGGTTAAGTCCGTCGAGGTAATCACCCAGTGGTTGGCCTGGAGTCTTGGTATGTGGCACTCAATTCACATTAGAGAGGATCTGATCCTGGGCCTAATTTTTTTTCCAGGTTATACCCCTTTTTTATCACAACCCTAAATCGGGAATGCATCCATTACTTATTTTAGGAAAGAGGAACAGACATGACAAGGGATGTTTTGGCTCAGTGGAAATCAATTGAAGAGTTTGGGTTCACAGGTGGAGATCCAACATAATGGGATCTGTTTCACCGAGCCTTGATGGATTTTGACATTGAACTGGATGACATACCAGATACTCTTATTTTGACTGGGGGAGACCATTCGGGCGTCATCACAACAAAAAATGCATATGAGACAATAGTCGGTAAATATTGGTTATACAACAGATAAATTTTAAATTTTTTTACGTGGTTGTTGTTGGAAGATATGGTCCTTACCTGGGACAACCTTCAATGAAGGGGATGGTCTAGGCCAAGCATTGTGGGTTATTCCATCAGGAAGCATAGACAATTTTACATATTATGAGTCACTGTAGTTTCTCCCAACATGCTTGTTACAATTGAAAAAATCACTTAAATTAAACTTTAGACAGATGGGAGACACTCTTCAATCCTAGTTTCTAGAATGGTCAATTAACTGTACATCTTTTCCACATTTTCCAGCCATTTTTTGTTGGATTGTATGGCTGGAGAGAAAATGGGTAATTTTTTATACTGGTCGGCCCTCTTTAAATCTGATTTGTCATAGGATACTTGGAAGTATAGGCATTCCACATGCAAGAGTTCATCCAGTTTGACCTTCATGCCACCCACCAGTTCTCTTTGGGGTATCACCAACATGGTGGTTTTTCAGAGCTTCTCAGGGTCAAGGTTTGAAAAGAGGTGTCGGTGGTTCTATCAGGATTGACAAGCATACATATTATAGATGGTCACTAAATTGTGGGCCGGTTACAAACAATTGAGCCAAGATTTTGTTTGTTTGGGCCCTACTCACCGTAGAAACTTGAATACATCTTTAGGACCTTCAAGTTTTCAAAGACTCGAGAATCGTCATAGACTGGTTGAATTAGAGAGGTAATCTTCTTATCCTCAATATGCATTTTTGTAAAGAGGGTTAAATATCTGGTGTAAGGTTTCAAGACCCTATGTTTCACCCATGTCTTTAGAGAGTTTAATCAACAAGCGGATACACTTTCTAAAAGTGCATTGAAATTCCATGAGGGAAGAATTAATTTCAACTAGGTGGTATATGGGAATTTGGGCCCCACAATGACACTTAATCTCTGGTAAATATATATCTTTAGTGTGGAACAAACAACCTGTACAATCATACTATGATCACCATTGTCTAGTTTCGGCCTTGCTATAAACAATCTGTACATTTTGTTTTGGAGTTGACTGGAGGTTTTTGTGGTTTGCTCAACATCTTAGTAATCATTCTAGTTTGGTCAGTACCATTTTTATCCCTTCGAGGGAGGTGGAGAGGAGTAGTTATATCCCCATGAACTATGTAACTTATAAATTTTCCGAATGTAAAACTTTATATATTAATATAAGTGCAATTTTCCGTGGAAAAAAAAATAGCATGCCGAGTGAGGCTTATTTCTCATTGGTTTCTCTTGAGCCTTGTCCATCCCTTTCCATTTTTCTTTTCCCTTTCGTTCATTCTCCTCACTTTGAGGAGTTTTTCGACAACATAAAATGTAGTTTTGTGTGAATATTTGGAGTTTATGATGCAACCATATCTCTTTTGGTTATCAAAATAATTTATGTGGAGTATTGTTCAATGTGACGTTCTTTCATTTTTTATTTTTCATTATGATAATCTTCTTAATTCACATCATTGGGATTTAACTAAATTATCTTGAAGAGCTTCACTCTTTCTTCCTCCAATCACCCAATGGATAACCACATTGATCTTTTTATTTTTTTTAGTTTAATCGATCTCCCATTCAAAGTCTATTCAAAGTCCTAAAACCTAGTGCAACTTTAGAGGCACTTAGAAAGGTTTTCCACTGCCACCACAACAACTCTTTCTCTCACTTTAGTCTTCTCTCATTCGACACAAGGGGGGAATACCGCAAAAATATTGTGTAATATATATTTTAGAAATAAATGGGATGGTGGATTGCCAAGATTAGTTCCTATCTAATGGGTGATGGAGTCAATATCAATAATCAAGAGGGTTCAAATGATACATAAGAAGGTGTATTCATGTTTTTATGACCATGCTCTAACCAAGCACATGATTTTACTTCACTACACAAAAATTAAAGGATGGTTCTTCCAAATATGCTTCTCACAACCAATACAAAATTATCCATGTAATGTGTAACCATGAATAATTAAAGGATAACCACATATGAAATCATAAATGAAGTAAATACAAGTAGGAAGCTCTCTTTGTAGAATGGATAACCAATAATACATTAGTGTGATTTCACCCAAGATCAAAAGAGATTATATGTGCCACACTTAACCTTGAAATCCTAGCTACATAGAGCTCAAAAGAGAGTGAACAATATTAATTGAGAGATTACACTGAAAAAATCCTTCAATAAACATAATGATTATAGCAATACGAAGGGAGGATTTCACCTTCACCCTAACGTCTTGTTGATACCTTTTCCCTTCTTTTTCTTAAGCATGAATTTCCCATGCGGTACATTTGCATATAACACTTTAGTCAGATGGATGCGGGGGGGAGGGGGGGGGGGTGTAGTGATGCATTTGTCAAAGGTTTAAACCACCTGCAACCCACATTCACATATGTTAAGTTCATGTGGAGGACCTCCTGCAAAGGATGTTGTGGTCCAATCTTCCCACAACCCGCAATCTCGCACCCACATTTTGAACTAGTTACCTCACATCTCTGCAACCCACATCCCTACAACCCGCATTCTCATACTTAGAATATTTTTTGATTCCTCAAGGCTTATGTGGGGATGTGATACCCGACATTCCTCTTGCATACATTTTTCCTCCCGCACTCTGCATTCTACATGATACTTTTTCTCCCTGCATCCACATTCCATGTAACCCCATGCAACATTCCATGTATGCCATGATTTTTGGTTTCTATGTAATCATATCATATCCACCACACATCCCTCACACGAGAAGAACAACTGTTGTTAATTAATGATGATTAATTTTTTCACATTTCCCCTTGGGCCTTGTGTATACAAATGACAGTTACCATTTAATGAGCGACATGCACCAAGTGTACGAGGGGGGGAATTTGAATAGTTGATTGTCCCTAATTTATGATTATTGGGGTACCTATTAGCCAGAAAATATGATTTATACACATAATACTTACACTTACCTAAGCACATTGAAAGTGGAAAAGATGGCGAACAAGAAAAGATGAGAACCTTTCTGTGGAGACACAATGAAATCATTGGCCCAAGGAAGAATGGAATTTCAATGGTCTATTTCATATAAGTGTTATTCTGAGATTTCCCTTGATGATAAACTTAAAAACAAAGTTTGGACTTTAGGGATAGCTAAGTGCAATATTTGACTTGTGAGTGGAATTATCCCTTTACTTCTCTATTGAACTCTTAGTATATATCTTCTCATGATATATACTCTATTATGGATAATAGTTATTATTTTTATGAATATAGTTAGGAGGAACCACCTTACCCTCATTGCTATCACACTCTTGAAACTTGACCACTTCCTAGATGGGCTCAACAGACTTGGGAAGTTGTTGGTTCTTTACCCGACGATATTTTTGTTGCTCACCAGACTCATTCATATCTCTAGCACACTTTTTCAGCCCTCATGGCTCAATACTTAGAGATTTAAGATCCATAATTTTTTCATGAAGCATTTAGTTTACCATAAAAGGATTAAGCGATAAATGAATAGTATTGTTCCTTGTTGGTGAATGATACTTAAGATTTAGTTTGTCTCCCGCAACAGAAGAAGATTATTAAATTTAAATAGGTTTAGAACTAACTTTTTAATAGATGGATGTGTGGATAAGTATAAGGCTAGGTTAGAGGCCAAAGGTTTCTCTTGGGTCAAAGGTCTCAAATATTATGAAACCTTTTCTCCAATTTCTAGGTTGGGAGGTCCATTATATGGACATTAAGTACACCTCCTTGTATGGTGATTTGTAGGGAATTATTTATATGGAATAACTTCTTAGGTTCTTCAGGGTGACTCTAATCTTGTACCCCGATTGAATAAATATATGTACGGACTTGAGAAATCTTTGTGGGCTTGGTTAGAAGATGGACTAGTTTCTACTTGACTTGAGATTTTCTAGATGCCACTTTGAACCAAATGCTTATACTCAACAAGTGAGTGTTTATATTTTCACTCTTGTTTTGTATGTTGATTATCACATTTTCACTTGCAATTATCCTTATTTGATTAGACAAATGAAGTTTTGTCTTATGCATTGGTTTTAGATGACAAAATTAGGGCACATGCATTATTTATTTGGATTACATGTTTTGTTTATGAAGGACCAATTTTTCTTTCTCATATTAAGTATGGATTGGATCCCCTTCACATGTTTCACATGGATGATTTCAAATCAACCCTAATCCATTTTTAGTCTGGAGTTTAGTTATCTATCAAGTGTGCCACACCTCAGGTGGATGATACTTTGTACCGTAGCTAGTTGATAGTTTGTTGTACTTAATTCATACACGAACATATATTTCCTTTGTTGTTGGTCTAGTCTCTTTGTTTGTGTAGTATCTACATGAGAGTCAATGGAAAGAAGAAAAGATGATACTTCGATACAATTTAGTTTGCATACAATGCAATTTATGTTTTTTATTATTATTATTTTGGTTCATTTCATAGATTTTGATTGGGTTGGAGTTCGATGATCTAAAGTCTCTTACAAGTTATGTATTCAATCTTGGTTTGGATCTTGTTACTTAGGTATGCAAGAAACACTTACCATTTATCTTTCTTAGATTGAGGAAAATTATGGAGCAATGGTTCATGTAGGATAGGAAGTAATCTATGTCCAAAATATCCTTTCCAAGTTTGGTTTTGAGGAGGTGTTTTCAACTACTATTTGGAGTGATAGTTAGAGTGCCATACAAATTGCCCATCATACAACTCAACATAAGCACAACACGCACATTGAGCTACATATTCACTTAACTCAAAAACACATACATGATCAAGTTATTGAATTCACATTTTAGTCACAAAAAGGATCAAGTTGTTGACATGTGGCATATCCATCTATGCCCTTGAAGTCAACAAAAAAATACCGGCTTGATTCAATTTCAAAAATTGGCCATTAACTAGTGAAATTCACCATTTGTGAACAAATTTGGCTTCAAAAGGATTCCAACATACTAATAATGCATGCTAAGTGTAGAATTATAGGTGAAACCATATAATCTACACAAAATCAATAGAAATGGGGCAACACATGCTTATCTTCATTCTTAATAAATATATTCACATAAAATGCATGCACAAATTCAACATCATAATATAAAATAGAGAGTTAAATTGCATAAATGTAAATAATGACTATACACTTATCTTTTAATAAAAGTGGTCCAATAAATTGGTTATGTAAGAGAAATTCACCAGCCAACCATAAGAATCCATTGGAGATGCCACCTCCAAGCCAGGCTATGAGGCCACTAGGGCGAAGAAACCAACTATATACCCATAGCACACTCCATTAAACCCATTGATCTCATGAATTAGGAAATCTTCTCACTAAAAATCACTTTGAGCACCTCATCCAGCCATCAAGCAAATTTGAAAATCTCTTCTTATAGTGATACTCAAAATGTAATGTACCCAACCACCCACAGGTCGGGCTACACCACTTAATTTGACTGCAACACACCCAACTACTCGTAGGTGAGGCAAGCTGCAGTCCAGGGACTCACTTCACAGTGACTTATCTCAATTCAAATCACTTCTAAGTTAATTAAGAGACATGAAAATCACATGCTTAATACAAGATCTCGTCTACAACATAAAGCAATAAACAACATGCCATGCACAACAAATAACATACGGACATGCACATTAAAAAAAGACATATCTCAGAGATAATTAAATACACAACAAAATTAAACATTATATAGAAAACACATAGAGCACTTATCTTTGCAAGTAAACGTCCACCAACTAGTTGAAGACCAAGGAATTTCCTCCCAACCATATATAATGTTGTTCTTTTAGTCTCAACAGAAGGTCAATGAGTCCTAGGCCAAATCTAAAAACCCACAACAATTGGCTAACTAGATCTCTGGTTTCCCAACCTCATAACAAATCCAAATTTCCAGCTCTCTTTCCCCCTTAGCATGCACAACCCAAAGAAATGAACACCTTTCTTTGCCATGCAGTCCCTCAGGCCGTCCCACTTCTCTCTAGGGATCTAGTGCTACTGGTAAGGATATATTCTTACTGAAAAATCCAAGGATTCTCAGCTGTGTACAATACTATCCAAACTTCCATCAAGATCATGCACATGGGCATCCATTCCCAATTGGAATTATCAATAAATTATATTACAACCATTTATCAATGGCTCTCCTCTTCCAACCATTCATTTCCATGCTCATCCCAAGAGCACATGAAATAGCTAGAATGAGTGAGGAAAAAGGAAAGAGAAGAAAAAGAACAAGAACCAGGGAGAAGAAGACCCCCAAAACATCCCCCAAGGGATGTTTATATAATTACATGAAGACAAGAGCCACATGACCTCCCTCCCAAGAAGCTCATGTAACCCATTTTCTCCATAAAATCGATCATGGGTAAATAAAATAATAATAAAAAGACTTAGCCCCTCAAGCCCCCTCTCTCGTGGAATCATATCCCCTATCTCTTTTGTCCCTGTCCTTCTTGCAACCATGGGTGTATTTTATTAACGTATATAGATGTATTACATTGCCTAGGCACTCTGGCCCATTTTCAAGTTTACCGTCTTACCATCTTAAGTCACATTTACATAATACATTATAGTTCATAATGGTTAGAACCGGGATGTTACATCCCCATCCCCTTATTTTGGAAATATCCTTAGTGCACAACACCATTCCAATGTTATTAACATTACAAATCCATGCCCTCTCGCCTTAATCCACACATGTAATCCAACCCAATCTCATATACATAGACACTCTATCCTAAAATTAAACATGTTTACATAGGCATTCCGACCCAAAACATGTATAATGATCTTCATAATTTATATTTCTGGCAATTGTTCCAACCGACAAGATCTCCTTCCCTCTCAACCCTGCACAACCCAATGAAATGAATCCATTTCTCTGCCATGCATTCCCTCATGTTGTTCCACTTCTCTCCAGGGCTCTAGTGCACTCGACCAAGAAGTTTCAGAGTTGTGGCTTCCAGAACTCCAGCTGCAACAAGTACATTGGAATTTCTTCATTCCATGCCTTTGTCATTCAACTACTCCAACATCACCTTCTTTTTTTCCCTCATAGTCTGGTTCCTTTCTAGATCCTCAACATTTATCATTTTCCTACAACATTTCAAATCAGTGAGCATGTCAATTCACAATTTGTGCATAAAATTTTCATTTTTTCTCATAATGTAAGAGTAAATTTTCATAATCCAGTACAATACTTATCCGTGCGGTTCATGGAGCTACATCCATATGGTTGTCTTGTTAACTTGGATCACTTTTTCCCCTTGACATACCCATTGTGTGCATGATCCCAATCAATAGTTTATGTTGTCGCAAGAGT